>CAMZMU010000042.1:80880510-81358140 GCA_947311845.1 Poa pratensis | reverse complement strand
CCCTGCACGACGTTTCTGCACTTATAGGGAAAAAAATTCCCAATCAACGAGAACGGAGATATTTTGTGATAAGTTCGGATCAATTTAGGATTTGTATGTTCCTATGACCTACCCTATAAAAAACAAGTAAAAACTTCACGTTTGATATGGACTTTCAAGGCCGGTCAAAGTAGTAGACCGCGCGTGCACATAAATTAGGGTTTGGGATTTAGTGCCCGCCCGGGAGTCGGAATCCGATCCAAATTTATGTGGGTCCTACTTATGTATATAAAAAATTCCCAATCAACGAGAACGAGAGATATTTTGTGATAAGTTCGGATCAATTTAGGATTTGTATGTTCCTGTGACCTAATCTATAAAAAAGAGTAAAAACTTCACATGTGATATGGACTTTCAAGGCCGGTCAAAGTAGTAGACCGCGCATGCACATAAATTAGGGTTTGGGTTTTAGTGCCCGCCCGGGAGAACGGAATGCGATCCAGATTTACGTTGGGTCCTTACTTATGTATATAGATGTGATGTTACATGGAAGAGCCAATATCCAACTACGATGTGTGTCCCGCTTCACGCACATAAATTACCGCGCACGACGTTTCTGCCCTTATAGGGAAAAAATTCCAATCAACGAGAACGGAGATATTTTGTGATAAGTTCGGACCAATTTAGGATTTGTATGTTCCTAGACCTACCCTATAAAAAAAGCAGTAAAAACTTCACATAAGATACGGACTTTCAAGGCCGGTCAAAGTAGTAGACCGCGCGTGCACATAAATTAGGGTTTGGGTTTTAGTGCCCGCCCGGAGTCGGAATCCGATCCAAATTTATGTTGGGTCCTTACTTATGTATTTAAATGTGATGTTACATGGAAAGAGCCAATATCCAACTCCGAGTGTGTCCCCGCTTCACGCACATAAATTACCCTGCACGACGTTTCTGCACTTATAGGGAAAAAATTCCAAATCAACGAGAACGGAGATATTTGTGATAAGTTCGGATCAATTTAGGATTTGTATGTTCCTATGACCTACCCTATAAAAAACAAGTAAAAACTTCACGTGTGATATGGACTTTCAAGGCCGGTCAAAGTAGTAGACCGCACGTGCATTTATTAGGGTTTGGTTTTAGTGCCCGCCGGGGAGGTCGGAATCCGATCCAAAATTTATATTCCACTCCGATGTGTGTCCCGCTTCACGCACATAAATTACCCCGCTCGAGTTTCTGCACTTATAGGAAAAAATTCCCAATCAACGAGAATGGAGTTATTTGTGATAAGTTCAGATCAATTTAGGATTTGTATGTTCCTATGACCTACCCTATAAAAAACAAGTAAAAACTTCATATGTGATATGGACTTTCAAGGCCGGTCAAAGTAGTAGACCGCGCGTGCACTAAATTAGTGTTTGGGTTTTAGTGCCCGCCGTGAGGTCGGAATCCGATCCAAATTTATGTTGGGTCCCTACTCTTAGTATATAAATGTGATGTTACATGGAAAGAGCCAATATCCAACTCTGATGTGTGTCCCGCTTCACGCACATAAAGTACCCGCACGACGTTTTGCACTTATAGGGGAAAAAATTCACAATCAACGAGAACGCAGATATTTTGTGATAAGTTCGGATCAATTTAGGATTTGTATGTTCCTATGACCTACCTATAAAAAACAAGTAAAAACTTCACATGTGATATGGACTTTCAAGGCGGTCAAAGTAGTAGACCGCGCGTGCACATAAATTAGGGTTTGGGTTTTAGTGCCGCCCGGGAGTCGGAATCTGATCCAAATTTATGTTGGGTCCTTACTTATGTATTTAAATGTGATGTTACATGGAAAGAGCCAATATCCAACTCCGATGTGTGTCCCGTTCACGCACATAAATTACCCTGCACGACGTTTCTGCACTTATAGGGAAAAAAATCCCAATCAACGAGAACGGAGATATTTTGTGATAAGTTCGGATCAATTTAGGATTTGTATGTTCCTATGACCTACCCTATAAAAAACAAGTAAAAACTTCACGTGTGTATATGGACTTTCAGGCGGTCAAAGTAGTAGACCGCACGTGCATAAATTAGGGTTTGGGTTTTAGTGCCCGCCCGGGGAGTCGGAATCCGATCAAATTTATATCCAACTCCGATGTGTGTCCCGCTTCACGCACATAAATTACCCCCGCTCGACGTTTCTGCACTTATAGGAAAAAATTCCCAATCAACGAGAATGGAGATATTTTGTGATAAGTTCAGATCAATTTAGGATTTGTATGTTCCTATGACCTACCCTATAAAAAACAAGTAAAAACTTCATATGTGATATGGACTTTCAGGCCGGTCAAAGTAGTAGACTGCGCGTGTACTTAAATTAGTGTTTGGGTTTTAGTGCCCGCCCGTGAGTCGGATCGATCCAAATTTATGTTGGGTCCTTACTTATGTACATAAATGTGATGTTACATGGAAAGAGCCAAGATCCAACTCTGATGTGTGTCCCGCTTCACGCACATAAATTTACCGCGCACGACGTTTCTACACTTATAGGGAAAAAATTCCCAATCAACGAGAAACGGAGATATTTTGTGATAAGTTCGGATCAATTTAGGATTTGTATGTTCCTATGACCTACCTATAAAAAACAATTAAAAACTTCACATGTGATATGGACTTTCAAGCCCGGTCAAAGTAGTAGACCGCGCGTGCACATAAATTAGGGTTTGGGTTTTAGTGCCCGCCCGGGAGTCGGAATCCGATCCAAATTTATGTTGGGTCCTTAGTTATGTATATAGATGTGATGTTTTCATGGAAAGAGCCAATATCCAACTCCGATGTGTGTCGCGCTTCTCGCACATAAATTACCCGCACGACGTTTCTGCACTTATGGGGAAAAAATTCCAATCAACGAGAACGGAGATATTTTGTGATAAGTTCGAATCAATTTAGGATTTGTATGTTCCTATGACCTACCCTCTAAAAAACAAGTAAAACTTCACATGTGATACGGACTTTCAAGGCCGGTCAAAGAAGTAGACCACGCGTGCACATAAATTAGGGTTTGGGTTTTAGTGCCCGCCCGGGAGACGGAATCCGATCCAAATTTATGCTGGGTCCTTACTTATGTATATAAATGTGATGTTACATGTAAAGAGCCAATATCCAACTCTGATGTGTGTCCCGCTTCACGCACATAAATTACCGTGCACGACGTTTCTGCACTTATAGGGAAAAAATTCCCAATCAACGAGAACGGAGATATTTTGTGATAAGTTCGGATCAATTTAGGATTTGTATGTTCCTATGAGCTACCCATAAAAAACAAGTAAAAACTTCACATGTGATATGGACTTTCAAGGCCGGTCAAAGTAGTAGACCGCGCGTGCACATAAATTCGGGTTTGGTTTTAGTGCCCGCCCGGGAGTCGGAATCCGATCCAAATTTATGTTGGGTCCTTACTTATGTACATAAATTATGATGTTACATGGAAAGAGCCAATATCGAACTCTGATGTGTGTCCCGCTTCACGCACATAAATTACCCCGCATGACGTTTCTGACTTATAGTGAAAAAATTCCCATCAACGAGAACGGAGATATTTTGTGATAAGTTCGGATCAATTTAGGATTTGCATGTTCCTATGACCTACCCTATAAAAAACATGTAAAAACTTCACATGTGATATGAACTTTCAAGGCCGGTCAAAGTAGTAGACCGCGCGTGCACATAAATTAGGGTTTGGATTTTAGTGCCGCCGGGAGTCGGAATCCGATCCAAATTTATGTTGGGTCCTTACTTATGTATATAAATGTGATATTACATCGAAAGAGCCAATATCCAACTCCGATGTGTGTCCCGCTTCACGCACATAATTACCCTGCACGACGTTTTGCACTTATAGGAAAAAAATTCCCAATCAACGAGAACGGAGTTATTGTGTGATAAGTTCGGATCAATTTAGGATTTGTATGTTCTATGACCTACCCTATAAAAACAAGTAAAAAATTCACATGTGATATGGACTTTCAAGGCCGGTCAAAGTAGTAGACCGCGCGTGCACATAAATTAGGGTTTGGGTTTTAGTGCCCGCCGGAGTCGGAATCGATCCAAATTTTATGTTGGGTCCTTACTTATGTATATAAATGTGATGTTACATCGAAAGAGCAAATATCCAACTCCGATGTGTGTCCCGCTTCACGCACATAAATTACCCTGCACGACGTTTCTGCACTTATAGGAAAAAAATTCCCAATCAACGAGAACGGAGATATTGTGTGATAAGTTCGGATCAATTTAGGATTTGTATGTTCCTATGACCTACCCTATAAAAAACAAGTAAAAAATTCACATGTGATATGGACTTTCAAGGCCGGTCAAAGTAGTAGACCGCGCGTGCACATAAATTAGGGTTTGGGTTTTAGTGCCGCCCGGGAGACGGAATGCGATCCAGATTTATGTTGGGTCCGTACTTATGTATATAGATGTGATGTTACATGGAAAGAGCCAATATCCAACTCCGATGTGTGTCCCGCTTCACGCACATAAATTACCGCGCACGACGTTTCTGCCCTTATAGGGAAAAAATTCCCAATCAACGAGAACGGAGATATTTTGTGATAAGTTAGGACCAATTTAGGATTTGTATGTTCCTATGACCTAACCTAAAAAAAGCAGTAAAAACTTCACATAAGATACGGACTTTCAAGGCCGGTCAAAGTAGTAGACCGCGCGTGCACATAAATTAGGGTTTGGGTTTTATTGCCTGCCCGGGAGTCGGAATCCGATCCAAATTTATGTTGGGTCCTTACTTATGTATTTAAATGTGATGTTACATGGAAAGAGCCAATATCCAACTCCGATGTGTGTCCCGCTTCACGCACATAAATTCCCTGCACGACGTTTTTGCACTTATAGGAAAAAATTCCCAATCAACGAGAACGGAGATATTTTGTGATAAGTTCGGATCAATTTAGGATTTGTATGTTCCTATGACCAACCCTATAAAAAACAAGTAAAAACTTCACGTGTGATATGGACTTTCAAGGCGGTCAAAGTAGTAGACCGCACGTGCATAAATTAGGGTTTGGGTTTTAGTGCCCGCCCGGAGTCGGAATCCGATCCAAATTTATATCCAATCCGATGTGTGTCCCGCTTCACGCAAATAATTACCCCGCTCGACGTTTCTGCACTTATAGGAAAAAATTCCCAATCAACGAGAATGGAGATATTTTGTGATAAGTTCAGATCAATTTAGGATTTGTATGTTCCTATGACCTACCCTATAAAAAACAAGTAAAAACTTCATATGTGATATGGACTTTCAAGGCCGGTCAAAGTAGTAGACCGCGCGTGCACATAAATTTAGTGTTTGGGTTTTAGTGCCCGCCCGTGAGTCGGAATCCGATCCAAATTTATGTTGGGTCCTTACTTATGTACATAAATGTGATGTTACATGGAAAGAGCCAATATCCAACTCTGATGTGTGTCCCGCTTCACGCAACATAAATTACCGCGCACGATGTTTCTACACTTATAGGAAAAAAATTCCCAATCAACGAGAACGGAGATATTTTGTGATAAGTTCGGATCAATTTAGGATTTGTATGTTCCTATGACCTACCCTATAAAAAAAATTAAAAACTTCACATGTGATATGGACTTTCAAGCCCGGTCAAAGTAGTAGACCGCGCGTGCACATAAATTAGGGTTTGGGTTTTAGTGCCCGCCCGGGAGTCGGAATCCGATCCAAATTTATGTTGGGTCCTTAGTTATGTATATAGATGTGATGTTTCATGGAAAGAGCCAATATCCAACTCCGATGTGTGTCACGCTTCACGCACATAAATTACCCCGCACGACGTTTCTGCACTTATGGGGAAAAAATTCCCAATCAACGAGAACGGAGATATTTTGTGATAAGTTCGAATCAATTTAGGATTTGTATGTTCCTATGACCTACCCTCTAAAAAACAAGTAAAAAACTTCACATGTGATACGGACTTTCAAGGCCGGTCAAAGAAGTAGACCACGCGTGCACATAAATTAGGTTTGGGTTTTAGTGCCCGCCCGGGAGACGGAATCCGATCCAAATTTATGTTGGGTCCTTACTTATGTATATAAATGTGATGTTACATGGAAAGAGCCAATATCCAACTCTGATGTGTGTCCCGCTTCACGCACATAAATTACCGCGCACGACGTTTCTGCACTTATAGGGAAAAAATTCCCAATCAACGAGAACGGAGATATTTTGTGATAAGTTCGGATCAATTTAGGATTTGTATGTTCCTATGAGCTACCCTATAAAAAACAAGTAAAAAACTTCACATGTGATATGGACTTTCAAGGCCGGTCAAAGTAGTAGACCGCGCGTGCACATAAATTAGGGTTTGGTTTTAGTGCCCGCCCGGGAGTCGGAATCCGATCCAAATTTATGTTGGGTCCTTCCTTATGTACATAAATATGATGTTACATGGAAAGAGCCAATATCGAACTCTGATGTGTGTCCGCTTCACGCACATAATTACCCGCACGACGTTTCTGCACTTATAGTGAAAAAATTCCCAATCAACGAGAACGGAGATATTGTGTGATAAGTTCGGATCAATTTAGGATTTGTATGTTCCTATGACCTACCCTATAAAAAACAAGTAAAAAATTCACATGTGATATGGACTTTCAAGGCCGGTCAAAGTAGTAGACCGCGCGTGCACATAAATTAGGGTTTGGGTTTTAGTGCCCGCCCGGGAGTCGGAATCCGATCCAAATTTATGTTGGGTCCTTACTTATGTATATAAATGTGATGTTACATCGAAAGAGCCAATATCCAACTCCGATGTGTGTCCCGCTTCACGCACATAAATTACCCTGCACGACGTTTCTGCACTTATAGCAAAAAATTCCCAATCAACGAGAACGGAGATATTGTGTGATAAGTTCGGATCAATTTAGGATTTGTATGTTCCTATGACCTACCCTATAAAAAACAAGTAATAAATTCACATGTGATATGGACTTTCAAGGCCGGTCAAAGTAGTAGACCGCGCGTGCACATAAATTAGGGTTTGGGATTTAGTGCCCGCCCGGGAGTCGGAATCCGATCCAAATTTATGTTGGGTCCTTACTTATGTATATAGATGTGATGTTACATGGAAAGAGCCAATATCCAACTCCGATGTGTGTCCCGCTTCACGCACATAAATTACCCCGCACGACGTTTCTGCACTTATAGTGAAAAAATTCCCAATCAACGAGAACGGAGATATTTTGTGATAAGTTCGGATCAAATTAGGATTTGTATGTTCCTATGAGCTACCCTATAAAAAAAGTAAAAACTTCACATGTGAAATGGACTTTCAAGGCCGGTCAAAGTAGTTGACCGCGCGTGCACATAAATTAGGGTTTGGGTTTAGTGCCCGTCCGGGAGTCGGAATCCGATCCAAATTTATGTTGGGTCCTTACTTATGTATATAGATGTGATGTTACATGGAAAGAGCCAATATCCAACTCCGATGTGTGTCCCGCTTCACGCACATAAGTTACCCCGCACGACGTTTCTGCACTTATAGGGAAAAAATTCCCAATCAACGAGAACAGAGATATTTTGTGATAAGTTTAGATCAATTTAGGATTTGTACGTTCCTATGAACTACCCTATAAAAAACAAGTAAAAACTTCACATGTGATATGGACTTTCAAAGCCGGTCAAAGTAGTAGACCGCGCGTGCACATAAATTAGGGTTTGGTTTTTAGTGCCCGCCCGGGAGTCGGCATCCGATCCAAATTTATGTTGGGTCCTTACTTAGGTATATAAATGTGATGTAACATGGAAAGAGCCAATATCCAACTCTGATGTGTGTCCCACTTCACGCACATAAATTGCCCCGCACGACGTTTCTGCACTTATAGGGAAAAATCCCAATCAACGAGAACGGAGATATTTTGTGATAAGTTTGGATCAATTTACGATTTGTATGTTCCTAAGACCTACCCTATAAAAAAAAGGTAAAAACTTCACATGTGATATGGACTTTCAAGGCCGGTCAAAGTAGTAGACCGCGCGTGCACATAAATTAGGGTTTGGGTTTTAATACCCGCCCGGGAGTCGGAATCCGATCCAAATTTATGTTGGGTCCTTACTTATGTATATAAATGTGATGTTACATGGAAAGAGCCAATATCCAACTCTGATGTGTGTCCCGCTTCACGCACATAAAGTACCCCGCACGACGTTTCTGCACTTATAGGGGAAAAAATTCACAATCAACGAGAACGCAGATATTTTGTGATAAGTTCGGATCAATTTAGGATTTTTATGTTCCTATGACCTACCTATAAAAAACAAGTAAAAACTTCACATGTGATATGGACTTTCAAGGCCGGTCAAAGTAGTAGACCGCGCGTGCACATAAATTAGGGTTTGGGTTTTAGTGCCCGCCCGGGAGTCGGAATCTGATCCAAATTTATGTTGGGTCCTTACTTATGTATTTAAATGTGATGTTACATGGAAAGAGCCAATATCCAACTCCGATGTGTGTCCCGCTTCACGCACATAAATTTCCCTGCACGACGTTTCTGCACTTATAGGGAAAAAATTCCCAATCAACGAGAACGGAGATATTTTGTGATAAGTTCGGATCAATTTAGGATTTGTATGTTCCTATGACCTACCTATAAAAAACAAGTAAAAACTTCACGTTTGATATGGACTTTCAAGCCCGGTCAAAGTAGTAGACCGCGCGTGCACATAAATTAGGGTTTGGGATTTAGTGCCCGCCCGGGAGTCGGAATCCGATCCAAATTTATGCTGGGTCCCTACTTATGTATATAAAAAAATTCCCAATCAACGAGAACGGAGATATTTTGTGATAAGTTCGGATCAATTTAGGATTTGTATGTTCCTGTGACCTAATCTATAAAAAAGAGTAAAAACTTCACATGTGATATGGACTTTCAAGGCCGGTCAAAGTAGTAGACCGCGCATGCACATAAATTAGGGTTTGGGTTTTAGTGCCCGCCCGGGAGACGGAATGCGATCCAGATTTATGTTGGGTCCTTACTTATGTATATAGATGTGATGTTACATGGAAAGAGCCAATATCCAACTCCGATGTGTGTCCCGCTTCACGCACATAAATTACCGCGCACGACGTTTCTGCCCTTATAGGGAAAAAATTCCCAATCAACGAGAACGGAGATATTTTGTGATAAGTTCGGACCAATTTAGGATTTGTATGTTCCTATGACCTACCCTATAAAAAAGCAGTAAAAACTTCACATAAGATACGGACTTTCAAGGCCGGTCAAAGTAGTAGACCGCGCGTGCACATAAATTAGGGTTTGGGTTTTAGTGCCGCCCGGGAGTCGGAATCCGATCCAAATTTATGTTGGGTCCTTACTTATGTATTTAAATGTGATGTTACATGGAAAGAGCCAATATCCAACTCCGATGTGTGTCCCGCTTCACGCACATAAATTACCCTGCACGACGTTTCTGCACTTATAGGGAAAAAATTCCCAATCAACGAGAACGGAGATATTTTGTGATAAGTTCGGATCAATTTAGGATTTGTATGTTCCTATGACCTACCCTATAAAAAACAAGTAAAAACTTCACGTGTGATATGGACTTTCAAGGCCGGTCAAAGTAGTAGACCGCACGTGCATAAATTAGGGTTTGGGTTTTAGTGCCCGCCCGGGAGTCGGAATCCGATCCAAATTTATATCCAACTCCGATGTGTGTCCCGCTTCACGCACATAAATTACCCCGCTCGACGTTTCTGCACTTATAGGAAAAAATTCCCAATCAACGAGAACAGAGATATTTTGTGATAAGTTCAGATCAATTTAGGATTTGTATGTTCCTATGAACTACCCTATAAAAAACAAGTAAAAACTTCACATGTGATATGGACTTTCAAGGCCGGTCAAAGTAGTAGACCGCGCGTGCACATAAATTAGTGTTTGGGTTTTAGTGCCCGCCCGTGAGTCGGAATCCGATCCAAATTTATGTTGGGTCCTTACTTATGTACATAAATGTGATGTTACATGGAAAGAGCCAATATCCAACTCTGATGTGTGTCCCGCTTCACGCACATAAATTACCGCGCACAACGTTTCTACACTTATAGGGAAAAAATTCCCAATCAACGAGAACTGAGATATTTTGTGATAAGTTTGGATCAATTTAGGATTTGTATGTTCCTATGACCTACCCTATAAAAAACAAGTAAAAACTTCACATGTGATATGGACTTTCAAGGCCGGTCAAAGTAGTAGACCGCGCGTGCACATAAATTAGGGTTTGGGTTTTAGTGCCCGCCCGGGAGTCGGAATCCGATCCAAATTTATGTTGGGTCCTTACTTATGTATATAGATGTGATGTTACATGGAAAGAGCCAATATCCAACTCTGATGTGTGTCCCGCTTCACGCACATAAAGTACCCGCACGACGTTTCTGCACTTATAGGGGAAAAAATTCACAATCAACGAGAACGCAGATATTTTGTGATAAGTTCGGATCAATTTAGGATTTTTATGTTCCTATGACCTACCTATAAAAAACAAGAAAAAACTTCACATGTGATATGGACTTTCAAGGCCGGTCAAAGTAGTAGACCGCGCGTGCACATTAATTAGGGTTTGGGTTTTAGTGCCCGCCCGGGAGTCGGAATCTGATCCAAATTTATGTTGGGTCCTTACTTACGTATTTAAATGTGATGTTACATGGAAAGAGCCAATATCCAACTCCGATGTGTGTCCCGCTTCACGCACATAAATTTCCCTGCACGACGTTTCTGCACTTATAGGGAAAAAATTCCCAATCAACGAGAACGGAGATATTTTGTGATAAGTTCGGATCAATTTAGGATTTGCATGTTCCTATGACCTACCCTATAAAAACAAGTAAAAACTTCACATGTGATATGGACTTTCAAGGCCGGTCAAAGTAGTAGACCGCGCGTGCACATAAATTAGGGTTTTGGTTTTAGTGCCCGCCCGTGAGTCGGAATCCGATCCAAATTTTTGTTGGGTCCTTACTTATTTATATAAATGTGATGTTACATGGAAAGAGCCAATATCCAACTCCGATGTGTGTCCCGCTTGACGCACATAAATTACCCCGCACGACGTTTCTGCACTTATAGTGAAAAAAATTCCCAATCAACGAGAACGGAGATATTTTGTGATAAGTTCGGATCAATTTAGGATTTGTATGTTCCTATGACCTACCCTATAAAAAACAATTAAAAACTTCACATGTGATATGGACTTTCAAGCCCGGTCAAAGTAGTAGACCGCGCGTGCACATAAATTAGGGTTTGGGTTTTAGTGCCCGCCCGGGAGTCGGAATCCGATCCAAATTTATGTTGGGTCATTAGTTATGTATATAGATGTGATGTTTCATGGAAAGATCCAATATCCAACTCCGATGTGTGTCGCGCTTCACGCACATAAATTACCCCGCACTACGTTTCTGCACTTATGGGGAAAAAATTCCCAATCAACGAGAACGGAGATATTTTGTGATAAGTTCGAATCAATTTAGGATTTGTATGTTCCTATGACCTACCCTCTAAAAAACAAGTAAAAACTTCACATGTGATACGGACTTTCAAGGCCGGTCAAAGAAGTAGACCACGCGTGCACATAAATTAGGGTTTGGGTTTTAGTGCCCGCCCGGGAGACGGAATCCGATCCAAATTTATGTTGGGTCCTTACTTATGTATATAAATGTGATGTTACATGGAAAGAGCCAATATCCAACTCTGATGTGTGTCCCGCTTCACGCACATAAATTACCGCGCACGACGTTTCTGCACTTATAGGGAAAAAATTCCCAATCAACGAGAACGGAGATATTTTGTGATAAGTTCGGATCAATTTAGGATTTGTATGTTCCTATGAGCTACCCTATAAAAACAAGTAAAAACTTCACATGTGATATGGACTTTCAAGGCCGGTCAAAGTTGTAGACCGCGCGTGCACATAAATTAGGGTTTGGTTTTAGTGCCCGCCCGGGAGTCGGAATCCGATCCAAATTTATGTTGGGTCCTTACTTATGTACATAAATATGATGTTACATGGAAAGAGCCAATATCGAACTCTGATGTGTGTCCCGCTTCACGCACATAAATTACCCCGCACGACGTTTCTGCACTTATAGTGAAAAAATTCCCAATCAACGAGAACGGAGATATTTTGTGATAAGTTCGGATCAATTTAGGATTTGCATGTTCCTATGACCTACCCTATAAAAAACAAGTAAAAACTTCACATGTGATATGGACTTTCAAGGCCGGTCAAAGTAGTAGACCGCGCGTGCACATAAATTAGGGTTTGGGTTTTAGTGCCCGCCCGTGAGTCGGAATCCGATCCAAATTTATGTTGGGTCCTTACTTATGTATATAAATGTGATGTTACATGGAAATAGCCAATATCCAACTCCGATGTGTGTCCCGCTTGACGCTCATAAATTACCCCGCACGACGTTTCTGCACTTATAGTGAAAAAAATTCCCAATCAACGAGAACGGAGATATTTTGTGATAAGTTCGGATCAATTTAGGATTTGTATGTTCCTATGACCTACCCTATAAAAATCAAGTAAAAACTTCACATGTGATATGGACTTTCAAGGCCGGTCAAAGTAGTAGACCGCGCGTGCACATAAATTAGGGTTTGGATTTTAGTGCCCGCCCGGGAGTCGGAATCCGATCCAAATTTATGTTGGGTCCTTAGTTATGTATATAGATGTGATGTTTCATGGAAAGAGCCAATATCCAACTCCGATGTGTGTCCCGCTTCACGCACATAAATTACCCCGCACGACGTTTCTGCACTTATGGGGAAAAAATTCCCAATCAACGAGAACGGAGATATTTTGTGATATGTTCGAATCAATTTAGGATTTGTATGTTCCTATGACCTACCCTATAAAAATGTCAGCCCAGTAAGAACCAGGGTGTACTGGGCCAGGCCTCTATAACCCTCAACACTCGGCGAGTGAATCTCGCTAAGGACCAGGCCTGCAAGCCTGGGGTGCCCGCGGGGCAGAATCGCCTCGCGGAGGCCTGAGGAGGCAGCTAGGGCCTGTGGAGCCTCTACTCCGCTGCCTCCTCTCCAAGGAAGTTTTCCCTGAAGGGAAGTCAACGCAGAATCCTCCACAGGGCGTTCCCGCCCACGCGAGGGTTCCTTCACTGTAAAGCAAGCTCTGCGGAGCGCACATGGCTTCCGCAGCGGCCGCAGAGTGACCGCGCCTCTGCGCAGGTGACGACGGAGCTACAGTCCCACTTTGGTGATAAAGGAGTCAACAAAGCAGGGGCAACGGCGCAGACCACCAAGCTTTCCTCTTTGGTGATAAGGGAGCAGGCCGGCGCTACGCGCCAAACGCGACGTCACCGTGGGGACTTCCCCGCTCCTCTGCGGCAGCAGCTGGCCGTCCTGGATGGACGGCGGCCTCTCTGCTGCGGCCTCAGCTTTTGTGCCCATGGACCGCGCTCATGGACGCCCAAGCAGCGGTGCACCGTGCTCCCGACCGTTGTCGCCATGTGGTAGCCCTCCGCTGCACAAGGACAGGGAGGAGGCCCGGGGCGCCTATAAAAGGAGCTGGTGCACCACCCTAAGGGGATCGAACACATTTTACTCCTAGTCTAGCTACTTGCGCGCAAGGGAGAAGAAGACAGTAGTTTCCCTCCCCTTGTACGCGCCATTGCCACAACTGTGCCCTCGGCAAGCACGCTGTACTGTAACCTCTACAAGCAGCAATACAGACAGGCAGGACGTAGCGGTTTTACCTCCACAAGAGGGCCGTGAACCTGGGTACGCGCCGTGTCTCTCTCTGCCGTGATGTCCCTCCTCAGGCACGACGAGCAGCGTCGCCGCGCCGGATGAGGGTTGATTGACGTCGTGTTCAGCCCCTTACACGAACTCTCTTCGCGAGTGTGACTGCCCCTGTTTCGTGGGAGTCATTCTCCGACAATTGGCGCGCCAGGTAGGGGGCTGAGGCGCGCATTCAACCTCCATCGACCTCAACGCCATGGCGGACACTCGCGCTGCTCGCGCCAACCGGCGCGCGTCAGGCCGAGCTGAGACCGAGCCCGTCGTCCACGCCGCCAGGCCACGCGGCCGTCCGCGCACCAACCGCGCTTCGGGGCGCACTACTGCGGAGCCACGCGTGGAGCACCCCGAGGATGAGGACGACCGCTACGACGAAGACGTCGACCACGAGCACAGCGAGGACGCTGAGTCCTCGCATCCATCTCGGCGCCAAAGCGCGTCCACGCTTGGACGCCCGGCGCCCAGCCCAAACACTGCGCTGCTCATGGCAGCAGAGCTCTTCCGCTACCGCCCCACCGCCGAGGCGCACGACAACTGGCTTGGCCGTCTCCAGCACCTCGTCGACATCGCGGCTGCGCCGCGCGCGGTTCCAGCACCTTCGCGCTCCCTGGTGCACCACAACTCCGGGCGCGCAGGCACCGCCGCGCATGGAGCGCCTCCGCCTCCGCCTCCGCCAGGACCACCTCCGGCTGCGGCAAACAAAGCCGCCTCTCACGCGTCCTCGCCGCATGATTGTCAAATCGTGCAGCGGACGCCGCCGGACGCGCGGGTGGAGATGGAGCGCCAGCGGGACCTCCAGAAGCGCATCGTCGAGGAAATTGGCCAGGCCGGGCGCCAAAACCGCAGAGCTCTCCAGGGCGGTGTGGCCACGTACGCCACTGGCTGCACGGCCTTCACCCGCAACCTGCGCCGCGTCGTCTGGCCGCAGAAGTTCAGGCCAGACCTCCCCAAGGGCTACGATGGCACGAACAACCCCATCGAGTTCCTGCAGCTCTACACCACCTCCATCCAGCTGCGGGAGGAGACGACAAGGTCATGGCGAACTGGTTCTCGCACGCCCTCAGGGACTCTGCCCTGTCGTGGCTCCTGAACCTCCCTGAGGACTCCATCGACTCCTGGGAGGACCTCTGCAAGCAGTTCGTTGCGAACTTCAAGGGCACGTACGAGCGCGCCCTCACCTACAACGACCTGCGCGCCGTACGCCAGAAGTCTGGCGAGACTCTCCGCAAGTACATCCAGCGCTTCAGCCAAGTCCGCAACAAAATCCCCAACATCCCTGACTCGCACGTCATTGCTGCCTTCAGAGAGGGCGTCACCAACCGCAGGATGCTTGAGAAGCTCGGCATTCACGATACCCTCTCCTCTGTCGTGAAGCTCTTCGACATCGCAGACAAGTGTGCCAAGGCTGAAGAGGGTCTCCTCTTCACCAAGGTGGCCTCTGCAGATGACCCCCAGAGGGATCCAAGGCCCACAAGAAGCGTGACGAGACCAAGCGCAAGCCTACTGCTGTGCTGGCTGCTGAGCCCGGCGCTAAGCACGCTCGAGAGGACTCTGCAGAGGATGGCGAGAAGAAGATCGACAACCGTCCCTTCTGCATCTACCACAACAGGCGCGGCCACGCGACAGAGAACTGTTACGACCTCAAGCACTGAGCAAGAAGCGCGAGCAGGAAGAAGGCAGCGGTGGTCGCGGCAGAGGCCGTAACTACCGCAAGGGCGGACGCAAAGGTGGCTACCAGAAGCCTCAAGGGACTCAGGCCAACGCCGCTGAGAAGAACAACAATCTCCCTGACGAGGAGCCTGGGGGCTACCAGGCCCCTAGAGGCGCCATGGCGTGCATCCTCGGCGGGGCTCAGGCGCCCAAGTCCAACAATCAGTTCAAGCAGTTCGCCCGCGAGCTCAACGCAGCGCTGCCGGGGTGGAGACATCGCGTCCCCTCAAGTGGTCTCAGTACACCATCGCCTTCGACGCCAAGGACCACCCCAAGTCCACCAAGACTGTAGGCACCCTCCCGCTGGTGTGCACCCCCACCATCAACAATATCGCCGTCGGCAAAACGCTCATTGATGGGGGTGCAGGCCTGAACGTCATCTCTGTCGAGACCTTTGAGACGCTTCAAGTGCCCTACGAGTGGCTTATGCCCTCCAGGCCCTTCACAGGGGTCACCAGCGGCTCAATCTCGCCTCTGGGGCAAGTGAGGCTTGCAGTCACCTTTGGCACGCAGCAAAACTATCGCACCGAGCTCATCGACTTCGACGTTGCGCACATTGGCCTGCCCTACAACGCCATCCTCGGCTACCCCGCCCTCGCGAAGTTCATGGCCGTCACGCATCACGCCTACAACATGGTCAAGATCCCTGGCAGCGGCGGCACCATCACCATCCATGGTCACGTACAGGACGCTACACGCGCTGTCGAGCTCGCCTACAAAGCTGCTGCCATGGCGTTCCCTGCTGACGAAGACCTGGAGCCCCTCGCGAGGCCCAAGAAGAAGAAGCAGCTGTTCTCTCAGGAGCAGGCTGCTACAAAGAAGGTGTCGCTGAGCACCAGCGATTCGGGGGCTGAGGGCTCGGGGGCTAGCGTCACCATAGGCGCTGGCTTACCTCCCAAATAGGAAAGCGCGCTCGTCGCCTTCCTTCGGGCAAATTCTGACATGTTCGCATGGACTCCGTCAGAAATGTCCGGCGTACCAAGGGAGGTGATCGAGCACCACTTAGCTGTGTGTCCAAACGCACGCCCCGTCAAGCAGAAGGCACGGAAACAAGCCCCTGAGAAGCAAGCCTTCATCATCAAAGAAGTAGAAAAGCTAAAAGCAGCAGACATTATTCGAGAAGTTGCCCACCCCACCTGGGTCTCTAATGGCGTGGTTGTCCCAAAACCCAATGGGGGAGGCCGGCTCTGCATCGATTACACTGATGTAAATAAAGCCTGCCCCAAGGACCCATACCCCATGCCAAGGATTGATCAGATCGTGGACTCCACAGCCGGCTGTGATCTCCTCTGTTTTCTGGACGCCTTCTCAGGCTACCACCAGATCAAAATGGCTAAAGAGGACGAGGAGAAAACAGCGTTCCTCACCCCCTGTGGCGTGTATTGCTACACTTGCATGCCCTTCGGGTTGAAGAACGCCGGCGCCACCTTCCAGAGGCTCATGAGGATCGCCCTGGGGGCTCAGATGGGAAGAAATGCAGAGGCATATGTTGACGACATCGTAGTCAAGTCTCGCGAGGGAGACACTCTCTTGAAGGACCTCGAGGAGACCTTCGCCAGCCTGCGCAAGGTGAACATCAAGCTAAACCCCGCCAAGTGCGTCTTCGGGGTACCTTCAGGCAAACTCCTCGGGTTCCTCGTGTCCCATCGCGGCATAGAAGCAAACCCTGACAAGATCAAGGCCATAGAAGAAATGCAGCCACCCGCCGCCTCAAGGACATGCAGCGCCTAGCTGGGTGCATGGCCAGCTTGGGCCGCTTCATCTCCAAGTTTGGCGAGAGGGCCCTGCCATTTTTCAAGATCATGAAGAAGTCCGGCACCTTCAAGTGGACTCCAGAGGCAGACAAGGCATTTGAGGACTTGAAGAAGTACTTGGCTAGCGCACCAGTTATGGTAGCCCCCAGGACGGGCGAGCATCTAAAGCTGTACCTTGCAGCCACTCCACAAACCGCAAGCGCCGTCC
Source organism: Poa pratensis (assembly GCA_947311845.1). Lineage (NCBI taxonomy): Eukaryota > Viridiplantae > Streptophyta > Magnoliopsida > Poales > Poaceae > Poa > Poa pratensis. Next base: position 81,340,653 of record CAMZMU010000042.1, on the reverse strand, counting down.
TGGTGGTCGAAAGAGAAGAGCCAGTCCTCCCCAAGAAAAGTGCAGCCACTCCAAGTCCAGAGCCTCCCGACAAGGAAAAAGTCCCTCCAGGCCCAGAGCCAGACCCACAGCCAGCTGTCGAGCCTACTTCAGGCACCCCTGCTGAGACTCCTCCACAAGGAAACCTCGCCAAAGGGCCTGAGGAGTCCCTCGAGGGAGCCAACGCTGCGTCACCCTCCACAACCCTTGTCGAGCATCCAGTCTACTATGTCAGTACTGTGCTAAGAGATGCTCGCGAGCGGTACCCTACGCAGCAGAAGCTCCTTCTCGCCCTGCTCATCGCCTCCAGAAAGCTGCGCCACTACTTCCAGGGCCACCCTGTCACGGTGGTCACATCATTCCCTCTGGAGCAAATCCTGCGCAACCCCAACGCCACTGATCGCGTAGCAGGGTGGAACATCGAGCTGCAGCCTTTCAACTTGCGTTTTGACACCACAAGGGTCATCAAAGGAAGAGCACTGGCAGATTTGTCGCCGAATGGACAGACCCAACTCCTGAAGAGCCTCCTGAAGCAGAAACTATACCGCCTGGAGATACACGCCAAGCCACTGGACCATGCACTTCGATGGAGCTTTCTCCTGCCGCAACGGAGGCGCTGGCGTTGTCCTGACCTCGCCTAAAGGCGACAAGCTCCACTATGCCGTCCAGTTGTGCTTCACGATGGACAAGATCTCCAACAACATCGCTGAATATGAAGGCCTCCTCGCCGGGCTCAGAGCTGCCATTGCCCTCGGTGTCAAGCACCTACTCATCAAAGGCGACTCCCAGCTCCTGGTCAACTTCTCCAACAAGAGCTACACCCCTAAAGACAGCCATATGGCTGCCTACCTTGAAGAGGTCCGCAAGCTCGAGAAGCACTTCAGGGGCATGGAGCTCATGCACATCCCGCGCAAGGAGAACCAGGAAGCAGATGACATCGCCAAGCGCGCATCGCGAAGGGAGGCCCAGCCCGCAGGTGTCTTTGAAGAGAGGCTCTCCAAGGCATCCATAAAGCAGCCGCTGCAAGCACCAGCTACAAGCACAGACGAAGTACTCCCACCACCTCCCACAGGTGGCGCACCCAACTGTGGCCCATCCTCAGGGGAGCGTCTGATGCTAACCATGGTGCACCAAGAAACAGGCTGGGTTGACGAGCTCAAGGACTACTTGCTAAAAGGAGTCCTTCCCGAGGAAGACGCAGAGGCAGAACGAGTCGCTCGACAAGCGAAATCCTATTACATCCTGAGGGAGACCTATACCGCAAGCGCCCAAATGGCATTGCCCTCAAGTGTGTGCCTCCTGAGGAAGGACGCATGCTCCTCAGGGACATACACAGTGGAGAGTGCGGCCACCATTCCTGCGCGCGCACCCTCGCCGGCAAGGTCTTCAGGAGCGGTTTCTACTGGCCTCAAGTGCTTCAAGATGCCGTCACCATCGTTCAGTCTTGCGATGCATGCCAGTTCCACGCCAAGCAAGTCCATCAGCCTGCACTGGGACTCCAGACCATCCCGCTCTCCTGGCCGTTCGCGGTCTGGGGGCTGGACATCTTGGGACCCTTCCCGAGATCGCAAGGGGGCTACCGTTTCCTCTTCGTGGCTGTTGACAAGTTCACCAAATGGGCAGAGGTTGAAGCGGTGCGCACCATCCCTGCCAGGGCAGCCGTGAAGTTCATCAGAGGCCTGGTCTGCCGCTTTGGTGTGCCAAACCGCATCATCACCGACAATGGCTCACAGTTCACCAGCGGCATCTTCAGGGCTTACTGCGAGAGCCTCGGCACCAAGCTCTGTTTCGCCTCGGTAGCTCACCCACAGAGCAATGGTCAAGCCGAGCGAGCAAATGCTGAGGTCCTCAAGGGCCTCAAGACGAGAAGTTTCAACCGCCTCAAGGGCTACGGCAAGGGCTGGATCGATGAGCTCCCCTCCGTGCTCTGGTCCATCCGCACGAACCCTACAAACCCACTGGTGAGACGCCATTCGCCCTGGTGTATGGAGCCGAAGCAGTCCTCCCCACAGAGATCAAGCACGGGTCCGCAAGGGTCCTTGCCTTCAATGAGGACAATCAAGAAGACCTCCACAACGACGACCTGCTGTTCCTCGACGGGTTGCGCCGCCGAGCCGCCCTCAGAGCGGCAAAATACCAGCAAGACCTGCGACGCTACCACAGCCGCCACATACGTCCGCGCACTCTCGAGACAGGCGACCTTGTCCTCAGGAGGATCCTCTCCAGGGAAGGTCTCCACAAGCTCTCGCCCATGTGGGAAGGCCCCTACAGGGTCGCGCATGTCGCCAGACCTGGCGCGGTGCGCCTCGAGACGGAGGACGGCATCCCGGTCAAGAACCCTTGGAACATCGCGCATCTACGCAAGTTCTACCCGTGATCTCTATCACACCAGGCATTTTTTGTCTCTAGAGGAAAGCGCACAGCTTCACCTCCAAGCTTCACAAAAGCTTCTCTCTCTGAGGGCCAGTCCCTCTGAGCTCTTCCTGTAACGTGCCGCCGCAGGCCGTGAAGAGTCTCAGCCACTGAATGTGGTCCCCATGCCTCGACATGGAAACTTTATCTTGGCAAGCCCAAGTGTAACGAACCAATTCGTTTCCTAGTGAAACATTGCGCTGCGGCGCCGCTATGTAATATTTTGGGGGTGAGTTTTAGTTCTCGTTACTCTGTGTTTTCATTCGCGCTCATATCTTTCCCCTTGCGCACCTCGCGAGCGGGGGCTGAGTACGGTGACTGTGCCTCGGGAGCATCCCAGCAGCACCGCAAAACCCAAAAGGATCCGAGCTCTAACACGTGAGCACGCTCTCACGCCTGTTACCTCACCAAAGAGCTCTGGCCCAGGGGCTTGCTCCCAAACCTGCCACCTCACCTAAGGACCTTTGGTACTTACTCTCCTCGCGAGGCACCCATGAGGAAACCTATAAGCGCGCATGAGTTTCTCTACCATGTTTGCTTTGGTTCCACCTCTAACCTACACAGGGAACAAGAGTCCCCCCAAGGCTCGTGGAGTCACGCTCCAGACCCAAAGAGGGAAGCACATCTTCAGGGAAATCAACGCCCTCCACGAGGCAGAACCTCGCTAAGCTAAGTCCTGCGCTTACACCTCAGGCGTTGTGTTTTTCCTCTCACGAGCAACTTCCGTCCCTCGGGCGGGTATTTTCTCCTTCGCATTTCATGGACTGCTTGAGCGTCAAAGGGGAGCCCTCGAGCATCGCGACTCGAGAGCTCTTACCTCTCTAAGCCTTAAACACCCCCCGGCCTTGCTGAGTCATTGCTCTGGCATACCGTAGTGGCGGAGTCATAGCGCTAAGAGACGGGTCCTGACGACGTAAAGCGAAAAAGGCATGGAATAGGGATAAAATGCCCGTCGAGGGGCACACGCACATTGCAGCACAATAAAGTGTTTTACAGACCATCACAAATGAAACAAAGTCTTTAAACAAAGATAACTTGCGCCTCAGGCGCGACTTGTGGCAGGAGCAGCTTAAGCAGAAGTCTTGGCGGCCTCATCCTCCTCAGCGTCATCTTCCTCCGCGCCTTCCTCCTCGACGTCTTCCTCCTCGCCAGAGGCCGGCTCTTCAGCGACCCTCTTGAAGCGGTTGACATAGTCGTTGATCTCCTCCCGCAGCGAGTTGAAGAGGCGCGTCTCGGTCTGAGCATCCCCATGGGCTCGGTCACGGACTCGAAGTCGAAGCATGGATATAGGCGCTTGAGGTTGACGAAGACGCGCTCGACCGCCACCAGCAGGAGCTTGCGGCACTCCTCGTCGACAACATCGTCGAGTTCCGCCACAGGGCCCTCAAGGACGGAGAAGAGCTGGTCGAAGTAGGTCAGATACGTGGCACGTCGGCGTTCCCGTGGACGGGGACGGCAGGAGCATCCACCCCCAGCTTCGCAGCAAGAGCGTTCCCGCGCGTCACCAAAGATCGGAACATACGCTCCCGCTGCTGCGTCAAGACCCGTGCCGCCACCGCGCTCTGCTCAGCCTCCTCGACCCTCTCCACAACAGGGGCCACCTGCGCATTCAGCTCCTGCATGTCTGCCATCAGGGCTGTGAGGTCCTGCTCCGAGCGCTCGAGGGCCTGCTCCGTGCGGAGATTAGCGTCCTTGGCGCGCTTCAGCGAGGATTTCAAGTTGGCGTTCCACTCCTCCAGCTGGCGAATGCGCTTGCCGAGCTCTCTGCGCTTTTTCTGGAAGCCGTCCTCCTGCTTCTTGAACTTCCCAGCATACTCCCGGGAGACGGCCTGTGTGACAGCAGTGCGGTACTCTTTTTGCTTGGTGAGGGCCTCCGCCTCTGCCTCCTTTTTCTTCTCGGCAAGCTTTTGGTTGGCCTTCTCCACAAGCTCCCGGTGCCGCTCCACCTCCTTGTCGTGCTTGCCCATGGCCTCAGCCAAGCTGCTCTCGCGGGACTCCAAGGCCTCACGCTCTCTGTTCATGTCAGTTTCCGCCTGCTCCAGTTTCTCCTCACGCTTGAGCACCTCAGCTTCGCGTGTCGTCATGGCCTGCTCGCGAGCCTCCAGCGACAGACGATGCTGCTCCAGAGACTTCCTCACCACCTCAGCTTCAGAAATTATCTTCTCCTCGCGGCTGGCCAGCTCCTTGCGCTGGTCGGCGAGGGAGGTCTCGATAGCCGCTCGGTCGGAGGCTGCAGCCTGGCGCTCCGCCACAGCCGCCTCCCGATCCTCTGCAGCCGCCTTGCGCTCCGCCTGGACCGGCGCCAAGGCCTCTTGCGCCTCGCGCTCCGCGTTCTCGCGGATCTCCTGGGCCTGCCGCGTCGCCTCGTCGCGCTGCGCCTGAAGAGCTTGGTCGTCAGGGCCACTCCGCCGCCTGACTTCGAAGAAGCGGGCCCAGTCAGCAGCAAGGGCGTCATACCTCCTGCCAAGCTCCGCCTCCTCAAGGGCAAGTTGGGTCTCTAGCCCGTCTAGGGTGCCCCTCACCAAACGGAGGGCAGCTTGGCGGCTCGCGCCGCTCCGGCTCCGGTCGCTCAAGACCAAGGCCCAAGAGCCCTCACGTGGCGCAACGTCCTCCGCCCCAGCGCCAGCCTCTGGTGCAGAAAGCACAGTGCTTGGACCAGGGTCAGCACGGGGCCACAGGAGCGGGCCCCCACCGTCTTGTGCGTCGTTGTTCTCCACGACGACCTCCTCGTGGGCCTCGGGGGCTGGCGAGGGAGGCCTAGCCACCAGAGGCTCAACCGCAGCCTCGCCTGCTGCGGCCTCAGAAGAAGTGGCCTCCCCCTCAGGCTCGGAATTTGGAGGGGGCGGCGGAGGAGTTCCCTCCTCCATCTCGACGTCGGCGCCTCCCGGCGTCTGTGTGCTGGTCCCCGCCGTCTCCACGGCGGGTGTCTCTGGGGGCTCCAGTGGAGCATCAGGGCGCGGCGGCGACGGAGCTTCGCCGCCTCCTCAAACTGACTCTCGGCAGGAGGTGGCGAGGCAGTTGCTTCTTCAAGGGGCGTCTCCCCCACAGGCCTCATGGCCTCGTCAACAGCCGGGCCCGTGGTGACTGTCACCACGGGCTCCTCAGTCTCTCTCCAAGGGGCGCTGTAGGCCCCTCAACAACGGTCGTAGCGTCGCGCCGCACGTCCGCAGCCTTGCGGAGTCGGCGACGCTTCGCATGAACCAGACCCCTGATAATCAAGACAGTGAGATCCTCGAGAAAGGCAAGAACTCTCGATAAGCAAGAACGAGTCAAGAAGAAGCAGTACTCACCCAGATGACTTGGCGCGGGTGTCCACCCACACCTTGTTGGCGAGCGCCGCAGGCCTGTTGAGGCTCCAGCGCTGGGCTCCTCAGGGGCCGCCCAGCTTTCCTCTTGAGAGGAGTGCTCTCCAGGCTTCTGGCGGCCCGGTCGTGGATGGCCTTGGTGCGGGGCTCGCACCGCTTTGCCGCGGCCTCCGGGCCGCTATCGTCCCGTCTTCGTCTTCTTCTTCTGTGGCCCGTCGTGACGGGGCCACCACAAAATCCTCGTCCACATCGGACGATACCTCCAGGATCTCCTCCTCAGGGGCCGCCTGCTTTGAAGAGCTCGCCTCCCCTGACGAGGGGTTGACTCCTCCGGCGGCGGCGTCAGCTTCGGCGTCTGAAGCAGCAGAGGACTCGCCAAACAAGTCTTCCTCCACCACAGGCGCCGCAGCCCCCTTCGCCTCTTCTCCCTCCAAGCCCTCTGGCGTGAACGTCGGCATCATCTCCAGAACTGCGAGGCGCTTCTTTGGAGTGAGCTGGTGGAGGGGCCTCAGGTGCTCAGTGCCCGGAACAGGGATCTCCGGGGCGATGAAGAGCGTGCCTAAGATGGAGGCGACGTCGTCTGGCGCGTGGGCGCTGAGGTGCAAGCGCATTGGATCTGCCGGGCCGGAGTACATCCACACCGGCTTCGTGTGCGCCTGGAGGGGAGCGATGCGCCGCCTCACGAAGTCCTCAGCGACCATCTGCCCCGTGAGGCCAGCCTCGCGGACGAGCTTCATGCGCGAGACCAAGTGGGCAATCTTCTGGTGCTGGAGCTTCTCGCTGGACCAATTTGAGTTCTTCAGCGGCGGCGCCTCAGGCTCATCGAAGAAGGCATTCCGCTCCTTGGCGTCGACGAGGACCCACTTCTGGCGGAAGTCCTCCACCTTCTTCGTCACCCTCGTAACGGCCTTGTCGCCATCCCACGACATGGGGATGTAGACGGCGCCCATCCCGTCTGCGATGCGGAAAGACACGCACCCAGACCGCTCGCCGGCGCCGTGTTGCGGAGCGCGTAGAAGCTCCGGAAGAAGGCCACGGAAGGCATCACTCCCAGATACGCCTCGCAGAGATAGGCGAAGATGGCGAGAATCAGGATGGAGTTCGGGTGGAGGTGCAGGAGCTGGATCTGATAGAAAGCCAGCACCTCCGCAAGGAAGGGAGAGAACGGCGGCACCAAGCCGGCGAACAGCGTGTGGACGAAAATGGGGTACCACCCCGCCGCCAGCTTGCCGAAGCGCGCCGCCTTGACGCCGCTGGCGCCATGCTCATTATTCCTCCCGGCGACGAGGACCTTCAGCCTATCCAGCGCCTCCGCTGTGGAGACGCGAGTGCCGATGAGAGCCGGCGCAAGCTCCTCCTCCCGCTGCGCTTCAGCGGAGGCCTCCACCATCGCCGCCTTGCCTTCTTGGGGCCCATGGCTCGCGAAGGAAGGGCGGCGGAAGAGCTCGGAGAAGAACGGAAATCGCCGGAGTAGTGGAGCACCGGAGGTGTATGCAAGAAGGAAAGGGTAAATGCGGCGGAACTGCTGCCGGCACAGCCGCGGCAGCCTTTATATCACCTCAGAGCGGTTTCCGAGGCGTCGTGGGTCCCACCACGACGCCCACCTCCTCCGGAGAAGCCGAGACGCACCAACCGCTCGCCACGTGTCTCGGGCCGGCCGGACACTTTGGGCCCATGACGCTTCGCCTGCGCCCCCTGGACCGCGTCGTGCCCGTCATGGGCCCGGGGGCTACTGTCAGCCCAGTAAGAACCAGGGTGTACTGGGCCAGGCCTCTATAACCCTCAACACTCGGCGAGTGAATCTCGCTAAGGACCAGGCTGCAAGCCTGGGGAGCCCGCGGGGCAGAATCGCCTCGCGGAGGCCTGAGGAGGCAGCTAGGGCCTGTGGAGCCTCTACTCCGCTGCCCCTCTCCAAGGAAGTTTTCCCTGAAGGGAAGTCAACGCAGAATCCTCCACAGGGCGTTCCCGCCCACGCGAGGGTTCCTTCACTGTAAAGCAAGCTCTGCGGAGCGCACATGGCTTCCGCAGCGGCCGCAGAGTGACCGCGCCTCTGCGCAGAGTGACGACGGAGCTACAGTCCCACTTTGGTGATAAAGGAGTCAACAAAGCAGGGGCAACGGCGCAGACCACCAAGCTTTCCTCTTTGGTGATAAGGGAGCAGGCCGGCGCTACGCGCCAAACGCGACGTCACCGTGGGGACTTCCCCCGCTCCTCTGCGGCGCAGCTGGCCGTCCTGGATGGACGGCGGCCTCTCTGCTGCGGCCTCAGCTTTTGTGCCCATGGACCGCGCTCATGGACGCCCAAGCAGCGGTGCACCGTGCTCCCGACCGTTGTCGCCATGTGGTAGCCCTCCGCTGCACAAGGACAGGGAGGAGGCCCGGGCGCCTATAAAAGGAGCTGGTGCACCACCCTAAGGGGGATCGAACACATTTTACTCCTAGTCTAGCTACTTGCGCGCAAGGGAGAAGAAGACAGTAGTTTCCCTCCCCTTGTACGCCCATTGCCAAACTGTGCCCTCGGCAAGCACGCTGTACTGTAACCTCTACAAGCAGCAATACAGACAGGCAGGACGTAGCGGTTTTACCTCCACAAGAGGGCCGTGAACCTGGGTACGCGCCGTGTCTCTCTCTGCCGTGATGTCCCTCCTCAGGCACGACGAGCAGCGTCGCCGCGCCGGATGAGGGTTGATTGACGTCGTGTTCAGCCCCTTACACGAACTCTCTTCGCGAGTGTGACTGCCCCTGTTTCGTGGGAGTCATTCTCCGACAAAAAAACAAGTAAAAACTTCACATGTGATACAGACTTTCAAGCCGGTCAAAGTAGTAGACCACGCGTGCACATAAATTAGGGTTTGGGTTTTAGTGCCCGCCCGGGAGACGGAATCCGATCCAAATTTATGTTGGGTCCTTACTTATGTATATAAATGTGATGTTACATGGAAAGAGCCAATATCCAACTCCGATGTGTGTCCCGCTTCACGCACATAAATTACCGCGCACGACGTTTCTGCCCTTATAGGGAAAAAATTCCCAATCAACGAGAACGGAGATATTTTGTGATAAGTTCGGATCAATTTAGGATTTGTATGTTCCTATGACCTACCCTATAAAAAACAAGTAAAAACTTCACGTCTGATATGGACTTTCAAGGCCGGTCAAAGTAGTAGACCGCGTGTGCACATAAATTAGGGTTTGGGTTTTAGTGCCCGCCCGGGAGTCGGAATCCGATCCAAATTTATGTTGGGTCCATACTTATGTATTTAAATGTGATGTTACATGGAAAGAGCCAATATCCAACTCCGATGTGTGTCCCGCTTCACGCACATAAATTACCCTGCACGACGTTTCTGCACTTATAGGAAAAAATTCCCAATCAACGAGAACGGAGATATTTTGTGATAAGTTCGGATCAATTTAGGATTGTATGTTCCTATGACCTACCCTATAAAAAACAAGTAAAAACTTCACGTGTGATATGGACTTTTAAGGCCGGTCAAAGTAGTAGACCGCGTGTGCATAAATTAGGGTTTGGGTTTTAGTGCCCGCCCGGGAGTCGGAATCCGATCCAAATTTATATACAACTCCGATGTGTGTCCCGCTTCACGCACATAAATTACCCCGCAAGACGTTTCTGCACTTATAGGAAAAAATTCCCAATCAACGAAACGGAGATATTTTGTGATAAGTTCGGATCAATTTAGGATTTGTATGTTCCTATGACCTACCCTATAAAAAACAAGTAAAAACTTCACATGTGGTATGGACTTTCAAGGCCGGTCAAAGTAGTAGACCGCGCGTGCACATAAATTAGGGTTTGGATTTTAGTGCCCGCCCGGGAGTCGGAATCCGATCCATATTTATGTTGGGTCCTTAGTTATGTATATAGATGTGATGTTTCATGGAAAGAGCCAATATCCAACTCCGATGTGTGTCCCGCTTCACGCACATAAATTACCCCGCACGACGTTTCTGCACTTATAGGGAAAAAATTCCAATCAACGAGAACGGAGATATTTTGTGTTATGTTCGAATCAATTTAGGATTTGTATGTTCCTATGACCTACCCTATAAAAAACAAGTAAAAACTTCACGTGTGATATGGACTTTCAAGGCCGGTCAAAGTAGTAGACCGCGCGTGCATAAATTAGGTTTGGGTTTTAGTGCCCGCCCGGGAGTCGGAATCCGATCCAAATTTATATCCAACTCCGATGTGTGTCCCGCTTCACGCACATAAATTACCCCGCACGACGTTTCTGCACTTATAGGAAAAAAATTCCCAATCAACGAGAACGGAGATATTTTGTGATAAGTTCGTATCAATTTAGGATTTGTATGTTCCAATGAACTACCATATAAAAAACAAGTAAAAACTTCACATGTGATATGGACTTTCAAGGCCGGTCAAAGTAGTAGACCGTGCGTGCACATAAATTAGGGTTTGGGTTTTAGTGCCCGCCCGGGAGTCGGAATCCGATCCAAATTTATGTTCGGTCCTTACTTATGTATATAAATGTGATGTTGCATGGAAAGAGCTAATATCCAACTCCGATGTGTGTCCCGCTTCACGCACATAAATTACCCTGCACGACGTTTCTGCCCTTATAGGAAAAAATTCCCAATCAACGAGAACGGAGATATTTTGTGATAAGTTCAGATAAATTTAGGATTTGTATGTTCCTATGACCTACCCTATAAAAAACCAGTAAAACTTCACATGTGATATGGACTTTCAAGGCCAGTCAAAGTTGTAGACCGCGCATGCACATAAATTATGGTTTGGGTTTAGTGCCCGCCCGGGAGTCAGAATCCGATCCAATTTTATGTTGGGTCCTTACTTATGTATTTAAATGTGATGTTACATGGAAAGAGCCAATATCCAACTCCGATGTGTGTCCCGCTTCACGCACATAAATTACCCCACGACGTTTCTGCACTTATAGGGAAAAAATTCCCAATCAACGAGAACGGAGATATTTTGTGATAAGTTCGGATCAATTTAGGATTTGTACGTTCCTATGAACTACCCTATAAAAAACAAGTAAAAACTTCACATGTGATATGGACTTTCAAGGCCGGTCAAAGTAGTAGACCACGCGTGCACATAAATTAGGGTTTGGGTTTTAGTGCCCGCCTGAGAGTCGGAATCCGATCCAAATTTATGTTGGGTCCTTACTTATGTATATAAATGTGATGTTACATAGAAAGAGCCAATATCAAACTCCAATGTGTGTCCCGCTTCACGCACATAAATTACCCCGCACGACGTTTCTGCACTTATAGGGAAAAAATTCCCAATCAACGAGAACGGAGATATTTTGTGATAAGTTCGGATCAATTTAAGATTTGTATGTTCCTATGAACTACCATATAAAAACAAGTAAAAACTTCACATGTGATATGGACTTTCAAGGCCGGTCAAAGTAGTAGACCGCGCGTGCACATAAATTAGGGTTTGGGTTTTAGTGCCCGCCCGTGAGTCGGAATCCGATCCAAATTTATGTTGGGTCCTTACTTATGTATATAAATGTGATTTACATGGAAATATCCAATATCCAACTCCGATGTGTGTCCCGCTTCACGCACATAAATTACCCCGCACGACGTTTTTGCACTTATAGGGAAAAAATTCCCAATCAACGAGAACGAAGATATTTTGTGATAAGTTCGGATCAATTTAGGATTTGTATGTTCCTATGACCTACCCTATAAAAAACAAGTAAAAACTTCACATGTGATACGGACTTTCAAGGCCGGTCAAAGTAGTAGACCGCGCGTGCACATAAATTAGGGTTTGGGTTTTAGTGCTCGCCCTAGAGTCGGAATCCGATCCAAATTTATGTTGGGTCCTTACTTATGTATATAGATGTGATGTTACATGGAAAGAGCCAATATCCAACTCCGATGTGTGTCCCGCTTCAGGCACATAAATTACCCCGCACGACGTTTCTGCACTTATAGGGAAAAATTCCCAATCAACGAGAACGGAGATATTTTGTGATAAGTTCGGATCAATTTAGGATTTGTACATTCGTATGAACTACCCTATAAAAAACAAGTAAAAACTTCACATGTGATATGGACTTTCAAGGCCGGTCAAATAGTAGACCACGCGTGCACATAAATTAGGGTTTGGGTTTTAGTGCCCGCCCGGGAGTCAGAATCCGATCCAAATTTATGTTGGGTCCTTACTTATGTATATAAATGTGATGTTACATGGAAAGAGCCAATATCCAACTCCGATGTGTGTCTCGGTTCACGCACATAAATTACCCCGCACGACGTTTCAGCACTTATAGGGAAAAAATTCCCAATGAACGAGAACAGAGATATTTTGTGATAAGTTCGGATCAATTTGGGATTTGTATACATAAGTAAGGGCCGAACATAAATTTGGATCGGATTCCGACTCCCGGGCGGGCACTAAAACCCAAACCCTAATTTATGTGCACGGGCGGTCAACTACTTTGACCGGCCTTGAAAGTCCATATCACATGTGAAGTTTTTACCTTTTTTTATAGGGTAGGTCATAGGAACATACAAATCCTAAATTGATCCGAACTTATCACAAAATATCTCCGTTCTGGTTGATTGGGATTTTTTCCCTATAAGTGCAGAAATGTCGTGCGGGGTAATTTATGTGCGTCAAGTGGGACACACATCGGAGTTGGATATTGGCTCTTTCCATGTAACATCACATTTATATACATAAGTAAGGACCCAACATAAATTTGCATCGGATTCCGACTCTCAGGCGGGCACTAAAATCCAACCCTAATTTATGTGCACGCGCGGTCTACTACTTTGACCGGGCTTGAAAGTCCATATCTCATGTGAAGTTTTTATCTATAAATGTGATGTTACATGGAAAGAGCCAATATCCAACTCTGATGTGTGTCCCGCTTCACGCACATAAAGTACCCCGCACGACGTTTCTGCACTTATAGGGGAAAAAATTCACAATCAACGAGAACGGAGATATTTTGTGATAAGTTCGGATCAATTTAGGATTTGTATGTTCCTATGACCTACCTCTAAAAAACAAGTAAAAACTTCACATGTGATATGGACTTTCATGGCCGGTCAAAGTAGTAGACCGCGTGCACATAAATTAGGGTTTGGGTTTTAGTGCCCGCCCGGGAGTCGGAATCTGATCCAAATTTATGTTGGGTCCTCACTTATGTATTTAAATGTGATGTTACATGGAAAGAGCCAATCTCCAACTCCGATGTGTGTCCCGCTTCACGCACATAAATTACCCTGCACGACGTTTCTGCACTTATAGGAAAAAAATTCCCATCAACGAGAACGGAGATATTTTGTGATAAGTTCGGATCAATTTAGGATTTGTATGTTCCTATGACCTACCCTATAAAAAACAAGTAAAAACTTCACGTCTGATATGGACTTTCAAGGCCGGTCAAAGTAGTAGACCGCGCGTGCACATAAATTAGGGTTTGGGATTTACTGCCCGCCCGGGAGTCGAAATCCGATCCAAATTTATGCTGGGTCCTTACTTATGTATATAAATGTGATGTTACATGGAAAGAGCCAATATCCAACTCCGATGTGTGTCCCGCTTCACGCACATAAATTACCGCGCACGACGTTTCTGCACTTATAGGGAAAAAATTCCCAATCAACGAGAACGGAGATATTTTGTGATAAGTTCGGATCAATTTTAGGATTTGTATGTTCCTATGACCTACCCTATAAAAAACATGTAAAACTTCACATGTGATATGGACTTTCAAGGCCAGTCAAAGTAGTAGATTGCGCGTGCACATAAATTAGGGTTTGGGTTTTAGTGCCCGCCCGGGAGTCGGAATCCGATCCAAATTTATGTTGGTCCTTACTTATGTATATAAATGTGATGTTACATGGAAAGAACCAATATCCAACTCCGATGTGTGTCCCGCTTCACGCACATAAATTACCCGCACGACGTTTCTGCACTTATAGGGGAAAAATTCCCAATCAACGAGAACGGAGATATTTTGTGATAAGTTCGGATCAATTTAGGATTTGTATGTTCCTATGACCTACCCTATAAAAAACAAGTAAAAACTTCACATGTGATATGGACTTTCAAGGCCGGTCAAAGTAGTAGACCGCGCGTGCACATAATTAGGTTTTGGGTTTTAGTGCCCGCCCGGGAGTCGGAATCCGATCCAAATTTATGTTGGGTCCTTACTTATGTATATAAATGTGATGTTACATGGAAAGAACCAATATCCAACTCCGATGTGTGTCCCGCTTCACGCACATAAATTACCCCGCACGACGTTTCTGCACTTATAGGGGAAAAATTCCCAATCAATGAGAACGGAGATATTTTGTGATAAGTTCGGATCAATTTAGATTTGTATGTTCCTATGACCTACCCTATAAAAAACAAGTAAAAACTTCACATGTGATATGGACTTTCAAGGCCGGTCAAAGTAGTAGACCGCGCGTGCACATAAATTAGGGTTTGGGTTTTAGTGCCCGCCCGGGAGTCGGAATCCGATCCAAATTTATGTTGGGTCCTTACTTATGTATATAAATGTGATGTTACATCGAAAGAGCCAATATCCAACTCCGATGTGTGTCCCGCTTCACGCACATAAATTACCCTGCACGACGTTTCTGCACTTATAGGGAAAAAATTCCCAATCAACGAGAACGGAGATATTTTGTGATAAGTTCGGATCAATTTAAGATTTGTATGTTCCTATGAACTACCATATAAAAAACAAGTAAAAACTTCACATGTGATATGGACTTTCAAGGCCGGTCAAAGTAGTAGACCGCGCGTGCACATAAATTAGGGTTTGGGTTTTAGTGCCCGCCCGTGAGTTGGAATCCGATCCAAATTTATGCTGGGTCCTTACTTATGTATAAAAATGTGATTTTACATGGAAAGAGCCAATATCCAACTCCGATGTGTGTCCCGCTTCACGCACATAAATTACCGCGCACGACGTTTCTGCACTTATAGGGAAAAAATTCCCAATCAACGAGAACGGAGATATTTTGTGATAAGTTCGGATCAATTTAGGATTTGTATGTTCCTATGACCTACCCTATAAAAAACAAGTAAAAACTTCACATGTGATATGGACTTTCAAGACCGGTCAAAGTAGTTGACCGCGCGTGCACATAAATTAGGGTTTGGGTTTAGTGCCCGCCCGGGAGTCGGAATCCTATCCAAATTTATGTTGGGTCCTTACTTATGTATATAGATGATGTTACATGGAAAGCCAATATCCAACTCCGATGTGTGTCCCGCTTCACGCACATAAGTTACCCCGCACGACGTTTCTGCACTTATAGGGAAAAAATTCCCAATCAACGAGAACAGAGATATTTTGTGATAAGTTCAGATCAATTTAGGATTTGTACGTTCCTATGAACTACCCTATAAAAAACAAGTAAAAACTTCACATGTGATATGGACTTTCAAAGCCGGTCAAAGTAGTAGACCGCGCGTGCACATAAATTAGGGTTTGGTTTTTAGTGCCCGCCCGGGAGTCGGAATCCGATCCAAATTTATGTTGGGTCCTTACTTATGTATATAAATGTGATGTTACATGGAAAGAGCCAATATCCAACTCCGATGTGTGTCCCGCTTCACGCACGTAAATTACCGCGCACGACATTTCTGCACTTATAGGGAAAAAATTCCCAATCAGCGAGAACGGAGATATTTTGTGATAAGTTCGGATCAATTTTGGATTTATGTTCCTATGACCTACCCTATAAAAAACAAGTAAAAGCTTCACGTCTGATATGGACTTTCATGGCCGGTCAAAGTAGTAGACCGCGCGTGCACATAAATTAGGGTTTGGGTTTTAGTGCCCGCCCGGGAGTCGGAATCCGATCCAAATTTATGTTGGGTCCTTACCTATGTATATAAATGTGATGTTACATGGAAAGAGCCAATATCCAACTCCGATGTGTGTCCCGCTTCACGCACATAAATTACCCCGCACGACGTTTCTGCACTTATAGGGAAAAATTCCCAATCAACGAGAACGGAGATATTTTGTGATAAGTTCGGATCAATTTAGGATTTGTATGTTCCTATGACCTACCGTCTAAAAAACCAGTAAAAACTTCACATGTGATATGGACTTTCAAGGCCGGTCAAAGTAGTAGACCGCGCGTGCACATAAATTAGGGTTTGGGTTTTAGTGCCCGCCCGGGAGTCGGAATCCGATCCAAATTTATGTTGGGTCCTTACTTATGTATATAAATGAGATGTTGCATGGAAAGAGCCAATATCCAACTCCGATGTGTGTCCCGCTTCACGCACAAAAATTACCCTGCACGACGTTTCTGCACTTATAGGGAAAAATTCCCAATCAACGAGAACGGAGATATTTTTTGATAAGTTCGGATCAATTTAGGATTTGTATGTTCCTATGAACTACCATATAAAAAACAAGTAAAAACTTCATGTGATATGGACTTTCAAGGCCGGTCAAAGTAGTAGACTGCGCGTGCACATAAATTAGGGTTTGGGTTTTAGTGCCCGCCCGGGAGTCAGAATCCGATCCAAATTTATGTTGGGTCCTTACTTATGTATAAAATGTGATGTTACATGGAAAGAGCAAATATCCAACTCCGATGTGTGTCCCGCTTCACGCACATAAATTACCCCTCACGACGTTTCTGCACTTATAGGGAAAAAATTCCCAATCAACGAGGACGGAGATATTTTGTGATAGTTCGGATCAATTTAGGATTTGTATGTTCCTATGACCTACCCTATAAAAAACAAGTAAAACTTCACATGTGAAATGGACTTTAAAGGCCGGTCAAAGTAGTTGACCGCGCGTGCACATAATTAGGGTTTGGGTTTAGTGCCTGCCCGAGAGTCGAAATCCGATCCAAATTTATGTTGGGTCCTTACTTATGTATATAGATGTGATGTTACATGGAAAGAGCCAATATCCAACTCCGATGTGTGTCCCGCTTCACGCACATAACTTACCCCGCACGACGTTTCTGCACTTATAGGGAAAAAATTCCCAATCAACGAGAACAGAGATATTTTGTGATAAGTTCAGATCAATTTAGGATTTGTACGTTCCTATGAACTACCCTATAAAAAAAAGTAAAAACTTCACATGTGATATGGACTTTCAAGGCCGGTCAAAGTAGTAGACCGCGCGTGCACATAAATTAGGGTTTGGTTTTTAGTGCCCGCCCGGGAGTCGGCATCCGATCCAAATTTATGTTGGGTCCTTACTTAGGTATATAAATGTGATGTTACATGGAAAGAGCCAATATCCAACTCCGATGTGTGTCCCGCTTCACGCACATAAATTACCCGCACGACGTTCTGCACTTATAGGGAAAAAATCCCAATCAACGAGAACGGAGATATTTTGTGATAAGTTTGGATCAATTTACGATTTGTATGTTCCTATGACCTACCCTATAAAAAAAAGGTAAAAACTTCACATGTGATATGGACTTTCAAGGCCGGTCAAAGTAGTAGACCGCGCGTGCACATAAATTAGGGTTTGGGTTTTAGTGCCCGCCCGGGTCGGAATCCGATCCAAATTTATGTTGGGCCTTTACTTATGTATATAAATGTGATGTTGCAAGGAAAGAGCCAATATCCAACTCTGATGTGTGTCCCGCTTCACGCACATAAAGTACCCTGCACGACGTTTCTGCACTTATAGGGGAAAAAATTCACAATCAACGAGAACGGAGATATTTTGTGATAAGTTCGGATCAATTTAGGATTTGTATGTTCCTATGACCTACCTATAAAAAACAAGTAAAAACTTCACATGTGATATGGACTTTCAAGGCCGGTCAAAGTAGTAGACCGCGCGTGGACATAAATTAGGGTTTGGGTTTTAGTGCCCGCCCGGGAGTCGGAATCTGATCCAAATTTATGTTGGGTCCTTACTTATGTATTTACATGTGATGTTACATGGAAAGAGCCAATATCCAACTCCGATGTGTGTCCCGCTTCACGCACATAAATTACCCTGCACGACGTTTCTGCACTTATAGGGAAAAAATTCCCAATCAACGAGAACGGAGATATTTTGTGATAAGTTCGGATCAATTTAGGATTTGTATGTTCCTATGACCTACCCTATAAAAAACAAGTAAAACCTTCACGTCTGATATGGACTTTCATGGCCGGTCAAAGTAGTAGACCGCGCGTGCACATAAATTAGGGTTTGGGATTTAGTGCCGCCCGAGAGTCGGAATCCGATCCAAATTTATGCTGGGTCCCTACTTATGTATATAAATGTGATGTTATATGGAAAGAGCCAATATCCAACTCCGATGTGTGTCCCACTTCACGCACGTAAATTACCGCGCACGACGTTTCTGCACTTATAGGGAAAAATTCCCAATCAATGAGAACGGAGATATTTTGTGATAATTTCGGATCAATTTAGGATTTGTATGTTCCTATGACCTACCCTATAAAAAACATGTAAAAAACTTCACATGTGATATGGACTTTCAAGCCCGGTCAAAGTAGTAGACCGCGCGTGCACATAAATTAGGGTTTGGTTTTAGTGCCCGCCCGGGAGTCGGAATCCGATCCAAATTTATGTTGGGTCCTTACCTATGTATATAAATTTGATGTTACATGGAAAGAACCAATATCCAACTCCGATGTGTGTCCCGCTTCACGCACATAAATTACCCCGCACGACGTTTCTGCACTTATAGTGAAAAACTTCCCAATCAACGAGAACGGAGATATTTTGTGATAAGTTCGGATCAATTTAGGATTTGTATGTTCCTATGACCTACCCTATAAAAAACAAGTAAAAATTCACATGTGATATGGACTTTCAAGGTCGGTCAAAGTAGTAGACCGCGCGTGCACATAAATTAGGGTTTGGGTTTTAGTGCCCGCCCAGGAGTCGGAATCTGATCCAAATTTATGTTGGGTCCTTACTTATGTATATATGTGATGTTTCATGGAAAGAGCCAATTCCAACTCCGATGTGTGTCCCGCTTCACGCACATAAATTACCCCGCACGACGTTTCTGCACTTATAGGGGAAAAATTCCCAATCAACGAGAACGGAGATATTTTGTGATAAGTTCGGATCAATTTAGGATTTGTATGTTCCTATGACCTACCCTATAAAAAACAAGTAAAAACTTCACATGTGATATGGACTTTCAAGGCCGGTCAAAGTAGTAGACCGCGCGTGCACTAAATTAGGTTTGGGTTTTAGTGCCCGCCCGGGAGTCGGAATCCGATCCAAATTTATGTTGGGTCCTTACTTATGTATATAAATGTGATGTTACATGGAAAGAACCAATATCCAACTCCGATGTGTGTCCCTTCATGCACATAAATTACCCCGCACGACGTTTCTGCACTTATAGGGAAAAATTCCCAATCAACGAGAACGGAGATATTTTGTGATAAGTTCGGATCAATTTAGGATTTGTATGTTCCTATGACCTACCCTATAAAAAACAAGTAAAAACTTCACATGTGATATGGACTTTCAAGGCCGGTCAAAGTAGTAGACCGCGCGTGCACATAAATTAGGGTTTGGGTTTTAGTGCCCGCCCGGGAGTCGGAATCCGATCCAAATTTATGTTGGGTCCTTACTTATGTATATAAATGTGATGTTACATCGAAAGAGCCAATATCCAACTCCGATGTGTGTCCCGCTTCACGCACATAAATTACCCTGCACGCGTTTCTGCACTTATAGGGAAAAAATTCCCAATCAACGAGAACGGAGATATTTTGTGATAAGTTCGGATCAATTTAAGATTTGTATGTTCCTATGAACTACCATATAAAAAACAAGTAAAAACTTCACATGTGATATGGACTTTCAAGGCCGGTCAAAGTAGTAGACCGCGCGTGCACATAAATTAGGTTTGGGTTTTAGTGCCCGCCCGTGAGTCGGAATCCGATCCAAATTTATGTTGGGTCCTTACTTATGTATATAAATGTGATGTTACATGGAAATATCCAATATCCAACTCCGATGTGTGTCCCGCTTCACGCACATAAATTACCCCGCACGACGTTTTTGCACTTATAGGGAAAAAATTCCCAATCAACGAGAACGAAGATATTTGTGATAAGTTTGGATCAATTTAGGATTTGTATGTTCCTATGACCTACCCTATAAAAAACAAGTAAAAACTTCACATGTGATACGGACTTTCAAGGCCGGTCAAAGTAGTAGACCGCGCGTGCGCATAAATTAGGGTTTGGGTTTTAGTGCTCGCCGGGAGTCGGAATCCGATCCAAATTTATGTTGGGTCCTTACTTATGTATATAGATGTGATGTTACATGGAAAGAGCCAATATCCAACTCCGATGTGTGTCCCGCTTCAGGCATAAATTACCCCGCACGACGTTTCTGCACTTATAGGGAAAAAATTCCCAATCAACGAGAACGGAGATATTTTGTGATAAGTTCGGATCAATTTAGGATTTGTACATTCGTATGAACTACCTATAAAAAACAAGTAAAAACTTCACATGTGATATGGACTTTCAAGGCGGTCAAAATAGTAGACCACGCGTGCACATAAATTAGGGTTTGGGTTTTTAGTGCCCGCCCGGGAGTCAGAATCCGATCCAAATTTATGTTGGGTCCTTACTTATGTATATAATGTGATGTTACATGGAAAGAGCCAATATCCAACTCCGATGTGTGTCTCGCTTCACGCACATAAATTACCCCGCACGACGTTTCTGCACTTATAGGGAAAAAATTCCAATGAACGAGAACAGAGATATTTGTTGATAAGTTCGGATCAATTTGGGATTTGTATACATAAGTAAGGGCCGAACATAAATTTGGATCGGATTCCGACTCCCGGGCGGGCACTAAAAACCCAAACCCTAATTTATGTGCACGCGCTCAACTACTTTGACCGGCCTTGAAAGTCCATATCACATGTGAAGTTTTTACCTTTTTTTATAGGGTAGGTCATAGGAACATACAAATCCTAAATTGATCCGAACTTATCACAAAATATCTCCGTTCTGGTTGATTGGGATTTTTTCCTATAAGTGCAGAAATGTCGTGCGGGGTAATTTATGTGCGTCAAGTGGGACACATCACGGAGTTGGATATTGGCTCTTTCCATGTAACATCACATTTATATACATAAGTAAGGACCCAACATAAATTTTGCATCGGATTCTGACTCTCAGGCGGGCACTAAAATTCAAACCTAATTTATGTGCACGCGCGGTCTACTACTTTGACCGGGCTTGAAAGTCCATATCTCATGTGTAGTTTTTCCCAATAAATGTGATGTTACATGGAAAGAGCCAATATCCAACTCTGATGTGTGTCCCGCTTCACGCACATAAACCCCGCACGACGTTTCTGCACTTATAGGGGAAAAAATTCACAATCAACGAGAACGGAGATATTTTGTGATAAGCTCGGATCAATTTAGGATTTGTATGTTCCTATGACCTACCTATAAAAAACAAGTAAAAACTTCACATGTGATATGAACTTTCATGGCCGGTCAAAGTAGTAGACCGCGCGTGCACATAAATTAGGGTTTGGGTTTTAGTGCCGCCCGGGAGTCGGAATCTGATCCAAATTTATGTTGGGTCCTCACTTATGTATTTAAATGTGATGTTACATGGAAGAGCCAATATCCAACTCCGATGTGTGTCCCGCTTCACGCACATAAATTACCCTGCACGACGTTTCTGCACTTATAGGAAAAAAATTCCCAATCAACGAGAACGGAGATATTTTGTGATAAGTTCGGATCAATTTAGGATTTGTATGTTCCTATGACCTACCCTATAAAAAACAAGTAAAAACTTCACTTCTGATATGGACTTTCAAGGCCGGTCAAAGTAGTAGACCGCGCGTGCACATAAATTAGGGTTTGGGATTTACTGCCCGCCCGGAGTCGAAATCGATCCAAATTTATGCTGGGTCCTTACTTATGTATATAATGTGATGTTACATGGAAAGAGCCAATATCCAACTCCGATGTGTGTCCCGCTTCACGCACATAAATTACCGCGCACGACGTTTCTGCACTTATAGGGAAAAAATTCCCAATCAACGAGAACGGAGATATTTTGTGATAAGTTCGGATCAATTTAGGATTTGTATGTTCCTATGACCTACCTATAAAAAACAAGTAAAAACTTCACATGTGATATGGACTTTCAAGGCCAGTCAAGTAGTAGATTGCGCGTGCACATAAATTAGGGTTTGGGTTTTAGTGCCCGCCGGGAGTCGGAATCCGATCCAAATTTATGTTGGGTCCTTACTTATGTATATAAATGTGATGTTACATGGAAAGAACCAATATCCAACTCCGATGTGTGTCCCGCTTCACGCACATAAATTACCCCGCACGACGTTTCTGCACTTATAGGGGAAAAATTCCCAATCAACGAGAACGGAGATATTTTGTGATAAGTTCGGATCAATTTAGGATTTGTATGTTCCTATGACCTACCCTATAAAAAACAAGTAAAAACTTCACATGTGATATGGACTTTCAAGGCCGGTCAAAGTAGTAGACCGCGCGTGCACATAAATTAGGTTTTGGGTTTTAGTGCCCGCCGGAGTCGGAATCCGATCCAAATTTATGTTGGGTCCTTACTTATGTATATAAATGTGATGTTACATGGAAAGAACCAATATCCAACTCCGATGTGTGTCCCGCTTCACGCACATAAATTACCCCGCACGACGTTTCTGCACTTATAGGGAAAAAATTCCCAATCAACGAGAACGGAGATATTTTGTGATAAGTTCGGATCAATTTAGGATTTGTATGTTCCTATGACCTACCCTATAAAAAACAAGTAAAAACTTCACATGTGATATGGACTTTCAAGGCCGGTCAAAGTAGTAGACCGCGCGTGCACATAAATTAGGGTTTGGGTTTTAGTGCCCGCCCGGGAGTCGGAATCGATCCAAATTTATGTTGGGTCCTTACTATGTATATAAATGTGATGTTACATCGAAAGAGCCAATATCCAACTCCGATGTGTGTCCCGCTTCACGCACATAAATTACCCTGCACGACGTTTCTGCACTTATAGGAAAAAAATTCCCAATCAACGAGAACGGAGATATTTTGTGATAAGTTCGGATCAATTTAGGATTTGTATGTTCCTATGACCTACCCTATAAAAAACAAGTAAAAACTTCACGTCTGATATGGACTTCAAGGCCGGTCAAAGTAGTAGACCGCGCGTGCACATAAATTAGGGTTTGGGATTTAGTTCCCGCCCGGGAGTCGAAATCCGATCCAAATTTATGCTGGGTCCTTACTTATGTATATAAATGTGATTTTACATGGAAAGAGCCAATATCCAACTCCGATGTGTGTCCCGCTTCACGCACATAAATTACCGCGCACGACGTTTCTGCACTTATAGGGAAAAAATTCCCAATCAACGAGAACGGAGATATTTTGTGATAAGTTCGGATCAATTTAGGATTTGTATGTTCCTATGACCTACCCTATAAAAACAAGTAAAAACTTCACATGTGATATGGACTTTCAAGACCGGTCAAAGTAGTTGACCGCGCGTGCACATAAATTAGGGTTTGGGTTTAGTGCCCGCCCGGGAGTCGGAATCCTATCCAAATTTATGTTGGGTCCTTACTTATGTATATAGATGTGATGTTACATGGAAAGAGCCAATATCCAACTCCGATGTGTGTCCCGCTTCACGCACATAAGTTACCCAGCACGACGTTTCTGCACTTATAGGGAAAAAATTCCCAATCAACGAGAACAGAGATATTTTGTGATAAGTTCAGATCAATTTAGGATTTGTACGTTCCTATGAACTACCCTATAAAAAACAAGTAAAAACTTCACATGTGATATGGACTTTCAAAGCCGATCAAAGTAGTAGACCGCGCGTGCACATAAATTAGGGTTTGGTTTTTAGTGCCCGCCCGGGAGTCGGCATCCGATCCAAATTTATGTTGGGTCCTTACTTAGGTATATAAATGTGATGTTACATGGAAAGAGCCAATATCCAACTCCGATGTGTGGCCCGCTTCACGCACATAAATTGCCCCGCACGACGTTTCTGCACTTATAGGGAAAAAATCCCAATCAACGAGAACGGAGATATTTTGTGATAAGTTTGGATCAATTTACGATTTGTATGTTCCTAAGACCTACCCTATAAAAAAAAGGTAAAAACTTCACATGTGATATGGACTTTCAAGGCCGGTCAAAGTAGTAGACCGCGCGTGCACATAAATTAGGGTTTGGGTTTTAGTACCCGCCCGGGAGTCGGAATCCGATCCAAATTTATGTTGGGCCCTTACTTATGTATATAAATGTGATGTTACATGGAAAGAGCCAATATCCAACTCTGATGTGTGTCCCGCTTCACGCACATAAAGTACCCCGCACGACGTTTCTGCACTTATAGGGGAAAAAATTCACAATCAACGAGAACGCAGATATTTTGTGATAAGTTCGGATCAATTTAGGATTTGTATGTTCCTATGACCTACCTATAAAAAACAAGTAAAAACTTCACATGTGATATGGACTTTCAAGGCCGGTCAAAGTAATAGACCGCGCGTGCACATAAATTAGGGTTTGGGTTTTAGTGCCCCCCGGGAGTTGGAATCTGATCCAAATTTATGTTGGGTCCTTACTTATGTATTAAAATGTGATGTTACATGGAAAGAGCCAATATCCAACTCCGATGTGTGTCCCGCTTCACGCACATAAATTACCCCGCACGACGTTTCTGCACTTATAGGGAAAAAATTCCCAATCAGCGAGAACGGAGATATTTTGTGATAAGTTCGGATCAATTTTGGATTTGTATGTTCCTATGACCTACCCTATAAAAAACAAGTAAAAGCTTCACGTCTGATATGGACTTTCATGGCCGGTCAAAGTAGTAGACCGCGCGTGCACATAAATTAGGGTTTGGGTTTTAGTGCCCGCCCGGGAGTCGGAATCCGATCCAAATTTATGTTGGGTCCTTACCTATGTATATAAATGTGATGTTATATGGAAAGAGCCAATATCCAACTCCGATGTGTGTCCCGCTTCACGCACATAAATTACCCCGCACGACGTTTCTGCACTTATAGGGAAAAAATTCCCAATCAACGAGAACGGAGATATTTTGTGATAAGTTCGGATCAATTTAGGATTTGTATGTTCCTATGACCTACGCTCTAAAAAACAAGTAAAAACTTCACATGTGATATGGACTTTCAAGGCCGGTCAAAGTAGTAGACCGCGCGTGCACATAAATTAGGGTTTGGGTTTTAGTGCCCGCCCGGGAGTCGGAATCCGATCCAAATTTATGTTGGGTCCTTACTTATGTATATAAATGTGATGTTACATGGAAAGAGCCAATATCCAACTCCGATGTGTGTCCCGCTTCACGCACATAAATTACCCTGCACGACGATTCTGCACTTATAGGGAAAAATTCCCAATCAACGAGAACGGAGATATTTTTTGATAAGTTCGGATCAATTTAGGATTTGTATGTTCCTATGAACTACCATATAAAAAACAAGTAAAAACTTCACATGTGATATGGACTTTCAAGGCCGGTCAAAGTAGTAGACTGCGCGTGCACATAAATTAGGGTTTGGGTTTTAGTGCCCGCCCGGGAGTCAGAATCCGATCCAAATTTATGTTGGGTCCTTACTTATGTATATAAATGTGATGTTACATGGAAAGAGCAAATATCCAACTCCGATGTGTGTCCCGCTTCACGCACATAAATTACCCCTCACGACGTTTCTGCACTTATAGGGAAAAAATTCCCAATCAACGAGGACGGAGATATTTTGTGATAAGTTCGGATCAATTTAGGATTTGTATGTTCCTATGACCTACCCTATAAAAAACAAGTAAAAACTTCACATGTGAAATGGACTTTAAAGGCCGGTCAAAGTAGTTGACCGCGCGTGCACATAAATTAGGGTTTGGGTTTAGTGCCCGCCCGGGAGTCGGAATCCGATCCAAATTTATGTTGGGTCCTTACTTATGTATATAGATGTGATGTTACATGGAAAGAGCCAATATCCAACTCCGATGTGTGTCCCGCTTCACGCACATAACTTACCCCGCACGACGTTTCTGCACTTATAGGGAAAAAATTCCCAATCAACGAGAACAGAGATATTTTGTGATAAGTTCAGATCAATTTAGGATTTGTACGTTCCTATGAACTACCCTATAAAAAAAAGTAAAAACTTCACATGTGATATGGACTTTCAAGGCCGGTCAAAGTAGTAGACCGCGCGTGCACATAAATTAGGGTTTGGTTTTTAGTGCCCGCCCGGGAGTCGGCATCCGATCCAAATTTATGTTGGGTCCTTACTTAGGTATATAAATGTGATGTTACATGGAAAGAGCCAATATCCAACTCCGATGTGTGTCCCGCTTCACGCACATAAATTACCCCGCACGACGTTTCTGCACTTATAGGGAAAAAATCCCAATCAACGAGAACGGAGATATTTTGTGATAAGTTTGGATCAATTTACGATTTGTATGTTCCTATGACCTACCCTATAAAAAAAGGTAAAAACTTCACATGTGATATGGACTTTCAAGGCCGGTCAAAGTAGTAGACCGCGCGTGCACATAAATTACGGTTTGGGTTTTAGTGCCCGCCCGGGAGTCGGAATCCGATCCAAATTTATGTTGGGCCTTTACTTATGTATATAAATGTGATGTTGCAAGGAAAGAGCCAATATCCAACTCTGATGTGTGTCCCGCTTCACGCACATAAAGTACCCTGCACGACGTTTCTGCACTTATAGGGGAAAAAATTCACAATCAACGAGAACGGAGATATTTTGTGATAAGTTCGGAGCAATTTAGGATTTGTATGTTCCTATGACCTACCTATAAAAAACAAGTAAAAACTTCACATGTGATATGGACTTTCAAGGCCGGTCAAAGTAGTAGACCGCGCGTGGACATAAATTAGGGTTTGGGTTTTAGTGCCCGCCCGGGAGTCGGAATCTGATCCAAATTTATGTTGGGTCCTTACTTATGTATTTACATGTGATGTTACATGGAAAGAGCCAATATCCAACTCCGATGTGTGTCCCGCTTCACGCACATAAAGTACCCTGCACGACGTTTCTGCACTTATAGGGGAAAAAATTCCCAATCAACGAGAACGGAGATATTTTGTGATAAGTTCGGATCAATTTAGGATTTGTATGTTCCTATGACCTACCCTATAAAAAACAAGTAAAAGCTTCACGTCTGATATGGAGTTTCATGGCCGGTTAAAGTAGTAGACCGCGCGTGCACATAAATTAGGGTTTGGGATTTAGTGCCCGCCCGAGAGTCGGAATCCGATCGAAATTTATGCTGGGTCCCTACTTATGTATATAAATGTGATGTTATATGGAAAGAGCCAATATCCAACTCCGATGTGTGTCCCACTTCACGCACGTAAATTACCGCGCACGACGTTTCTGCACTTATAGGGAAAAATTCCCAATCAACGAGAACGGAGATATTTTGTGATAATTTCGGATCAATTTAGGATTTGTATGTTCCTATGACCTACCCTATAAAAAACATGTAAAAACTTCACATGTGATATGGACTTTCAAGCCCGGTCAAAGTAGTAGACCGCGCGTGCACATAAATTAGGGTTTGGGTTTTAGTGCCCGCCCGGGAGTCGGAATCCGATCCAAATTTATGTTGGGTCCTTACCTATGTATATAAATTTGATGTTACATGGAAAGAACCAATATCCAACTCCGATGTGTGTCCCGCTTCACGCACATAAATTACACCGCACGACGTTTCTGCACTTATAGTGAAAAACTTCCCAATCAACGAGAACGGAGATATTTTGTGATAAGTTCGGATCAATTTAGGATTTGTATGTTCCTATGACCTACCCTATAAAAAACAAGTAAAAAATTCACATGTGATATGGACTTTCAAGGTCGGTCAAAGTAGTAGACCGCGCGTGCACATAAATTAGGGTTTGTGTTTTAGTGCCCGCCCAGGAGTCGGAATCTGATCCAAATTTAAGTTGGGTCCTTACTTATGTATATAGATGTGATGTTTCATGGAAAGAGCCAATGTCCAACTCCGATGTGTGTCCCGCTTCACGCACATAAATTACCCTGCACGACGTTTCTGCACTAGTGATGAACGGAGATATTTTGCACTTACTCCCCTAAACACACCAGGACCCTTTTGGGCAATGCACTTGCACCCCTCTCTTCTCCATCATCTCTACTTGCTTGGAGAATTCTTTTTAACCCTAATTAATCCCCTGGTTGCTTAATGACTAGTGATGAACATGGCACCAAATTATTTCTGCACACACTCCCCAAATCACCTAACAACAAACTAAAACCCTCTCCCTCTCACCCAACATCTCTCCCTCTGTCACATGTGAGCAGAGCAGCACCACCTCGACCCTGGCCCACCTGTCAACCACCCCAGCTCACCATTGCCCACTCATCTCTCTTCTTTTTCCAAACCGACCAACGGGAGATCGCTCCCTCTTCTCCCACTGGCCAAGCCACGTCCCTCCCCGACCAAACCCTCTCTGTCCTCCCCTCCACCGCCCATCCTGGCCAATGGATGAGCCAGCTCTCTCCCTCACCTCCCCTCACCCTCCAAACCCTAAATCGGACCCGAGCCCGTACCTTACTCCCTCGCCCACCCCACTGCTCATTTCCACCCTCCCGAGGCACTCACACATCCCCACTCCTCCCCCACGAAGCCACGCCCGAGCTCAAGCCCACTGCTGCCCAGGAGACGAAGGTTTCGTCTCGGCAACCGCCGGCTTCGGGCGATGATTGCCAGCGCCTCTCTTCTCCTTTCTTCGCCATTGTTGGCTTGCCGAGCTCCCCTCTGCGAGACCTAACTTTTCCCCCTCTTCGTTTGCTCAGAGACAACCCGAGCACGCCGCGGCCGTCCTCGACCGGAGCTCGATGATGGAGCCGTAGCCGCGGACGTGGAGCTCCCCCGCCGTGGCCAAGCGCAGCCGAGGCCTTCCCTGCACCCTCTCCACCAATCCCAGCCCCGCACTCGAACCCTAACTGCCCGAGGTGAGCACCCCGCCGCCGCACCATTTCCCTCTCTCTCTGGCTCGCCCGAGCGCCGTCAGGCTGGAGAAGACGACCGAGGGCCGTAGATCGCGAGATCTACGGCCACGTTTAAATCCCCGCGCACGTTGACCGATTTTCGCGCCGAGCGCACGCGCTGCGCCTTGTTGGGCCGGCCTGGTCCGCTTGCGGCCCAGATCCGCACTGGCCTCGGCCAGATTTGGACCAGTAGCAGCCGTGGACTTTTTTTCTGTAGATTTATTCTTTTCCAGTTTCTGTTAGTTTTTTGTGTTTAGTTTAATTAGTTTATGCCAGATCTGTTTGTGCAAATTGTTTGGGAGCATTTTTGTTAGATGCTTATGTGTTTTCCTAAACATTCAGAGCTAGTTTGGTCTAAAAATAATTTGTACTTTGTGCTGAGATTTAAATTTTTAAAAAAGTATGTTTTCTACTCAAATCAAGATATCTTGAGCTAGGATTATCCAATTGGAGTGAATCCAATTTCTACAGAAAGCTAAAATCAATACCCTTCCATAGAATTTAATCTTGCATGCAGGAAATTTCTAAAACTGAAGCTTTAATCCTTTTGGTTTTAAGACCAGTAGCATTTGCAGGATTTTTAATTCTTGTTTGGTGATAGGCTTTGATGCAAATCCAATATTCATAGCTTGGTATGACTACTAGGAGTACTGTGCTAGAAGGATTTAATTTTAAGAGTATTATTTTAAGACTTGTGGTTTTTTTCCCCCAAAACAGCAACCTTGTCTTCACTAAAAGTCCTAAGTTAATTCATTGCTTTGAATTGTTTATGTTTAGGTTTGTGTTAGAATTTTTGTCCAGAGGTTGTTTGTGGGTTGATATGATTGCTGTTTAGTTTAGTTGCTTTAGATTGCTGTCAACCCGCTTCTTAGAGTTGACGGTAGTTCCGTTTATTTTTCCGGTACGTTAGAACCGCAAGAGGAGGCGCAGTACGTGGGGGCTGAACCTGTCAACGAAGAAGAACAAGACCAGGGACACTTTGCGGAGCAAGGCAAGCCACCTCACCACCCTACTGAAATCCTATTATTTGTACAAAGCATGTTTTGTTTTCAAAACAAATTAATGCATGTCTTATTTCCTCTGTGGCACTTTGCCACCCCAAAACTATCTTACAAAATATTGTTTGGCCAAGAATATATCTACTAGTGTATCATAGGTTTTATAAAAATAAGTTCCTACTTGAGAAGCCTTCTACTGAAGGCGCTATCAAGAAAATTATATTTTCTAGTAGCATATCCGTATACCCTTACCTCAAAACTTTAGGATGGGAACCGGTTTTCGGTAAAATGTTTCGGAGGAAAACCCGAGTCGCTGGGAGCCATCGGCGAGAAAGTGTTTTACAAAACCCATGTTGTTGGGAGCAAATGGAGATGTTTATGAAAACCCGAGTTGCTGGGAGCAATCGGAGGTGTTACAAAAAAACCAGAGCTGCTGGGAGCAGTCGGAGGTGGAGATGTTTTTGAGAAAAACAAAGTACTGCCCTTGTGGCCGCCCGAACAATTAACCCGTGCAACCACATTACCTGAGATGGGTAGGGCTTAGCCGGAAGCTTGTCCACTTTAGTACGGAGGATCTCATACTCTATAAGGGCAAGGCCCTCGAAGCCGGGTTGTCGTCTGTACGAGGCAATACACAAGCGGAGTGACCCGTAGCCGGACGATTACGTTGTATCCCCTGCCGTGGCGGTGTGGCGTCCCGAGAGAGACCAGGGGTCTAGTGGAGCACACGGTGCCGAGGGGAATAAACCTATCGGGAGTCCTCTGTACAAAGGCGGATATGGTGGAAAGCTTTGATCTGGTTATCCGAACCCCCGCATACTGTCGTATGGCGGACCGTGGCTGAACACGGCAGACGACCGTTTGGTGTGGTGAAAGTGCACCACCTCTGCAGAGTGTAAATCTATTCGAATAGTCGAGTCCTCGGTCATGGACGGTTGGAAAGGCCTTCGATCTAGGCGTATGGGCAATTTTATGTTTTCAAAGGAAACAAGGAGGCATCAAGGGGTACCTGGGAGGTACGGATTTGGAAGAAGATGGTTGGTCTCGGGGAGACAATCAGTCTGATCTCCTGGAAAGAAAAAGGGGTATCCCCATCCTAGTGTCTTCGAAAAGTTCTACGAAAATGGTTTAAAAACACGGAGATAGCTCATGCTATTTCTACAAGAGAGAATTCTATCTCTAAATGTTTATTTTTAAACAAAGATATAGAGATGTCGTATTCTCTATGTCTAGAAGCATTGTTTGCGAAAACTAAGCCCTATCGTCGTATATATCAGCTATCCCAGTTTTCGAAAAACGTTTTCAATGCATTTACCATGAAAACTTAAGGCTTGTGGTGGTTTGCGAGTACGTAATTGTACTCATATGGCTATGTCCCTGGATATTCAAACGTCCAGATTACTACGAGGAGGTCTATGCCGAGGAGGAGGAGGAGTATGTCGACGACTACGCCACCTAGCTGTCACCGGTCAACTGCACTAGTGGGGATGCGTCCGTTGGAGACGAGGGTCGACGCTAGCCACGAGCTTCCGCTGTATCGTAGTTAATTCCGTCCTGCGCGACGATGGTTTGCAGACTTGGTCATGTGACCATTATGTGTTGTAAGACTTTTATTCGTACGACTTGAATGATGTAACTCTTGATACCATGTTTGTTATGTGATTGCGATGCATTGATCTTTGGGATCGTGATCTATTGAATAACGTGGACATCTCGGACTTCGGTCTGAGGGGTCCTCACAGACTTGGTATCAGAGCCATCGTTGACCTTAGGAGACTTTAGCTAGGTTGGGCGTCGAAGTCACGCAAAAAGGTTTTTCTTTAAAAACTTAGGAGAGGTGTCTAAATTGCGGAATATACTGCTGTATCCTCTCCCCTCTATTTTAACTACCATAAATAACTATACTTGCATTAATTGTTTTACTTGTTGCTACTTAAAATTTTGCACACCGTTCACTAATTAAACCTTCATTTAAAATTTTGTGTAGATGGCCGACGATTTTACGACGTATATCCAGCTGGGAGCGCTACCTACCCCGGGAGTTACCGAGCTGCTCGAGTTGACCAGGCTTTTGGGGCGCCCACTCCCTGAGTTGCGTGGAGGACGCGCTCTTCCGTTAGCTGGCGAGGAGATGTCCTGGAGGGTGAGGTGCACCCTTAGAGGCCCGCTTGTGCCACACTTGCGGTGGAGCTGACCGTGGAGGCCATCGAGCCCACCCAGACCGGAGCTACTTCGACCGTCCTGCAGCGGGCTCTCACTCGCTTGGTGCACTTCCACAGCGCCGAGTTAGTAGGCACCTGCTTCGAGTTCTTCGAGAGGCGCGACGACCAGGGCCGCTCTATGCCTTTGCGCCCCCACCCCATCATTGGGCTGCACGTGGAGGACCTGGGGATCCTTCTTGAGTACACCTAGCACTGGCTGGCCCACAGCCGTATGGAGAGCGACCTTCGCCGTATGCAGTACGTCGACGCGGAGAACCGCGTTACGGAGGCCGAGCAGGACACCGAGGCCGTGGAGACCCAGCTCCAGGAGTCTCAGGACAAGCTGAAGGCTGCAGAGGAGAAGCTCAAGGCCACTGAGGAGCGCCTGAGGAGGTCCCGGACAGCGCTAGGGAAGGAGCGGAAGGAGGCCTGTCGATTCGAGGCCCGTTTCAAGACCGCCCGGTACTGGCAGCTCAACCTCGCGCATAGGGTTGATGATCTTGATGCGACCATTCAGATCCGTGACACCCGGATCGCCGAGCTAGAGGAGGAGCTTGAGGAGTTGCGCAAGGAGAACGACGATCTCCTACCTGACGACGAGGATCCGATGGAGGATATGGACGTGGAGCCGGAGAGTGAGCAGGAGGATGACGACCTCCGTGGCGACACTGACGCGGACTCGGAGCTGGTTATGTCCGAGGAGGAGGACCCTGGCGAGCCCCTTTCTACGGCGACGCACCTACCTCACATGACGCCACCGTCGTGGACGAGTAGCTACTTCGAGTAGTTCGTTTGAGTTTGGACCACCCTGTCGCGAGCCTGTTATGATGCGATCGTGCGGTTTTGTTGTCGTGAGTGTGGTAGCATTGTTGATTGTAAGACGATTGAGGTGTTAGATCTTTTATTTGTGAACTCATGTGTGTTGGAAGCAATTCCAACCAAAAGTGCAGATCATGCCACAGCAATGACGATGCTTCAGGACATCATTTTCCCCAGGTTTGGTGTTCCTAGGTTTTTAATTACTGATGGTGGTTCTCATTTCATACATGGTATTCTTAGGAAAACATTGGCAAAATATAATGTTAACCATAGAGTTGCATCTCCTTATCATCCCCAAACAAGTGGACAAGTTGAATTAAGTAATAGGGAAATTAAACTCATTTTGGAAAAGACAGTGAATAAGTCTAGGTCTGACTGGCCACTTAAAATTAATGATGCATTGTGGGCTTATAGAACTGCTTTTAAAAATCCTATGGGAATGTCTCCTTATAAAATGGTTTATGGAAAAGCTTGTCATTTACCTGTGGAATTAGAACATAAAGCTAGATGGGCTATTAAAAAATTGAACTTTGATTTTAAAACTGCGGGAGAGAAGAGAATTCTTGATTTAAACCTACTAGATGAATGGAGAAATGAAGCTTATGAAAGTGCCAGAATGTTTAAAGAGAAAGTTAAGATTTGGCATGACAAGAAAATTAAGAGAAAAGAATTCAAAGTAGGTGATCAAGTTTTATTATACAACTCTCGTTTCAAGTTTTCTGCAGGGAAGTTGGCTTCAAAGTGGCAGGGACCATTAGTGATACAGGAGGTGTACCGTTCAGGAGCTATCCGTCTTCACGGTGATATGAAAGGTAAACCTCATGTAGTCAATGGACAACGCCTTAAACATTATATTGCAGGAAGGAGCTTCATCGGAAAGGTGGAGGAGTTGAATTTAAAGACACCGGAGGAGGTAATTGCGAAGAATTTTGCAGTTTCAGAAACCCAAAATCAATAATAGGTAACTTTTGTGTTGGAAAGTTTCTCGGAATTGCGTAAATTTTTACGGGAGTCATTTTTTATGGAAATTAACGTGTGGGACAAGAAACCTGGAAGGAACGGAGCCCCGAGGAAGGAAAGAGGGGGTCCCACGCGGCCAGATTCTTTGGCCGCGTGGGCCCACTCCTTTCACCCCTCGGAGTCCCGTTTCGTCTCGTTTTCGTCTCCGACGCTTCGTCTTGACCTAAAAACCGTCAATATATACCCCTTCCGCCGATCTAATCTCGCACCGAGCGTTCTCGAGCGATCTTTGCTTTTGCTGTTTCTGTCTGTCAGGTTTTAGCCATGTCTAGCTCCGAATCCAACCATGAAGGGGAGAGCCTCCCCAAGGGTGGTGTTGTGAACCACTACCTCAACTCCGTGATGGCACCGCCGAAAATGATTTCCTTCAAGGAGGGTGTGATGCTCGTGGAGGAGGTGAAGGCTCCCAAGACCACCGGCACGGTGGAGGAAAGGCTGGATGATCTGGAGGAGAAGACCTTCAGGTATGGCACTGTTGTTGAACGCAGCCTTGATGCTCATCACTTCATGAACCTGGAGCTGGAGAAGAAGGTTGAAGAGTACAAGGAGAGGCTCGAAGATCTGGAAGAAAGATACAAGGACGTCATCGAGAAGTTGGACAGGATCCAATGCTTTATGTGGGATGTAGAGAACCAGAACTGCGAGTATGAAGAACGCTTCAAGAAGATTGCAGAAGCTGCTACCCTCAGGTATAATAATCCACCTACATCTTTCCGTGATGGAAGGCCTTTCCCATGGAAGATGGCGGAATGGGGGAGGAATATGAGAAAGAAGAGGCTGCAGCAGAGGAGGCTCTAGCAAAACGTCAAGCTTGGGGGAGTTCAACCTAGTCTTTATCTTTACTCGTTTATCATATCTATCTAGTCATGGTGTGTTTTGCTTTTATCGTTTAGTTATCAATCTCTCTTAGGCGTGTGTGAGCTCATGGAGCATTATCATGTATCCCTATCTTGTGGTTTATCAATGAATATTAAAGTATGGTGTCATCCATGATTCTCTTGTTTGGAGATTTATGGGTAACACTCATGCAAATGAGCGTGGCATATTTAGAGGTTTCAGTCACATCTTGCCTTGAATTTAATTAACTTGAGTGTGTTGGACAATTGTAGAATTACCTCATTATAAAATAAGTAAAGAGAAGGAGTCATATGACTTGAAAATTAATAGTTTAAGGTTGAGATATAGTCTTGTAGGATAAAAAGTTAGGAAGGGTTAATGAAAAGGATATGAAACACTCTTGTTAGAATCTAGTATCTTTTGAGCAAATTAATGAATCATGGATATTTCAATACTTATGCTCTTGGAAAGTGAATGAAAAGGAAGGCACCTGAAAATTCAGTTAGCCATGGAAAGTGTAAGATAAAGGTTGTATAGAGCATAGGAACTTGATTGAAATATCCATGACTAAAGTTTGCACTAGTTACTAGTGAAGCAAGATTGTAAACAATCTTATATCTATCTTTTCATTTGTCTTCTTTAAACTTGTTATCCAATGAGAGTTTATCTTGTCTTTAAATTTCAGCAAAGTATAAAATATTATAATGCTTGCCATAAGGAGCAAAAGCATGTGAAAAATAGTATGATTCAATTGTCCAACATACAATGGTTATTTGCCTTCAAAAGTAAGGGGTGATTGCTAGAGCTTCTACTTATGTTGCCCTCATGTGTATGAGTTTTAGTTCATTAATCTTTCATTGCAATTGAATATGATGATGATACAATGCTCGTATTTATTTATCAACCATAAGTCCATTGATGCATGTAATGATCTATGTCCTTACTTACTCGAGGACGAGTAAAGGTTTAAGCTTGGGGGAGTTGATACGTGCATTTTATATCATCATTTATACAACATATATTATCATATTAGAATGTTATTGGCATTGTTATATCATTGTTTTTACATGTTTTAGATGATTTATGGGACTTTCATACAAAGTCCCTATTTTTGGTATTTAATTTCTGGGAGGCAGAAAACCTCCTTTTTCTTGTTTTTAATGTTTCAGGAGCTACAGGGACCCAAATAAGAAAAGGAAAATTGCACAGCTGGTTTTTCATCGGGAGAACAGCAGTGGGAAGAAGATCGAAGGGAGGAGAGCCACGAGGCCCAAAAGAGGGGGGCCCACGCGGCCAGATTCTTTGGCCGCGTGGGGTCCATCATCCGGAGCCTCGGGCACTTCCTCGCTCGGGGCTTTTTAACACGCCTTCGTCTCGCCCGAAAAGTTACGCCCTAATTTTCCCAAGTCCATCCGAGGCCGCGGCGGCGGCGAAACTCCTGATTCCCTCCGAGGGGGTCAGATCCTGCTGCTCTGGAGCTCCGGAGAAGGGGGAAATCATCGTCATCGTCATCACCTCTCCTCCTTGGCGTGGGAGGAGGCCTCTACATCATCACCATCACCAAGACCAGCACCATCTCCATCATCATCTCCGTGATCCACTCCGTTCCCCTCGTAGTTTGAGAGTTGCTATACCCTAGATACTTGTCTTGTGCTACTATTCATGTTTGTGATTGAGTACTTGTCATTATTTGGAGGTGAAGTTATATTTTCAGATTGTGTTGTACCACTTATGCCACTGAATATCATTATGTTTGCACGTTGTGAGTAGTTCCCGTATGTTCCTGAGGGCATAGGATGAATTGGCAATGATTTATATATGACATGTGTTGGTATTTTGTCTAGTTTTATCTTTTATGTGATTCTATGATGGTGTTGTGCGAACGTCGACTGCACAACACTTCACCTATATGGGCTCATAGGAGAACACCGTAGTGTAATGAATTGAGGGAGACTTGGGGGGCATGTAAACCTGAGACCGAGTCATGAAGTTGCATTATGAGGGTATTAGTATCGGGGACCTTAGAGTGTAATGCTATGGTGGGACTTTATGTCTTAATAATTCTTGTGCAGTCATTTACTTGGCCACATGATCCATCATAAGGGGTTTAGTTTATTTATTTAGCTTTACCTAACAATGGCTCCGTCCAAAGAAGATTAAAACTTGACAAGATATTCAACGTGTTGTTTAATAAATCTCTATGCCTAGCAGTATCCATGCCGCCCTCGGGAACGTTTTCCACATATAAGTTACACATCACTTGAGCTTGTCCTCTTGCCACATAGAGGATTGGGCTTTCTCTCTTTGAGAGCTTTTTACTTGCTATCATTTATATTCAGCATTTTTACTTTCTTGCAACTATACAACAAAAAATCCCAAAAACACTTGCATCTTTCATTGTTTTATTTATCATTCTTGCTAACCAATACCTTCAGCTCCTCGTGGGTTCGACAACCTTTTCTAATCGAAAGGTACTACAATTGATCTCCTGCACTTGGGAGTCATCACATCATCACCGACAACGGCTCACAATTCACCAGTGGCATCTTCAGGGCCTACTGCGAAAGCCTCGGCACCCGGCTCTGCTTCGCCTCGGTGGCCCACCCACGAAGCAACGGGCAGGCCGAGCGAGCAAACGCTGAAGTACTCAAGGGCCTTAAGACAAGAAGCTTCAACCGCCTCAAGGCCCACGGCAAGAACTGGATTGAAGAGCTCCCATCTGTGCTCTGGTCCATCAGCACAACTGCCACAAAACCCACTGGAGAAACGTCGTTCGCCCTCGTTTATGGCGCTGAAGCAGTCCTCCCCACCGAGATCAAGCATGGGTCCCCGCGAATCCTCGCTTTCAACGAGCACGACCAAGAAGAGCGCCACAACAATGACCTGCTGCTGCTCGATGGACTACGTCGCCGTGCTGCCCTCCGGGCGGCAAAGTACCAGCAAGATCTGTGCCGCTACCACAGCCGCCACATACGCCCGCGCACCCTCGAGACAGGCGATCTTGTCCTGAGGAGGATACTCTCCAGAGAAGGCCTCCACAAGCTCTCGTCCATGTGGGAAGGCCCCTACAGGGTCGCGCACATCGCCATGCCCGGCGCGGTACGGCTCGAGACAGAAGACGGCATCCCGGTACAAAACCCGTGGAACATCGAGCACCTACGCAAGTTCTACCCGTGATCACGTCGCGGCAGGCATTTTTTGTCTCAAGAGGGAAGCATGCATCTTCACCTCCCAGCTTCACAAAAGCTTCTCCCTCCACGAGGGTCACCTCCACTGAGCTCTCTCTACAACGCGTCGCCACGGGTAGCGAGAAGCCTCAGCCACTCCATGTGGAACTCCATGCCCAGACATGGAGGATTTTATCTTGGCCGCGCCAAGTGTAATGAACATTTTCCTTTCAGCATGAACCTGTGGGCCCCAAAAGCCGTCACATAATATTGTTGTGGTGAGTTGTTTTTCTTATGTTCATTCGCGCTCACAATTTTCCCCATGCGCACCTCGCGAGCGGGGGCTGAGCACGGTGCATGTGCCTCGGCAACATCCCAGCAACATCGCAAAACCCAAAGGATCCGAGCTCTAGCTCATGGGCTTGCTCCCATGCACGCTACCTCACCAAAGAGCTCTGACTCATGGGCATGCTCCCGTGCACGTCACGTCACCAAGGACCTTGGTGCTTATTCTCCTCGTGAGATACACATGAGGAAACCTATGAGCGTGCATGAGTTGTACAACCATGTATTGCTTGTGGGTATGCCTCCCTGTCCAACGCAGGAAACAAGACGCTCTACAAGGCCGCGGAAATCCAGACCAGCCTCGAGAGGAAAAACACCTCGCCAGGGAACAGGACGCCCTCTACGAGACAAGCGACTCACAAAGCTAAGTCCAGAACTTGTTGAGCTTTCCTCCCTCGCTGGTTTCGTCGCCTCTCCAGCCTCCTTTTCTCTCTTACACACCATGGGCTGCTTGCACGTCAAAGGGGGCTCCCGAGCATCGTGCCTCGAGAGCCCTTACCTCTCTAAGCCTTACGCACCCCCCGGCCTTGTCGAGCCCTGACTCCGGCATACCGAAGTGGCCGTGCTATTGCGCTGAAAGTAGGGTCCTAACGACATAGAGCGAAAAGACATGAGGAAGAGATAAAAGGCCTCCCGAGGGGCGCCCACACTCGCACATAATAAAAGTGTTTGTCGTGTCTCGGATGACGGACACCGGGAGTAGATGATACCCCCTTTTTAGGTTCGGCACGGGGCGCGAAGGAGGTTGGAAGACGCCTTACCCGGGAGCAAGGACGCGTCGAGAGGGAGAGATCAAACAACACAGCAGGACACACAGAGTTACCCTGGTTCAGGCCGCCCGGAGGCTAAAAGCCCTACTCCTGCATGTCTGGATTGAGAGGTTCATCATGGTGTGGTGTACAAGGGTGTTCTGGGGTGAACCCGGCAGAGTTTCGGCCGGAGGTAGACGAAGAGCAGATCCTGCCCTGGGGAGATCACCTCTCTCTCTACCTTCCAAACCCTAGTCTAGTCTTGCCGGAGCTCTAGCTTGCTTCTATCTTGGTTCGTCTTGTTCTATCCCCCTCTCCCGGTGCCATGGTCTTCCTTTTATAGGCTAAGGGGGTCCGACATGGGCACTCGAGAGGTGTGAGGGGTCTTGGCGGGAAAAACCCCTCGGCGGTCCTTGGAGGAGACGTGGCAATCTCTCCTCCAAGCGTTCTGAGGAGGGCGGCGTGGTCGTCCGCCCTTGGAAAAGGTGGGACGGACAAAGCCTATCCGCCCCACCAACTACGCTCGTGGCAACGTCACCAGGGCGCGGCCTTCATCTTGGCGCCCAAGTCTTCCACCAGCTTCTGGCGAGCTGGCGATCTTATCCTCTCGATGGTACGGATGGATACCCGGGGGCGCGCCCGGCCTCCTGCTGGGAGCGCGGACCCGCGGGTGTCTTGCCTGATTCTTCAGGCGAGGGGGTGACCCGGAAGGTCACCTGGTCCTTAGCCGCAGAGACTTGTTGCCAAACTTGTCGGGTGTCCTTGAGGCAGATGAGCTAACCCATCTGTTGTACTTGACTCCTTGTCTTGTTCATCTTCTTGGTGGGCCCCAGCGGAGGACCCACTTTGGCAGCATCAGGGGAACCCCATGTTCCACTGCTGCGACAGTGTTCTTACAAGCCATTACAAAACGAAAACAGCAAATACTAAGATAACTCGTGCCCCAAGCACGTCTTGCAACAGGAGCAGCTCAAGCAGCAGGGCCGCCAGTGCCCTCGCCATCAGCAGCCTCATCTTCCTCCCCAGCGCCATCCTCGCCATCGTCTCCCTCGTCTGGGTCCTCCTCGACCTCGACCCCCTTGAAGCGCTCGACGAACGTATCCACTTCCTTCCACACCACGGTGTTCAGCTCCGCGGCACGCTTCAGCTCGACGGGCTTCGTCACGTCCTGGAAGTCGAGACCAGGATGGAGCCGTGCGCGGTTGGCGAATATGCAGCCAACCGCGACGCCAAGGAGCTCGCGGCTCTCCGTATCGACAAGGTCATCAAGGCTCGTCACGGCCTTCTCGAAGTTGCCAATGAGCTGCTCGAAGAAGCCAAGGTACGTGGCGGCATCGGAGTTCCCCTCGACAGAGAGCGCGGGGGCTTGGGCCCCCATGCGGTCCGCAACAGCCCGCGCGCGGACCACCAGAGAGCCTCGTCGACGAGCTGCACCACGGGCGCCACCTGTTGTTGCATGTCGCTCAGGTCCTCCGTCAGGGAAGCAAGGTCTTGCTCCGCGCGGACCTGGGCGTCCCGAGCAGCCTGAGGACGGGAGTCAAACCGCCGCTTCTCCCTCTCGAGCTCCTTGATGCGAGCGTTGAGCTTGTCGCGTTTCTTCGTGAAACGCTCTTCCTGAACCCGAGCTTTCTTCGCGAACTCCCGGGAACAGCTGTCGCGGAAGAGCTTCTCCTTGGTCGTGGACTCTTCCTGCATCTTCTCCTCCTTCTTGCGGAGGTCCTCATTGGTCTTCAGGAGCTGTTTCTGGTAAAAGGCCTCGTCCTGGGCCACCTTGCCCTCGCGAGACTCCAGGCTCTGCCGCTGCGCGGATTGGTCCTTCTCGACCTGTTCTACCTGCTCCTCGCGCTTGCGCAGCTCTGACTCACGGAAGTCAAGATCTTCCCCGCGCTTCACGATCATCCCTTCGCGAGTGCGCAGGTCCTCGCGGAACTTCTCCAAGTTTTGCCTCACGGTCTCTGAGTCCGCGATGATCTTTTCCTCGCGGGCCACGAGCTCTTGATGCTTGGTGGTGGCCGCCGCCTCGCAGGCCGCGAGCTCCTGGTGCTTGGCAGCAGTCTCTGCCTCGAGGGCCTCGCGCTTAGCACTCAACTCTGCGAGAGTCTCTTCAGCCTCGCGTATAACGCTGGCGCGCACTTCTTTGGCAAAGCGCTGCACCTCCTCACGCCGCACCTGGGCTGCCTCGTCCTCCCGACGGCAGCGCTCCACGGTCTCATGAAGATGGGTCCAAGCTCGTGCAAGGTCAGCGCATTCTTCCACCGCGGCAAGCTCCTCCTCGGCGTGCTGGGCCTCGAGCCCGTCAAGCGCCTCCCTCGCCAGGCGAAAGGCGGCATCGCGGCGAACTGCGCTCTGGCGCCTGCCACGAAGAACCAGGGCCCACGCATCACCAGGGGGCCCGGAGGCCTCAATGCTCGCCGAAGGCCCAGAAGCATGGCGCTGCGGGCTTGGGGCGGACTCAAGTCGCGCCTGGGGGCTCGCGGCATCCCCTCCAGGGGCCTCGGCGTCTTTCCGCCCGTGGAGCATGTCCTCCTGCTCGCCAGGGGCAGGATTGGCTTGTTCCGCCGTGGCCGCTCCCGCCGCGGCCTCGGGGGCTGCCGCTGTCGCCTCAGGGCCCGCACTGGGTGGGGGTGGCTGCGCAGCGGTCCCCTCCGTCTCGGCGTCGACGCGCTCCTCCGCCGACGTAGCGGCCTTCGTTGCCGCCACTTCTGTCGTCTTCTCCGGCGCAGACGCCGCAGTTTCCTCCGCCGTCTCTTCCGCCACCTTCTCCTGCCGCGCAGGGGAAGTGGCGGGCCGCTCGGGCGATGGCACCGTCGCCTCGGTCTCCCCCTCTTCGCGGCGCACACCCGTAGGAGGAGGGGAAGCCGCAACCTCGCGATGTGGCTCCCCAACAGCTGGCACCGCAGACGCCGCTGCGGCACTGGAGCTCTCTCCGACCTTCCGGAGCCTGCGCCGTTTCGTCACCGTGGGAAGCCTGGCGAAGAAAACAATCAGAAATCCCTCGAGAGGGTCACTCAAGAACACATCAAAAGGAAGGGAACACGAGACTTACTCGGCGGTGTCAATCCACCTCTTCACCGTCCGCCGCAATGGCGGAGCGCTGGGCTCCGCACTCTTCAGAGCCTCGGCAGGCCTGTCGTGGCCTGCCTTAGCGCTGGCCTCCGCCTCCTGAGCTCCGGCATTCCTGTCGTGGATCGCCTTGGAGCGAGGCTCGCAGCGGCCTGATGAGGCCTCCTCGTCGTCGCTCTCCTCCTCCCCCTGGGTACGCCGCGAGGGGACGACGAGGTATCGATCGTCGCTACCCGAGGAGACCTCATGGATCTCAGCTTTGGGCGGTACGCCCCTCGGGGAGCTCGACTCCCTCGCAGAGGAATTGGGACCTCCTGAGGCGTCAGCTACGTCTTCTTTTGACTCCGCAGACATCTCCATCGTCTCCTCCTCGCCATCGACTGGCGCCGCCTGCGACGCCGACTTCGGGTTGTCGCGGGGCCCAACTTGCCCCTCAGGCACCTGGTCCCACTGGTCGAACTCAGGCATCGCCTCCACAAATGAAACTCGAGATCCGATCTCGAACCTGTGGAGCGGGAGTGCAAAGTTGGACTCTGGTGTGGGGATAGATGGAGAAGTGAAGAGGACATCCATGATGCAGTCCAGCTCCG
This sequence comes from Poa pratensis, assembly GCA_947311845.1. Taxonomy (NCBI): domain Eukaryota; kingdom Viridiplantae; phylum Streptophyta; class Magnoliopsida; order Poales; family Poaceae; genus Poa; species Poa pratensis. The sequence continues at coordinate 81,298,046 of CAMZMU010000042.1, read as the reverse complement.
CCTTCTGGAAGTTGGTAGCGCTCAGGCGCATCTAGTCCCCCAGACCTGTGTACAACCACATCGGATCCTTGTGCGCCTGGAGCGGAGCGATGCGCCGCCTCACGAAGTCCTTGGCCACCATCTGCCCAGTGAGGCCAGCATCGCGGACCTCCTTCAGACGCTGCACCACGGCGCCAAGCGTTGGGCCCTCGAGAGGCGCGCTCGACCAGCATGTTCTCTTCGTCGGGGGCGCGTCAGGCAGCTCGAAAAAGGGGCTTGACCTCCTGGCATCCACAAAGAGCCACCGCTTACGGAAATCATCCACCTTCTTCGCCACATTGGAGATGGCATTCTCACCGGCCCACGCAATGGGGATGTAGACGCCGCCCATGCCGTCGGTGATGCGGAAGGAGACGCACCCCGTCCGATCGTGATGCGCCGTGAACCGGAGCGCGTAGAAGCTGCGGAAGAGGGCGACCGAAGGAGGAACGCCGATGTACGCCTCGCAGAGGTAGGCGAAGATGGCGAGAATGAGAATGGAGTTGGGGTGAAGGTGGAGAATCTGGATCTGGTAGAACTCCAGAACCGCCAGGAAAAAGTCAGAGAAAGGGGGCACAAGCCCAGCGAAGAGGGTGTGAAGGAAGATGGGATAGAAGGTGGGACCGAGCTTGCCGAGGTCGCTTGCCGGCTTAAGCGTCGTGGCCTTGTGCTCGTTGGTCTTGGAGGCCACCATGTGGCGCACCTTGTCCAGCTGCGCCTCCGAGTCGATGCGGTACCCAACCAGAGCCGGCTTGACGGCTCCGTCCTGCTTCATCGCGGCAGGCTCGCTCGTCTGCGCCACCTCTTTGCCCTTCCTGGAGCCTGCAGCTTTCTTGGGCGCCATCACAGCGGATTGTGGAGAAGGAGAAGCTCAGAGAAGGTGTGTGCTCGGGGAAGAAGGAGGCGAAAAGGGAAGAGCAGAGTAATGAGCACCTGCGCCGCGCTCGCAGGCTTTATTGCCCCGGCAAAGCCGTTACCCAGGCGTGGTGGGACCCACCACTACGCCCGTTACCGTCGAGGAGATTGTGGCTTCGTGGGTGGTCGTTGCTCGACGCATGTCTCGGGCCAGGCAGGCTTCTTTGGGCCCACGAAGCTTCGCCTGCGTCCACAAGACTCCAGCGTGCCCATCGCGGGGCCGGAGGCTACTGTCGGCCCAGTGGAAACCAGGGTACCATGGGCCAGCCTGCCACAGCCCTCGACACTCTGCAGAGGATTCTGCTAAGGACCAGGCGTTTCAGCCTGGCGAGCCTCGCGAGGGACTTTTCCCTCGCGAGGGCTTCTTCACTCTACTGAGCTTTTCTAAGGACCAGGCGTTCAGCCTGGCGAGCCTCGCGAGGGATCTTTCCCTCGAGAGGGCCTCCGTTGGCTGGAATATCGCTAAGTCCTGGCGCACATCTGCGCCACCCTCGCGAGGCTTCCCTCACGAGGCGTCAAGTACTTCAGAACCTCGGCGAGGCACCCAACCCTCGCGGGATTCCTTCAAGTGAAAGCAAGCTCTGCACCCGCTGCAGAGCGCACATGGCCTCTGCGCCCGCCACAGAGTGACGCGCGCGCCTGTGCGTGTCGGCCCAGTGAAAACAGGGGTATCATGGGCCGGCCTGCCACAGCCCTCAAACGCTCCGCAGGAAATTCTACTAAGGACCAGGCTTTCAGCCTGACGAGCCTCGCGAGGCATTTTCCCTCGCGAGGGCTTCTTTGCTCGACTGAGCATTTCTGCTAAGGACCAGACGATCGGCCTGGAGGCCTCGAGAGGAACCTCTGCCTCGGGAAGGCCTCTCCTAGAAGATCTTCAGGCCCTGGCGCGTCTCCGCGCCACCCTCGGGAGGTTTTCCCTCGCGAGAAGTCAACGGCTACAAAACCTCGGCGAGGCTTCAGGCCCTCGCGGGGTTCCTTCAAGTGGAAGCAAGCTCCTGCACCGCTGCAGAGCGCACATGGGCTCTGCGCCCGCCGCAGAGTGACGCGCGCGCCTGCGCGCGATGACGAAGACGCCGCAGTTGCCATTCTCGTGTATAAAGTGGTCAAAGGAGCTGCGGCAAGCAAAGCGGACTCCAAGACTTGCCAAATTGGTGATAAAGCGGCCGGCCGCCGCTACGCTCCAACTGCGACGTCACCGTGGGGCACGCCCCAAAGCTCTGCAGCGCCAGCCCACCGTCCTGGTTGGACGGTGGCTTTTTCTGCCAAGACGACGTGCTCTCTGCCATGGACCGTGTCCATGGACGCCCCCGACGCTGTGCGCTGTGCTCCAACTCGGCGGCATTGTGGTATCCCTTCCCGCCGGAGATTTTCGGGGAAGAGGACCAAGCCCAGTATATAAGGAGCCAGTGTACGACCTAGGAGGGGATCCCGCATTCACCAACTCATTCCACAACCAAGGAGCTACGTCTGAAAGAAGACGGAGCTCATTCCACCATAGTCCACCATAGCCACAACTGTGCCCTCGGCAAGCACCTTGTACTGTGAACCTCTCCAAGCAGTGCAATACATCTTAGCAGGACGTAGGGCTTTTACACCTCACGGTGGGCCTGAACCTGGGTAGCGGCTCGTGTTCCTCTCTGTCGTGATGTTCCTCACCGAGCTCGACGAGCACCGTCGCCGAGGTTGTTGAGGATTTGTTTGACGTTGTGTTCAGCCCCTTACTCGTTTCCTGGCTTCTGAGAGACACCCCTAGTTCCTGGGACTAGTCTCCGACATTTGGCGCGCCAGGTAGGGGGCTGAGGCGCGTCTTCAACTTCTTCAACCTCTCCGCGCCATGACTGACACGCGAGCTGCGCGTCTTGCGCGACGGACGTCCGGCAGGGCCAACACCGAGCCCGCCGCCAACCACAACCCGCGTGGTCGCCCACGCGCCAACCGCGCTTCAGAGCGCAACGCCGAGCCGCGCGTCGAGCATCCTGAGGATGACGGCGGCAACGGCAGCGGCAACGACGGCGGCATCGACGGCGAGGACGAGGGAGCTTCCTCCTTGCACCCATCCAGGCGCGAGAGCGCCTCCACGATGGGCCGAGCGGCGCCCAGTCCAGCCACTGCGCTACTGATGGCGCAAGAGCTGCTGCGCTACCGTCCCACGCAGGCGGGCCACGACAACTGGCTTGGGCGTCTCGAGGAGCTCATCAACGCCGCCGCCGTTCCTGCCGCCACCACTGCAGCACCAGCACCCTCTCGCTCGCTGGTGCGCCACTCCGGACGCGAGGGGAACATAGCGCACGGCGCTCCTCCTCCCCCTCCGCCTCCGCCACCTCCTCCAGCTGCAGCTCCGGCAGCAAACCACCGCGCCGCGTCGCACGCATCCTCGCCGCACGACTGCCAGATTGTGCAGCGGACTCCGGCGGATGCCCGCGTGGAGATCGAGCGCCAGAGGGACCGCCACAACCGCGTCGTGCAGGAGATTGCCGCTGCAGGTCGCCAGAACCGCGGCGTACTCGCTGGTGGCGCCGTGACGTACGCCACGGGCTGCACCGCCTTCACCCGCAACCTGCGCCGCGTCGTCTGGCCTGTGAAGTTCAAGCCAGACCTCCCTCCACGCTACGACGGCAGGACCAACCCTCTGGAGTTCCTGCAGCTCTACACCGTCTCCATCCAGGCTGCGGAGGCGACGACAAGGTGATGGCCAACTGGCTCTCCATGGCGCTCAAGGACTCCGCGCTCTCGTGGCTCATGAACCTCCCCGAGAACACCATCGACACGTGGGAGGACCTCTGCAAGGTCTTCGTCGCCAACTTCAAGGGCACCTACGAGCGCGCGCTCACCTACAACGACCTTCGCGCGGTGCGCCAGAAGCCTGACGAGACCCTCCGCAGATACATCCAGCGCTTCAGCCAGGTCCGCAACAAGATTCCGAACATCCCGGACTCGCACGTCATCTCCGCCTTCAGGGAGGGCGTCACGAACCACAGGATGCTCGAGAAGCTCGGCATCCACGACACCCTCTCCTCTGTGGTGAAGCTCTTTGATCTGGCTGACAAGTGCGCCAAGGCTGAAGAGGGCCTCCTCTTCGTCAAGAAGGAAGTGGAGGAGGACCCTCCAGAGGGGTCCAGGAGCAAGAAGAAGCCTGCCGAGAAGCGCAAGACCACCGCCATCCTCGCGGCAGAGCCTGACGCAAAGCAGCCTCGCGAGGCCTCTCCGGCGGCTGAAGAGAAAAAGGCGGACAATCGCCCATACTGCATCTACCACAACAGGCACAACCACGCACTGAAGACTGCTGGGAGCTCAAGCAGCTCAGCAAGGAGCGGAGAAGAACCAGGGCCGCGGCGGCCGCGGCGGAGGCCGTGGTGGCCGCGGAGGTGGACGCCACAACTTCCAGCACAGGGCTCGGGGGAACAACGCTGGGCAAAACGGCAACCTCCCCGACGAGAACCCTGGGGGCTACCAGGCCCCTCAGGGGGCAATAGCCTGCATCCTCGGCGGGTCCCAGGCGCCCAAGTCCAACAACCACTTCAAGCAATTCTCTCGCGAGGTCAGCGCAGCGCTTCCAGGGCTTGAGGCTTCCCAGCCCCTCAAGTGGTCGCAGTACACCATCGCCTTCGACTCCAAGGACCACCCCAAGTCGACCAAGGCTGTAGGCACCATCCCTCTGGTGTGCACCCCCATCATCAACAACATCGCCGTCGCCAAGACACTCATAGATGGGGGTGCGGGCTTGAACGTCATCTCTGTCGAGACCTTCGAGCAGCTTCAAGTGCCCTACGAGTGGCTCATGCCCTCTAGGCCCTTCACGGGGTGACAAGTGGCTCCACCACACCTCTGGGGCAGGTGAGGCTCGCGGTCACCTTCGGCACGCCGCAGAACTACCGCACCGAGCAGATCGACTTCGACGTCGCACACATTGGCCTGCCCTACAACGCCATCCTCGGCTACCCCGCCCTCGCGAAGTTCATGGCCGTCACTCACCATGCGTACAACATCGTCAAGCTTCCAGGCAGCGGCGGCACCATCGCCATCCACGGTCAAGTCCAGGACGCAATGCGCTCTGTCGAGACCGCCTACAAGGCCGCTGCCGTGGCATTCCCCGCTGATGAGGACATGGAGCCCCTCGAGAGGCCCGCGAAGAAGAAGCAGCTGTTCTCACAGGAGCAGGCAGCCACGAAGAAGGTGTCATGGACGCCAGCGGCTCGGGGGCTAGCGTCACCATAGGCGCTGGCTTGCCTCCCAAATAGGAAAGCGCGCTCGTCGCCTTCCTCAGGGCAAACTCTGACATGTTCGCATGGACACCGTCAGAGATGTCCGGAGTACCGAGGGAGGTGATCGAGCACCACTTAGCCGTGTGTCCAAACGCACGCCCCGTGAAGCAGAAAGCACGGCGCCAGGCGCCAGAGAAGCAAGAGTTCATCATCAAGGAAGTAGAGAAGTTGAAAGAAGCACACATCATCAGGAAGTTCCACACCCCACATGGCTCTCCAACACGGTGGTCGTTCCCAAGCACACCGGGGGCGGCAGGCTCTGCATCGACTACACCGACCTCAACAAGGCCTGCCCCAAGGACCCGTACCCCATGCCTCGGATAGACCAGATCGTGGACTCCACCGCCGGCTGCGACCTCCTCTGTTTTCTGGATGCCTTCTCAGGCTACCACCAGATCAAGATGGCGAAGGAGGATGAGGAGAAGACAGCATTCCTCACCCCTTGTGGTGTGTATTGCTACGTCTGCATGCCCTTTGGCTTGAAGAACGCCGGCGCCACCTTCCAGAGGCTCATGAGGAAGGCCTTGGGGGCTCAGATGGGAAGAAACGCAGAAGCCTACGTCGACGACATCGTGGTCAAGACTCGCGAAGAGCACACCCTCATGGAGGACCTCGAGGAGACCTTTGCCAGCCTGCGCAAAGTAAACATCAAGCTGAACCCCGCCAAGTGCGTCTTCGGGGTACCGTCAGGCAAACTCCTCGGGTTCCTAGTGTCTCACCGCGGCATAGAAGCGAATCCTGACAAGATCAAAGCCATAGAAGAGATGCAGCCACCTCGTCGCCTCAAGGACATGCAGCGCCTCGCGGGATGCATGGCCAGCCTCGGCCGTTTCATCTCCAAGTTCGGCGAGAGGGCGCTGCCATTTTTCAAGCTCATGAAGCGGTCTGGCACGTTCAAGTGGACGCCTGAGGACAAGGCATTTGAAGACCTGAAGAAGTACTTGGCTAGCCCACCTGTCATGGTTGCCCCAAGGCCTGGCGAGCATCTGAAGCTGTACCTATCAGCCACTCCACAAACAGTGAGCGCAGCCTTGGTGGCAGAAAGGGAAGAGCCAGTCCTCGCCAAGAAGGACACGCCACGCCAAGCCCAGATCCCCCCGACAAGGAAACATCCTCTTCAGGCCCTGAGCCCCATGCCGAGCCCGCGCAACCAGAAGGCACCCTCGTCGAGGGTCCACCTCGAGAGGCTCGACAAGGCTCCCGAGGAGCCCAGCGCTGCGTCACCATCGACAACCCTCGTCGAGCATCCCGTCTACTTCGTCAGCACTGTGCTGCGAGATGCTCGCGAGCGGTACACTATGCAGCAGAAGCTCCTCCTCGCGCTCCTCATCGCTTCCAGGAAGCTGCGCCACTACTTCCAGGGCCACCCCATCACGGTGGTCACATCATTCCCTCTGGAGCAGATCCTGCGCAATCCAAACGCCACTGACCGCGTCGCAGGGTGGAACATTGAGCTGCAACCTTTTGGCCTGCGCTTCGACACCACCAGGGTCATCAAGGGGAGAGCATTGGCTGACTTCGTCGCCGAGTGGACAGACACCAGCAAGAAGAGCCTCATGAGGCAGAAACCACGCCAGCAGGAGACACGGTGCCAAGCCACTGGACCATGCACTTCGACGGAGCATTCGCATGCCAGAACGCTGGGGCTGGCGTCGTCCTGACCTCACCCAAGGGCGACAAGCTCTACTACGCCGTCCAGCTGTGCTTCACGACAGACAAGGTCTCCAACAACATCGCCGAGTACGAGGGCCTCCTCGCCGGGCTCAGAGCCGCAATCGCCCTCGGCATCAAGCGCTTACTCATCAAGGGCGACTCCCAGCTCCTCGTCAACTTCTCCAACAAGAGCTACACGCCTAAGGACGGCCATATGGCCGCTTACCTCGAGGAGGTCCGCAAGCTCGAGAAACACTTCAAGGGGATGGAGCTCAGGCACATCCCACGAAGGGAGAACCAGGAGGCCGACGACATCGCCAGGCGAGCATCACGCAGAGAAGCCCAGCAGGCGGGCGTGTTCGAGGAGAGGCTCACCAGGGCATCGGTGAAACAGCCAAAAGAAGCGTCGAATGAACATGGACGAAGAGCTCCCACCACCACCAACATCTGGAGCGCCGAGCTGCGGTCCACCCACAGGGGAACGCCTGCTGCTGGCCATGACACACCAAGAGACGGGCTGGATCGATGAGCTCAAGGAGTACCTCAGGGACGGAGTCCTCCCTGAAGAGGACGCAGAAGCAGAGAGAGTTGCTCGCCAGGCCAAGTCATACTGCCTTCACGAGGGAGACCTGTACCGCAAGCGTCCAAATGGAGTTGCACTAAAATGCGTCCCCCCTGAAGAAGGCCGCCAGCTGATCAAGGACATACACAGTGGAGAATGTGGCCACCACTCGTCATCACGCACCCTCGCAGGGAAAGTCTTCAGGAGTGGTTCTATTGGCCCTCAGTGCTTCAAGATGCAACCACCGTTGTCCAGGCTTGCGAGGCATGCCAGTTCCACGCCAAGCAAGTCCACCAGCCTGCACTGGGGCTCCAGACCATCCCCTCTCCTGGCCCTTCGCGGTCTGGGGGCTGGACATCCTGGGACCTTTCCCACGCTCCAGCGGGGGCTACCGCTACCTCTACGTCGCCATCGACAAGTTCACCAAATGGGCGGAGGTTGAAGCGGTGCGCACCATCCCGGCGAGATCAGCGGTGAAATTCATCAGAGGCCTGGCCTGTCGCTTCGGCGTGCCAAATCGCATCATCACCGACAACGGCTCACAGTTCACCAGCGGCATCTTCAGGGCCTACTGCGAGAGTCTGGCACACGGCTCTGCTTCGCCTCGGTGGCTCATCCACGAAGCAACGGGCAGGCTGAGCGGGCGAACGCAGAAGTGCTCAAGGCCTCAAGACAAGAAGCTTCAATCGCCTCAAGGCCCACGGCAAGAACTGGATCGAAGAGCTCCCCTCCGTGCTCTGGTCCATCCGCACCACCGCCACGAAGCCCACTGGAGAAACGCCGTTCGCTCTCGTCTATGGCGCTGAAGCAGTCCTCCCCACCGAGATCAAGCATGGGTCCCCACGGATCCTTGCTTTCAACGAGGACAACCAAGAGGAGCTCCACAACGACGACTTGCTGCTGCTCGATGGACTACGCCGCCGTGCCGCCCTCCGAGCGGCAAAGTACCAGCAAGACCTGCGCCGCTACCACAGCCGCCACATACGGCCGCGCACCCTCGAGACAGGCGATCTCGTCCTCAGGAGGATCCTCTCCAGAGAAGGCCTCCACAAGCTCTCACCCATGTGGGAAGGCCCCTACAGGGTCGCGCACATCGCCAGGCCGGCGCGGTACGGCTCGAGACGGAAGACGGCGATCCGATCAAAAATCCATGGAACATCGAGCACCTACGCAAGTTCTACCCGTGATCACGTCGCGGCAGGCATTTTTTGTCTCAAGAGGGAAGCACGCGTCTTCACCTCCCAGCTTCACCAAGCTTTCCCTTCACGAGGGCCATCTCCACTGAGAGTTTCCTACAACGCGTGCCACGGGCCGCGGGAAGCCTCAGCCACTCCATGTGGAACCCCATGCCCAGACATGGCGGACTTTGTCTTGGCCTCGCCAAGTGTAATGAACAATTTCAGGTCATCATGAACCTATTGCGCTTCGGCGCCGTTATGTAATATTGCTTGGTGAGTTTGTTTTCTTACATTTCATTCGCGCTCACATTTTTCCCCATGCGCACCTCGCGAGCGGGGGCTGAGCACGGTGCCTGTGTCTCGGGAGCATCCCAGCAGCATCGTAAAATCCAAAGGATCCGAGCTCTAACTCGTGGCTCTCCGCCCACGACCGTTATCTCACCAAAGAGCTCTGACTCGTGGGTTAGCTCCCATGCACGTCACCTCACCAAGGACCTTGGTGCTTATTCTCCTCGTGAGATACCCATGAGGAAATCTATGAGCGCGCATGAGTTGTACAACTATGCTTTGCTTGTGGGTTCGCCTCTCTCTCCAACACAGGGAACAAGACGCCTTGCAGGGCTCCAAAAGCTCCAAACCAGCCTCAGGCAGCCTCGAGAGGGAGAACACCTCACCAGGAACACAACACCCTCTACAAAGCAGGCGTCTCGCCAGAGCTAAGTCCAGAACTTACGCCTCATGAGCTCTTTTTCCCTCTCGCTGGTTTTGTCGCCCCTCGAGCCTCTCTTTTCTCTCTTACGCCTCATGGGCTGCTTGCACGTCAAAGGGGAGCCCCTGAGCATCGCGCCTCGAGGGCTCTTACCTCTCTAAGCCTTACGCACCCCCCGGCCTTGTCGAGCCCTGACTCCGGCATACCGAAGCGGCGGTGCTATTTGCGCTAAGAGCAGGGTCCTAACGACGTAGAGCGAAAAAGACATGAGGGAACAGATAAAAGGCCTCCCGAGGGGCACTCACACTTGCACAAATAAAAGTGTCTTTACAAACCAGCACAAATAAAAGCAACAAGTCTTAAGATAACTGGTGCCCTTGGCACATCTCTCCACAGGGGCAACCTAAGCAGCGGGGTTGTCGTCGTCGCCGTCGACGTCATCATCCACCTCCTCAGCGCCTCGTCGTCGCTCTCCTCGACCTCGACCCTCTTGAAGCGTTGAGTGTACTTCTCCACGTCGTCCCACACCGAGGCGTCCAGCTTCGAGGCGAGTTCCTTCTCCAGAGGCTCCATCACAGACGCGAAGTCGAAGCCGGGGTGGAGGTGTGCAAGGTTGGCGAAGACTTGGCCGACCGCGACGCCAAGGAGCTCGCGGCTCTCGGTGTCGACCAGTCGTCGAGGTTCGTCACGACCTCTTCAAACTTGGTGAGAGCTGCTCGAAGAAGCCAAGGTAGATGGCGACGTCGTAGTTCCCCTCGACAGAGAGCCTGGGGGCTTCGGTCCCCAGGCGGCCCGCGACGGCGCGCGCACGCCTCACCAAGGAAGCAAACATGCGCTCCCGCTGGCGCGACAAGACCTGCGCAGTCAGAGCGCTCCGCCGAGCTTCCTCGACGAGCTCCACAACAGGCCCCACCTGCTGCTGCATCTCGTTCATGTCCTGCGTCAAGGAGGCAAGGTCCTGCTCCGCGTGCTTCCGAGCCTCCACAGCGTCATGAAGGCGGGAGTCAAATCGCTTCTTCTGAGCCTCAAGCTCCCTGATGCGAGCCTCAAGCTCGTTGCGTCTCTTCGTGAAGCGCCCTCCTGCTTCTTGGCCTTCTCCGCGAATCCTTCCTGCAATTGTCGCGGAAGAGCTGCTCCTTGGTCGCGGACTCCTCCGCCATCTGCTCCTCCTTCTTGCGGAGGTTCTCGTTGGTCAGCGCGAGGCGCTTCTGGTAGAACGCCTCGTCTTGAGTAACTTTGCTCTCGCGAGACTCCAGGTGCTCCCGCTGCGCAGATTGATCCTTCTCGATCTGTTCGACCTGTTCCTCGCGCTTGCGTAGCTCGGTCTCGCGGGCATCAAGTTCTGCCCTGACGCGGTCTTCCTCAGCGAGCTGGGCCTCGAGCCCATCGAGCACCTCCCTCGCCGAGCGAAGGACGGCCTCTCGGCGAGCTGCAACAGGGCGCCGACCCAGCAAGGCTAGGGCCCACGATTCTCCAGAGGGCCTGGAAGCGCCAGCGCCTGCTGAGGACTCCGGGGCATCGCGCCTTGGGCTCTGGGTGTCCTCGAGGCGCGCCTGGGGGCTCGGCTGGGAGCCTCCCTCTTCCTCCGTGCAAGGGGCCTTCTGGGGGCTCTGGCGAGAGCCCCCCTCACCTTCAGCGCTGGGAGCGTTCTGGGGGCTCGAGGCGCCCCCACCATCAGCTCCACCATCTTTCTGCCCCTGGGGAGCACTCTCCTCTTCCCCAGGAGGAGGGTTGGCCTTCTCTGCCGAGGCCGTCCCCGCGCCAGCCTCAGTGCCCGCTGCAGGCCCTCCAAGGCCCGAGCTCGGTGGAGGCGACGGCACGGTGGTGTCCTCCATTTCGACGTCGGCATGCGTCTCTGCAGACGCAGCTGTCCCCGCCGTGCCCTCCTTCGCCGGCGGCGTGGTCCTTGCCGCGTCCTCCTCCGGCGTCTTCTCTTGCCGCGCGGGAGAGGCATCAGGCCGTGCAGGTGACGGCATCGTCACCTCTACCTCCTCCTCCGCCTCGCGGTGCTCCTCTGTCTTAGGAGGCGGCGCCGCAGCCTCGGGAGAGGAAGCGGTGGCCTCGGGGTGCCCTCTTCAGCCGTAGGCGCCGCAGACGCCGCGACAGAGCTGGAGATCTCTCCAAGTCTCCGGAGCCTCCGCCTCTTTGGCTCCTCAGTGCGCCTGGAGAGAAAAAGACTCAGAAACCTCTCGAGAGGCCTACACCAAGAGCAACATCAAACAGGAAAGGGAGTACCAAAACTTACGCCGCGGTGTCGACCCACTTCCTCTTCTTCCGCTTCGTGGGCGGAGCACTGGGCTCCGCGCTCGTCCGTGCCTCTGTCTCCTCCTGGGCTCCGGCGTTCCTGTCATGGATCGCCTTGGAGCGGGGCTCGCAGTGGCCCGACGAAGCATCGTCATCGTCGCTCTCCTTCTCCCCCTCGACACGCTTCGAGGGGGCAACCACGAACTCGTCGCCACTGCCCGAGGAGATCTCGTGGATCTCAGCCTCAGGCGCCGCACTCTTCGAGGCGCTCGAGTTCTCCGCCGAGGAAGCGGCGCCTCCCGAGGCACCGGTTGCGCCCGCGTCAGACTCCGCGGGCGTCTCCGTCGTCTCCTCGTCGTCTTCGGCTGGTGCCCCCTGCGCCGCAGACTCCGGGTCCTCGCGAGGCCCAACGTGCCCCTTAGGCACCAGGTCCCACTGGTCGAACTTCGGCATCGCCTGCACGTGCGAGACACGACGCCCAAGATCGATCCGATGGAGCGGCACAGTCTGGTCGGTAGGCGTGGGGATGTCTGGGGACGTGAAGAGGGTCTCCATGAGGGCGTGCAGCTCCTCCTTCGTGTAGAGGGTAGCGCTCAGGCGCATCTTGTCCCTCTGGTTGGAGTACAGCCACATCGCGTCCGCGTGCCTCTGGAGCGGAGCAATGCGGCGCCTCACGAAGTCCTTGGCCACCATCTGCGCGGTGAGGCCAGCCTCACGGAGGTCCCTCAAGCGCCTCACCACAGGGCCAAGCGTCGCGCCCTTGAGCCCCTTGGAGGACCAGCTCGTCCTCTTCGTCGGAGGCGCTTCAGGCAGCACGAAGAAGGCGCTCTGGCTCCCGAACTGCATGAGGAACCAGCGCTTGCGGAAGTCCTCCACCTTCTTTGTCACGGTGTTCTCGCTGTTCCGCGCGATGGGGATGTAGACGCCCTTCATGCCGTCGGTGATGCGAAAGGACACGCACCCCGACCGCTCCTTATTCGCCATGAACCGGAGCGCGTAGAAGCTGCGGAAGAGGTCCACCGAAGGCGGAATGCCGATGTACGCCTCGCAGAGGTAGGCGAAGATAGCGAGGACAAGGATGGAGTTGGGGTGGAGATGAAGAACCTGGATCTGGTAGCGCTCCAGGACCGCCAGGAAGAAATCGGAGAAGGGAGGAACGAGCCCGGCGAAGAGAGAGTGCATGAAGATGGGGTAGAAGCTGTCGTGGGAGTTGCCCGCACGCTTGAGCACCGTGGCGCCGTGCTCGTTGATCTTCGAGGCCGCCATGTGACGCACCTTGTCCAGCTGCGCCTCCGTCTCGAAGCGGGAGCCGGCTCGAAGTCACCGTCCCGCTGCATCTCAGCAGGCTCGCCGCCCTGCACCACTGCCTTGCCCTTCATAGCAGCGATGGCCTTCTTGGGCGCCATTGCAGCAAGGTCGCGAAGGAGGAGATCGGGGATTGAGCGCTGGGAAGAAGGAGGCGAAAGGGGGAACGAGTGGAGTAATGGCCGCCTGCGCCGAGCTCTTCGCCTTATATCGGCTCATCGAGCCGCTACCAGGACGTGGCGGGACCCACCACCACGCCCGTTACTTCAGAGGAGATCGTGGGATCGTGTCCGGTCGTGACGCTCCACGTGTCTCGGGCTTCGCAGGCTTCTTTGGGCCCACGACGATTTGCCTCCGACTGAGGAGCTCCAGCGTGCCCATCGCGGGCCCGGGGGCTACTGTCGGCCCAGTGAAAACAGGGGTATCCTGGGCCGGCCTGCCACAGCCCTCAAACGCTCCGCAGGAAATTCTACTAAGGACCAGGCTTTCAGCCTGACGAGCCTCGCGAGGCATTTTCCCTCGCGAGGGCTTCTTTGCTCGACTGAGCATTTCTGCTAAAGACCAGACGATCGGCCTGAGAGGCCTCGAGAGGAACCTCTGCCTCGGGAAGGCCTCTCCTAGAAGATCTTCAGGCCCTGGCGCGTCTCCGCGCCACACTCGGGAGGTTTTCCCTCGCGAGAAGTCAACGGCTACAAAACCTCGGCGAGGCTTCAGGCCCTCGCGGGGTTCCTTCAAGTGGAAGCAAGCTCCTGCACCGCTGCAGAGCGCACATGGGCTCTGCGCCCGCCGCAGAGTGACGCGCGCGCCTGCGCGCAATGACGAAGACGCCGCAGTTGCCATTCTCGTGTATAAAGTGGTCAAAGGAGCTGCGGCGAGCAAAGCGGACTCCAAGACTTGCCAAATTGGTGATAAAGCGGCCGGCCGCCGCTACGCTCCAACTGCGACGTCACCGTGGGGCACGCCCCAAAGCTCTGCAGCGCCAGCCCACCGTCCTGGTTGGACGGTGGCTTTTTCTGCCAAGACGACGTGCTCTCTGCCATGGACCGTGTCCATGGACGCCCCCGACGCTGTGCGCTGTGCTCCAACTCGGCGGCATTGTGGTATCCCTTCCCGCCGGAGATCTTCGGGGAAGAGGACCAAGCCCAGTATATAAGGAGCCAGTGTACGACCTAGGAGGGGATCCCCGCATTCACCAACTCATTCCACTTCCAAGGAGCTACGTCTGAAGAAGAAGACGGAGCTCGTTTCCACCGTAGTCCACCATAGCCACAACTGTGCCCTCGGCAAGCACACTTGTACTGTGAACCTCTCCAAGCAGTGCAATACATCTTAGCAGGACGTAGGGCTTTTACACCTCACGGTGGGCCTGAACCTGGGTAGCGGCTCGTGTTTCCTCTCTGTCGTGATGTTCCTCACCGAGCTCGACGAGCACCGTCGCCGAGGTTGTTGAGGGTTTGTTTGACGTTGTGTTCAGCCCCTTACTCGTTTCCTGGCTTCTGAGAGACTCCCCTAGTTCCTGGGACTAGTCTCCGACAGCGCGCGATGACGACGACACCACAGGTTCCTCTTTCGTGATTAAAGGCGGTCAACAAAGCAGCGCCATGGAAAGCGGACTCCAAGAATTGCCATTTTGGTGATAAGGGGGCCGGCGGCCGCTACGCTCCTAGCCAACGTCACCGTGGGGCATCCCACGGACCTCTGCGGCGCCAGCCCATCGTCCTGGTTGGACGGTGGCTTTTTCTGCCAAGGAGACGTGCTCCCTGCCATGGACCGTGTCCATGGACAGCCCCGACGCCGTGCGCTGCGCTCCAGCTTCGCCACCATGTGGTATCCCTTCCCGCCTTGTGTTTTCGGGGAAGAGGACCGAGGCAGGTATAAAAGGAGGCAGTGTATGACAGAGGAGGGGGATTCCGCCATTCGAGCCCCATTGGATCGATTCATTCTTGAACTCATCCGCATCCCATTGATCCAGACGATAGTGAAGAAGGAAAAGCTCCTTCCACCTCAACCCACCATAGCCATAGCGAAGCTCTCGGCAAGCTCATTGTACTGTAACTTCTACAAGCAGTGCAATACAACATAGCAGGACGTAGGGTCTTTACACCTCGCGGTGGGCCTCAACCTGGGTACGTGCTGGTGTTTCACTCTCTGCCGTGATGTCCCTCACCGAGCTCGACGAGCATCGTCGCCGAGGTTGTTGAGGGTTGTTTGACTGCGTATTCAGCCCCTTACTCGATTCCTGGCTTCAGTGAGACACACCCATAGTTCCTTGGGACCAGTTCTCCGACAAAGGGAACACTGATGAGTGACTTGTCAAAGATCATCCACGGAGTTGATTTCTTCTAGATGTAGTTGTTGCCACAAGATAAGGATTGAACGATCGACCAAAAGAGATTTAGAAACTTCGCATTTGTTGTTCTCCTTGATATTCTAGATATCAATCTTGAGCTTCTGAATAGTCTTCTTTTGTGATCAAGTGAAAACCAGACTTCAAGATTGGGAGAAAATCATAAGGAGAAACTTCTAGAATAAGGTACCCAAGATCCTCATGGAACGTGGTTGTTACTGTCGAATCGAAGGATTGTGGAAATAGGCCTTCCAGCTAATTGTGTCAACCACCACAACAATCTTGCCGGATTTACATGAGACCTGTATCAAAACCTTTGGAGAACACCAACCATCATTTCTGCTTGAGATTCAGATATGGTTAGGTGTATTGATACTTCTGCAACATCTCTGAACAAAAAATTTGCAACGTTTACCACCGAGATAAGATTGATAGATTCTCAAAATATGGACTACAATAACAAGTTCCAAAAGTGGAGCTAGATGGCAAGATCCATGTGGTCACGACTGCAAAGAAGCAATTGCACTAGCATGAACTTCTTACAACAAGATGCAACTAAGTCCTTGTTGGGAAACATCGAAGAAGATAAGGAAGTTCTTGAACATCTCTTGCTTGAAACAATTAATCAATGGCTTGATGTGCATAGAGGACTTCCATCTAGATGGAGGTAACAATCTGTCATCTCAATATTGATCCGCACATGCATGACGGAATGGAGATGATTCCCAAGGAACCAAAGAGAACTTTACTCGGACTCACGGCGACATCTTTCCGCAAACGCACGTGAACATAGAGAGTTACTTCCAACATCCAGAACACATACTTCGTCATGAAACAAAGTTGGTTCTTACAAGTTTCCAACACTAGTGCTCGATGTCCAACATGAACCTGTTCAAACCCTGGAGAAGACAAAGATGTGATCGATGGGCTCAACCACGAACTTATCAAGATACTCCAAGGAGATGGACTCATATGTTGAATGAGGCAGAAGTATTGGTCAGTCCAAAGGACATGAAGGTGCACTCAAGTGAATCACCACGATTAGACACACAATCACGATAGTCCTTGGGGCCGATTTTGATTTGACGATAGCCCAATTTCAAATCAAAGGTTGTGAATATAGCAATTCCAATAAGGAGACGCTTTATTGCTTCAGCATGAAGAGAAGTAGACACGCCTTAGAGAAGGAACAAATCAGATTGAGTTCTTGTCTTAAAACTCTTCAGGTTGTAACTTTAGCTCAACCATCCAGTTCAGAGTATCCAGCACGGTTGCTTGGATAAAGGAGTTGTTCTGAGAAGGAACTTACTCCCGAACTCGACATCAAGGTCAGGTGAAAACCTGACGATACTTCTGGAAAGACTCCAGAATATCACGAATCACCGGTATGTCACTGAATTCGAAAGGAATCTTGCTTTTCAAGGAAAAACGATGTGGTCTTGAGAGTTTCGGCACAAACCTAACTCTCTGACCGAAGATGTGCTTCAGAGCAAACAGACTTGGTAGCACATTCAACTTCACTTAGTGATCGGATAACCAATCATACTAAGAGGAAAACAAATGTCCTTGGTTTTCAAAACCATAAGAATTGCTCAGAATTTCCTCGATAGCCACATCAATACGTGCACCTTAACATTTTGAACCCGAATAGCTTGGAGAAAGGGAAGTAAGGATGTGTAGGAGCATCACTTCATCAATAAGGCCATGAGACTCAGCACGACCTCTTTATACAGAAGAGTGTGATACTGCAAGGTAGAACAGAACAAGGTTGATGATGCCCCTTGATTCTGCGGATTACAATACTTTGACCTGGTCTAGGAGATAGACGAGGCACTGGAGTTTGTTTGTCCATACATCCCAAAGTGGAATGTTATGATGAACCACAAGAGCATCATGCAATGGAAGACTCCAATGCACATTAGCTACTTAGCTGCGAAAATGGCAGACGAGAGTCAAAAAACAACTATCGAGTAAGACCATGCTCAAGAAATCCAGGGATCATGGTGGATGCATAGAGTAATACTCTTGTGTAAAACCCATGCTAAAAGGAAGGAAAGGTAGAATCACAAGCATAGAGGTGAGACTCACTAAGAGCACACTTGACGTGATCCATTTGGTTTCATGACAAAACCTCTAGCTAAGCCAGAGTTGAAGTTACCCAGCCAGCTGAGGTGTGGTAAAGATTGAACAATACCTCAGGGATGACATGATGGAACTTGGGTTAAAGGTCAGCATCATGTACCGATGGCATGATCATCACATGGTTAAGAAACCACATGATTCAAAACACTGCAATCCAGCACAATCCGGGACCTTCAGTTCAAGTCCGGAGGTTAAGACTAGAGAAAGGAGTAACTACTAACTGAGTGACACAAAGGACACTACGAGGTAGTAATCACGAATTAGGTTCCAAAAGCAACATAAAAAACCTCAGAAGCACCTAAGCAAAACAGAAACAAAACATCTGAGGTGAAAGGGAACCTCGAAGCCTAGAATGGTAGAATGTGAAATCCACAAATATAGCAGAGAGATTACGACGGAAGGAAATCTCTCGGCTATAACAAGAGAAAGGAAGAACTCAGAACACACCTACTTTAGAAAACTCAACACTAGGTCAACTGGTTAAGAAACGACATGTGCTCGACGCACCTAGAGTTTGAATGACCAGAAGAGATAACAGAGCATTTTTCAAATCAAAATCAGGTAAGGTGACTCAGAATTAGAGCTATACCAGATAAGGAGTAAAAAGAATCCTAATGAGATTTTCACTACTCATTTTTAGGTTCAACATAGTTTTCACAATCACTAGACTCAAGATCGACCAATAGCAAGGGTTTCCTACAGGCATTCCTGCTCTGATACCAACTTGTAGCACCCTGACCCGGGAACTATACAAAGATGATGTGTGTCACTGGTCATGTGATACAACCGAAGATTACTGGGCACACCACTCCCAGGCCAAAACCTTTGGCTGGCGTTGCTCGGAATGGATCATCGGCAACACAACACCTCGATTGATGCCATAACACAGGCACAACTATCAATGTATAATAGAGAGATCAAGACTGCGGAACATCTTGCACATCACAGACTCTATGACTCAAAGAATTTATATTACAACTCATAACAGAGTGAAAGTAGAAGATATTACAAACAGGGGTCACACGACCCAACATTACATCACACAGCGGAAAGCAAAATATGTTGTTCTAAACAACAAGATTCAAACTATGGCCTGAGAGGCCTTTAGATAAACATTCCCGGAGCCGGCTGTTCCGAGACGTCCCAAGTTGCCACCTGGGAACCCCAAACTACCCGTCGACGTCAACGTAGAAACCACCTTCGGAGCGATGAAGCTCACCTGAACCAAATAAAGCAAGGATGAGTACTGGATGTACTCAACAAGACTTAATTAACCTATTATATATCTGCTTGTTCAGAGAGTATGTATGGCGGTTTCTTTGCATAAAGCCAATTTTTCAACAGAGGCAAGGAAAAGTAGAAGCGCCTATTCAGAACCTTTTGAAAAAGGGGTAAGAGAGCATATCACCAGCTCTAGTTGTCAAGTAGCACTTTCTGAAACATCACCAACAACACGTCGGGTTGGCATTTTTACTTTTAAGATCATGTCATCTATGATCTCGCCCATTAACTCCAAGTTGTCTGTAACCGTGGACACAGCTATTCGAATAGATTAAACCCTGCAGGGGTGTACAATGTTTACCACACGTACCGTCCGGCTCCTTGCCTGTACAATTAGCTCTCTTTCTGGGAAAGCCGGCATAGTGGGAACGGTTACAACCTTTACCTTATGTCGACCTATTCCATGAGCCACCCAAAAGGTCTAAGCCCGCCATCGTGAGACGGCCGTTCTCCAACGCGGAACCGTTTGTTGCATGGCAACGTTGGTTTACCAGAGAGTTCGTCCTCAAGCAACCCTGGCTGCTCCTGTATGCTCTATGCACCTCCTCCTCCTCCTTAAAACGTTTTCAATGTGTATGGGCAAATGGAACACCCGAACTATGTGGCTCATGGGAAGATCTAAGCAAGTTAGTGAGTCGACGAGGCTGTCCAGTATAGGCCCACGCATGGTTGTACGCTCAGTCTTGGATCAAGGTACGAGAACTCGGGTCTTAGGAGCGGCTAGTGGAACAAAACACCACACATGTGGCCTCCCACCAAAGCCTTTAAGCAAGTTTATTACATTTCACCTCATCTTACCACATCATCCCTATCATGCTAGATTCATTAACAGCTCTGATCCGTCATCCGATGAAACAAGTTTACAAATCTAAGCATGGCTAAGCACAGCAGATATAAGGCTCTGGCGATACACACGCACAAGCAAACCTAAGTCTGCTAGGAGCAGTGGATCAAGGTATTTAGGCGATGCAAGAGATAGGAGAACTTTATCTATTGACCAAAAGCACATTTGAATCGTATGCAATATATAAGAATCTAATACTTTAAAATCACATATATGAGCAGATAAAAGGTTATGCTTGCCTTGGTTTGATAACGAATAATAATAGATCTTTGGTGATATTATGCTTGACTTGATCGTAGGTTGATCAAGTATCCGTCTTCGTCTTTGTTAATGTTGATATCAATCTCGATCCCGTATCTGTGTTCTACCGAGAAGAATCGAAGCACCGGAAAGAAATGGAAACAACAATCACTTCATGGCATAATGCAATGCGCATACAAGCATGTATGATACGATATTTAAATTATTTATTTGAAGTAGAATTCTAAGCATGGAGATCATTTTAAATGGAGCCCACATACATTTAAAGATAGCATTTGGAGAAACTCCATAAATCCATAAATTGGTTATTTTGTTCTCCTAAATAAGCATGGTTAAAAGTTATTAAATATGCATAAATTTTGATACCAATAGATAGATTACATTTTTCTGAACATTTTGGTATATTGAACACATTTTTCTGAATTACGGATCAAAAGATATTGAATTTACAAGTTTTACTTATTTTCTGGAATTTCTGGAAATGTTTAAAATTCTGACAACCGGACCCACTGTCAGGGATTTAATAATTATGGAAATATTTATTAAAAAGAATAAATTTCAGACGAATGGGGCCCATGATGACGTCACTTGCTGACGTCATCAATGGAGCTACTGCTCCTGTTGATCACGGACCCGTCGATTTGGAGCGAGAGAGGTCGCGCGGATGGTCGCGCTCGACGCAGCGCGTCGCGGGGAACCTGGAAGTGGCGGCGCTGTAACCAAATGGTCACCGGAGCTACGCCGGCGACCACGTTTGGCACCGGACGGCGGCGGCCTACACGGGGAGCTCGAATTAGAGCAAGAGGGGGAGGGAGAAGGGGTCCTGGAGGACCAGAAGCTCACCAGGAGCGCGACGCCAGGCTCGGGGTCGCCGGAGAAGGCCTGAGGTGGCCGGAATCATCCATGGCGGCTGGAGTTGGAGGAGGAGGCTCGATTCCGTCGATTGATTGCTTCCCGGCAAGCAAGACTCGACGAGGATGAAGCAAACGGCGCGGCGGAGCTCTAGAGCTTCTCATCGCGGCTCGTGGTGGCCTGGAACGGCGGCAATTTGAGGTGGAGCCGAAGCTAGGGTTTCGGTCGCGACGGCCAGAGGAAGAAGAAGGAGCAGGGGGCGGCTAGGGAGGAGAGAAAAGAAAGGAGGGCACGGCTTCTCCCTGAACTTACCCACGCGAAGGGGCGAGCAGGAGGTGGCATCGCGAGTTGAGAAACTCCATAAATCCATAAATTGGTTATTTTGTTCTCCTAAATATGCATGGTTAAAAGTTATTAAATATGCATGAATTTTGATACCAACAGACATATTACATTTTTCTGAACATTTTGGTATATTTAACACATTTTTCTAAATTACAGATCAAAAGATATTGAATTTACAAGTTTTACTCATTTTCTGGAATTTCTGGATATGTTTAAAATTCTGACAACCGGACCCACTGTCAGGGATTTAATAATTATGGAAAAGATTTATCAAAAAGAATAAATTTCTGACAAATGGGGCCCATGATGATGTCAGGACGTCATCAATGGAGCTACTGCTCCTGTTGATCAACGGACCCGTCGATTTGGAGCGAGAGAGGCCACGCGGATGGTCACGCTCGACGCAGCGCGTCGCGGGGAACCTGGAAGTGGCGGCGCTGTAACCAAATGGTCACCGGAGCTACGCTGGCGACCACGTTTGGCGGCGGACGGCGGCGGCCTGCACGGGGAGCTTGAATTAGAGCGAGAGAGGGAGGGAGAAGGGGTCCTGGAGTACCAGAAGCTCACCAGGAGCGCGACGCCAGGCTCTAGGTCGCCGTAGAAGGCCGGAGGTGGCCGGAATCATCCATGGCGGCCGGCGGCCGGAGTTGGAGGAGGAGGCTCGATTCCGTCGATTGATTGCTTCCCGGCAAGCAAGACTCGACGAGGATGAATCAGACGCACGGCGGAGCTCTAGAGCTTCTCATCGTGGCTCGTGGTGGCCTGGAACGGCGGCAATTTGAGGTGGAGCCGAAGCTAGGGTTTTGGCCGCGACGGCCAGAGGAAGAAGAAGGAGCAGGGGGCGGCTAGGGAGGAGAGAAAAGAAAGGAGGGCACGGCCTCTCCGTGCACTTATCCACGCGAAGGGGCGAGCAGGAGGTGGCATCGCAAGTTGAGAGGCGTCGACACACAGCTCGTCTACTGACGGGAGGTTGAAGACAAAGGACGATTTTTCAAAAAGGTCCCCAAGGTTTTCAGAAATCACAAACAAGTCCCTAGAATTATAAAACATAAACTTTTAGGAATTTTTAGGGGCACTTAGAATAGTCCAAAAATAGTGAGAAAAATCATGGATGCTCTTATAATTATAAAGAAGCTCCCCATAATTTTAGTTTGAAAATTTGGGGATTTTTGAACCACATTTATAAGTAGGGGAAGTTTAAGACATTTTTGACAAATTACTCTTTATTTAAGATGCGAAAATTTCTTAGTGAAAATTATATGATGCTCATGAATTCATAGTTACTTTATTACATACAAACATGGGCTGTTACACGTGGGCGTCCTCTCGATCCCTTGTGATGATTTGGCAGTTGGCGCCGCCGAGGTGCGGGGAGGATGCACCGTGAGACGGGGCTTCACCCGGAGCGTGGGCTTCCGGGTGCAGCCCGTAGGCTCCTCCCGCCGGAGGCGGAGGAGGTGGAGGAGGAGGAGGAGGGGCGCCGTGCGCCACTCTTCCCTGCGACGCTGGTGGCACCAAGGAGTGTGACGGCGTCATGCCCGGCCTCAGTGGGTCGGTAGCGGAGGAGTTCTTGCGCCATGAGCAGTGCAGCCCCCGGTGTTGGTGGAGCTCGGGTGGAGGCCGACGCGGTGTGGCCGTCGGACGGCTGCGGCGTATTCTGCCGAAAGGGTGGAGAGAAGAAGCCTCCGCTTCCTCTGTCCCGTGCTCTCCTTCACCCTCAGAGGTGGCGGGAGCCGCGCGCCTACGAGGGTTGTTGACGACGGGCTCGGTGGCGACCCGGCTGGCCGCCTTGTGGCGGGTGTCGACCATGGCGGTGAAGGAAAACAAAGAAGCGCCTCAGTCCCCTACCTGGCGCGCCAAATGTCGAGGAAATGTCCCCGAAGGAACCTTTCACGTAGTGTTGTTCCAACGCAGGGGACTGAAACACGCACTCTACGAACCCTCGGCGACCTCGGTGAACTGACACACACACAGCAAGGAGACAGCGGTTTACCCAAGTTCAGGCCAACGTGATGGTGTAAAACCCTACTCCTGTTTCTGGGATTGCACTGCTTGTAGAGGTTAGAGTACATGAGTTGGAGGTTGGATTGGATCCCTTGCTAAGGTTGCGGCACGGCCCTATTTATAGCGCTTCGTTCCTCTTCCCCAAAGGCGTTGACGGGAAGGGTTGCCATATAGCATCAAAAAAGGGTACCGGCGTACTGCCCTAGCACAGATAAAACCACCGTCCATGGCGCAGTCGCAAGGACTTGTCGGTGACGTTGCCGGTGACGCTTGCGGTGGCACGTAGCGCTGGTCCGGCTGTTTTGCACCAAACAGGAAGATCTTGGGCTTCGCTTTGCTTGTCGTAGTTGGTCGGCATCATTTAATCACCAAAGTGAAAAGCTTTGGCCGGCACGCTCTGCGGCAGGGCGCAGGCGCGCGCGTCACTCTGAAGAACACGCAGATGCACATGGTCCCTGACGCGGAGTCACGAGTGCACATTAGCTTGTCTTTTCCCGCACGAGACTTGGCGAGGGTGCTTCCCTCACGAGGATGGTCCTTGGACGGACTTGACCGTTTGTAGCCTTGCCCTCTCGAGGCTGCAGGCCTCAGAAGGGTGAGCCTCCGTGAGGCAAAGCAGCGCGCGTCACGCTCCTTTGACTGCTAGCTTGATTTGGCCTTCCACGCGTAGTCTTCTGGACCAACGGCATACGGGCCATGATACCCTGGTTTCCACTGGTGCAACAGGTACAAAGATTGCTTCCGTTACGGACACAATGCCGAAGATTATTAAACCGGTTTGATTCAATCTCTAAAAAGTGGGTCCCTAAAAAGGTTGCTCAGATTTCTACAGACGAAGATACCGGTGGTAGTTTCCCTAACGATTCAACTACAACTACCATATCCAAGACCTCGGTCTCTCCAGCTTCCTCTACGCCACTGCCACAAATCGAACTAATCCGCCGCCGCAATCCTCTACTTCAGAACCCTGTGCTCCTGCTGCTGAGTCCTATATAGGATGCAACCTTTGATTGTTGCTTTTCTATGAATATGTAGGCGACATATCACAAGGCACCTGCATCCTTCTCAGTAAGAAAAGTCCAGCAGACAAATACACACCACAGCATGCATTTCCATCAGGCAAGATGCAAAGAACACTTCGTTCCAAATTCCCAGGGATGGGCAATTGCTACAGAATTAGCAACTGGCCAGATGTGAAGATCTTGGATGGTAACTGACAACTAGATCAGACCTCACTTGCATCGCTATAGTTCAGATCCAGACAGATAAAGGCGACAAAGTAGCAGCACCTTGTGAGATAACAATGAGACTATTCTGCACATCGCTTAGGAAACTGACGGAAGCAATTCCTTCTTACAAAGTTAGCACGCCACCACAAATGGAACATGCATCATTTACCAGTTCACATCCAAACAAGATGATTATTGATTCACATAAACGGAAGCATATATCTGATTGATCCGTCGCAGCACTTCAAAAGCAAATACAAACAAACAAGCAGAGCAGTTTCCATGTTCCAAGAACAAAACAGATTCAACTAGATACTTATCTCGCACAAGAGATAGATTGGAGAAATAGGCTCGCATCAGCCCAGCTCCTAATACATGCTGCCAAGCAATATACTGGCGATGCTGCATTAGTATGTACAAGTGTGCGACGATGGGCTTTTTTATTCAAATCTGGACTATTTGCATTAGTCCATCAAGAAGCAGCAGCATTTCATACTATGAAATGAGGCTGCTCTGGATGCGCTTGAGAGTTGGGCAAACAGCCTGTAGTCTGCCAAAACCCAGAGCGTTTATCTGTTCAGAAATAGAAAGGGCTATTTAGAACAAGGGAATTCAGATGCACATGATTAAACTAGTAGCGCACCTCAAATATTGAAAGCTTACTTTTGGACAAGAGTGTACATTGAGGATCTCCAATGCACCACAAAAGGGCAGTGCAGATTCTAGTTCCTCCTCTTGCAACATAGTGCATGCCTACAAGAGAATGATATCAGAAGAGTTAAGTATACGCAACAATATAGATCAAGACATTGTTCTAAATAAAGGCCTTGAAACAAGTCTTGAGACGCTGCTGTTTTCATAGACTGAAAGTTCGCTTATGCCCATCGAAGTCCAGTTACGATTAACAGAAGCAGCAGAGATATGTTACGAATTTCTTATAC
Organism: Poa pratensis; assembly: GCA_947311845.1. Classification (NCBI taxonomy): domain Eukaryota; kingdom Viridiplantae; phylum Streptophyta; class Magnoliopsida; order Poales; family Poaceae; genus Poa; species Poa pratensis. Next base: position 81,272,954 of record CAMZMU010000042.1, on the reverse strand, counting down.
TAGATATAGTGGTCTAGCCAGTAATTTAAAAACATTGTTGAAAGTTGCATTGAGAACAATACCAAAAGCTGGAGGTTCGCCAATCTTGGGCAATCAAGCTTCAGAATCTCTAGTGCGCTACAATTGCTGCAAAAAAGTCAAGTAGAACATTAGAGATATAGATGAATAAGACGTTGCACAGATAAATTCGGTACAGACAGAAATGCACAGTAGTACTACCTCAGGTTCAAATTGCAAAGACTGGAGCACTTCAAATCTACTTCCTTTAAGTTTGTAGACAGATTAAGGTTGATTTTGGACAGATTCAGATAATTCGCAATTGAAGGAATAACAACTTTCTTAATATTTGGACAACCGGTACAGTTGAGAACTTCAAGCAGATAATCGGGTCTCCCACTGATCTCTGTCTTCTCTGATGCAGAATCAGAGGGGCCAACATCAACTGGCATGTCAATAGACCAGTAATAATCTGACCCACATACCAATTCATGCAAATTCGTACATCCGTTCAAGTTCACATTAACCAAGTTTGCACAACATGCAAGCAGCTCTTCTATTGCAGTCTGCCCAATAGATGAGTAGGACAGATCTAGCTCAACAAGCATCGGAAGAGCACCCTCTCTGTACAGTGGGTCTAAAGAAGAATCACTGAGATACTTGCAAGCTGAAAGTTTCAGGACCTGCAAAAAGAACGCATATGGTAAGGAAACGGCAATTTCGTTCTTCCACAACATACACCTCTCCTTTGTAACATTCAGTTAAAGCATCACAACAGTAGTAACATCAAAATGCTACAATACATGTATAGATAGCACGGACATGAATTGTCATGGCTGCTCCAACTAATAAATGTAGTCGATAATAATACAATCACATGGTTTCCCTTATGATATACGATAGACCGAGAAAATGATTTTCCGAATGTATAATTCACCATTTTATATTCAACAGAAGAATAGCATGTGCTGCGATGTCCTAAATTTATTATTACAAAGAACCGAGTATAGCATTAGCAGGTCCAGTTCAATAAGATTTTTCATTTGTTATATGATGCATGCCAAGATCTACAAGATAATATATCAATTAAGTAATAACATAGATCAGGTACATACCTTTAACTGCAGACAACTGTCAAAAACCGGCTTCAAGTTTAATAAAAATGTATATGATAGGTCAAGCAAGGTCAGCTTATGAAGACAATGCAGAGAAGACAATCCACTGATGTCAATGGATAAACATGACGACAGGATAAGATGTTCGATAAGAGGGCATGCCTCTGCTGTCCTAGACAATGAATCGTCCATCAGCTGTCTGAATACGGAAAATAAACGATTAGTATAAGCTCGCAATGTTTAGTAGTTTGCTTTATAAATTGCTAACGATTAGTATAAGCTCGCAAGGTTTAGTAGTTTGCTTTATAAATTGCATAGTAAGAAAATTAGAAGCACAGTACAACCTGCAGAAAGAGGCATCTAAAGATGTCAAGCGAGGGCAATTAATTGTAGCCTGGGAGAGGACACCACAACCCTTCAGCTCCAATATAGACATATTTGGAGCCTCTATGTGCAGAACAGTCAACTTTGGACAAATCCCGAGATTTAGGGATTCGAGACCAACCTAGAAAAGTAAACGTCAGACAGTAGAGATATATTGATTATCTAGCTAACTAAAAGAAATGCTCTTTTTGTTCAATTATAGACGGAGTACAATGGTGCGTTTCAACATTGTCTGCAAATATATGCTTCCATGAAAATAGACCAGACAAAACCCACCCGCAAATATTAGCATAAGCTGTTGACCACCCACCCTATATCTACCAAAATGACAAATGAAACGGCTTTTGCAACTTCCTCGCAAGGGTAATCAGACAAATCAAATTCTAAGCCCAATATTAAACTCTGCATCCTTTTGGTCTTCTGAAGCGCCATTTTGATGTCTGTCCATCAATCAAACAGAATGAGAGCCAACTACTAGAACAAATAGACCCAGTCACATGTGCAAACAACAGACTACTCTCTCTTAGTCTCTTATTTTTGGGGGTCCAGAAATAACAGTTAATCTGTTGGAACTTGGCTCCAAGAAAATATGCTCAATCTCAGAAGCAGAATGGATAAAAGTAGCTCACAGGACAAAATGACGCTCTTTTGAGATGATCACAACCATCAAGATTCACCATTTGAAGATTTGGGCACGCAAGTTTCAGGAATGTCATCGAACGACAACCAGCAAGTGAGAGATTAAGCAAGGAGCTATTATTCAGTTCCACAGCACTCAAACTCTGCAATAAGAAATAAACATCAGGAAAACAAAAGACAATGTGAATACATAGGTTAACATTTAGCTTACAAACATGTCCAAACGAGACTATTTTTGCACAGAAAGGAACAATGTCACACCTTAACCACTTAAGTAGCAATGTTGTTCACTTTATTAGTCTCCCTGTTCCAAATAATTTGAAGTTCTAGCTTTGTCCAAGTCAATAAGTTTGACCAAGGCTATAAATAAATGTGCAAATAATATTTACGGAAATATATTTGATGATGAATACAATGGAAAATTTGGTGATGTCAATATATATTTAATACATACTTGGTCAAACTCAAAGAAGTTTGAATTAGGACAACGACAAGAACTTCAAATAACTTGGCATGGAGGGAGTGCATAAAAGTGTTCTAGCACAGAAGTAGTGACATTGCATATGTTGGTTTCCCGGAAAATAAAAACTGGGATTTTTTCGAAATTGTTGTCCTTTTAGTTTTCCTCTTTTTTAACTTGTGGATTTACTCGGCAGGGGTAGCCTCTGTATAATAGTTGATGGACTATTTTTTTTCTTATAGTTACCTATCCCAGGAAATGAACCGACCATTGAAGTGATCAAGCAGATCGAGATCATGAAATGCCCAAACTACATGCTCTTTCCCTCGGATGGATTGTGTTTGTTCACATATGTGAAGTTTACATGTACAGCTAGGAAAAAACTCACATTACATGTATCGTGAGAAAATAAAATTGATAACCCGTAGCAACGCACGGGCATTCAACTAGTATATTTAATACATACTTGGTCAAACTCAAAGAAGTTTGACTTAGGACAACAACAAGAACTTCAAATAACTTGGCATGGAGGGAGTGCATAAAAGTGCTCTAGCACAGAAATGGTGACATTGCATATGTTGGTTTATTGATGGATAGGAGTGTAAAGTGCATGTGCACACAGCATACCTCACAATTATCAAGAATTAGTGACCTGAGCATAGGGCAACCACCTCCGTCACTGAAAACTTCGCAAATTTTGTTTGTTAATGACTCACAGTCACTAAGATCCACATCAACTAAATTGTGGCACTGCAACGATAAATTAGAAAGACTCTCCTGTTTCTGAAGCACCAGTTTCTGCAGATAGTCATAAATTCAGGACACTATGATTTTAAAAAATCTATGCAAGTAAATATCTTGGGCAAAATGAATAGATAAGAGCTAACCTGAAGAGCATTAGATGTTATGGTAACACAGCGAAGTGCTGAACATCTGGAAACTTTGATGTAAGAAAGCACAGGGCTCCGCAGATTTAAATCAGCGAACCTAAATCAGATGGTAGTACAATCATGTGATGAACAAGGACACAACTCGTAAGAAAAGAGTGACAACAGTCAAATATATAATAAAAAAAGCAATCTCCACTCACTTGCGGAGGTGCACAAGACTAATTTTTTTGAGATGTGGCAGATCCAAAGACACAGATGTCAACAGACTACAATTATCAAGTTGCAACGCCTGGAATGAAAAGAATTTTAACATTAGATCTCAAGAAAAACAGCACATAACATTAACCAAAGGGGAACTGAAGCACTACCTCAAGTATACGACTAAAATATATTGCACCCATTGAAGCAGAAGTGATTCCCTCACAACTTGATAGTCTCAAGTCTATTAACATTGGAAGCTTTACCGACTTTGAAGGAGCAAACAAAGAGAACATGTGTCAGATATACACTGTGAGTAGGGGTAGACAAGATCTAACGAAGACATAAAAGAGGACGTTAAAATGAACCTCAAATGAAATGTTGGGGCAGTTCGATGCATCAAGAACAGAAAGATTATGACATGCAGTAGCTATCTCGCGCAATGTCTCATCAGTAACACATGAACAGGATGACATATCCAGTGACGCTAACAGGGGACAGGACGTAGCTGCTTGACGAATTGCAGTATCAGAAAGCTTATGGCAGGACTGAAAATCCAGTTCAAGTAACTGAGGACAATTGAGAGATACATGAGCCATGCCAGTTCGTCTCAGAGACAGTATCTGAAGTTGAGAACATCTGTGTGGTAAAACAACATATATTAGTGAAGAAGGCATACAAATCAAAGTACTCAGGAAAACTAATTGCACATATAATCAATACCTGATAGATATTCTGAGTGCACGACACTTCACAATTTGAAGTTCACGCAGTCCATCATGATTAACAGTTACTTCTTGAATGCCACTACCAAGAGATGCATCACTGACTGTTAAAGTATTCAGCAAAGGGCATTCAGCCAAAGCATGAAAGAATGATTCTCCCAGTTGTCCCTTGCCCATTGCCAATGTCTTTAGATGCCTGAAAAACACCGAATTTGAAAATTAGAATAAGGAGAAGTACATTGCAACAACAAAGAAAGAAAATTAACGGGGCAAACCTTAAGAATGTTATTGCGTTCATCACTAGTGTTTCTGCATCCATGACGCCAGACAAATTGAGATTTGTCACATTCTGATAACGGTGGCAGATATTAACAACTGCAAAAAGCAACATATTGATAACCATGTAAGCAACACTAGTTATTCAGCAGGATCACAAGGAATGTGATGGTATGAAATGAACATGGTTAAACTAATTTGATGCATGTGGCCATCACAAAAGACACAGTTTGCCTCAACTGCTTTGTAGAGAAGTTCTGCATTTGTTGATTATAATATATAGAGGCATAGTCAAATAGTTTGAAAGATAAAATAACAGACTTTAATCCAATTAAAATTGCAAGCGCTTGACAATTTACTTTAATAACAAGAGGGCAAAATCAGTGTACATTACTGCTTGGATGAAGAGAAGGTAGTTGGGCTAGAGAAGAGAGAAGAAGAGATTGAGGGTTTGTGGGCTGCAGCAAGGGAGACCAACAGGGACAGATGATAGTCTTGGTTGAATGCTTGATTAACGAGATACCCCCACCGGAAACTCAAAGGTGCCCCAGATGGAGAGAATTTTTTTCCGAATGTCAAAAAAGAAAGATGCACATGTAATTGTTCGAGTCCTTTATGTGCTTGCAAAATTTCATTTGAAAAAAAAAACATGTTTTGCACCCTCTTATAAAAAGTAAGTTTGTTGATTAATTCTTAGTTTTTATTTAGCACTTGAAATAATTTGTCCTTTTCAATACGGCACCAAAACGTTGTTTTCTCCATGAAAATACGCAAAGCATATAGGCAACTAGAACAACTACATGAGATTTCCTCTTGAGGTTTTTTATACTTCTAAATATATATATTTAATTTATTATTCATCATAGGAACAATTTCACTTCCTTGACCCCATCCCAGCGTGCCTTGTCAATTATTTGCAATATCTACGTATTTGTTGTAGTATGAATTAATGAAGCTACCATTCACTCAAACAATCGGAATAAAATTTATATTATAATAAAATACCGAACAAGATGGATAGTCAGATGGTGCTATCTTAGCTAAATCATGATTCATCCATATCGAGCCCGCTCTCGGGTAAATACTTGAGTTGGTCCATGAAGCTAAGCAAAAGCAACTTATTAAGTAAATAAAAAAGCATGATCAATTTTAAATAGCAACATATACCTAATGTTGCAAGGATCAAACTGGTGCATAACTTTTACCGAAAAGAGGGATGCTTGACAGCAGCAGAGATGCATAACTGGATAGCACCGCGGGCTGGAGTATCAGCACCGCTTGCTAGAGTAACGGCACCGCAGCAACTACGTATATTTACCACTAGTAGTTCATAATATGTAATATAAACATACATGTCCAATGACCATAGTAAATACTGTTACTTAACAATACATCGACCATTGTAATTGAGAACTAAAGGAGCTTAACGAGTACTCGCAACCTGACTTGTTATAGTCATTTTCTTCATAAGCTAAAAATGCCAGCTTGCTCGATTCGTTAGTCTCTGAGTCCGAGTCAAGGCGAGTTTTCGAGTACTGATTAAGATCGTGAGTTTTGAGTTTTATTTCCACACGTAATCATTGTACCCGTGTACAACTATAAATCCAAGGACATCTCAAACTCATCGAAAAGCTGAACAAGAGTGATGTATGTGGCTTCACCGTACAAACTAGGCACAATTGCAGCAGACCATTTGTTTAACCAATATAGATTCATCTCAATGGGTTGCCTCCATTTCTGTAGAGTCAGATTCTAAAAGAATCTCAACAAAACAATGGACTGCAATCTATCGGATATATTACTTTGGGAGGCAATTCAATCTTACCATGACTAACAAGATCAAGGGCCAGACAATGCAATTAAACAAGCATGCCAACTAATCGCATCTAACTGATTATCATTGCCTCTCCCCACATGCCGTTAATGGTCTATGGCCGTGGCAGTAGATGAGTAAGTTTATAGCAGTTACTATCATGAATTACATATCAACGCCTCCTTACCTCTCAGATATATGGCTGTATTATTTCAATTAATTTCAAATAACAGTTACAAAATACAGTATATATATCTCATATGCATTCATTGAATACCCTCACGGCCTCACTGCTTCTAATCCTTAGTAACAGGAGTGGCAGAAAGGGGAACATCCACATAAATACATACCACGCGCGTTGCAGCGGGAATGAAAGATGATTTTCATATATTATGAAACAAAAATAGCATGAATCAGGTTCATGCACTTTCACAGAAAGAAAACTCGTGCATGCATGGTCACGCGGATGACAGGGCTGGCTGATAATGTGGACACTCTGCGCATGTGCAGCTTGCAAACATTAAATGCAGATAGTGGGGATCAACTTTATAAACATTATAGATAAATAAGAACAGAACAGAGCATACGTCACATGCATTCAGCAAATTAATAAAAATAAAACAGAGCAGAGTAAAATGCCGTACAGTTCTGTAGAGATATTCTGGTGTTCTCAAACTTCAAGCATTTCCAGAAATCCTCGTGTATGCTAGAAAAATGCCACTGTTTGCAAGCAGCGCCTGCTCTACATAAATCCTTTTGGCACAAGAAGGAGAATATCTGGATGGCACATTCAGAAATATTAATAAAGTTTAAGGAAGTATTAGTAATATTTGCAAGAGAACTGTTTTAAAAAAAATCAGGCTCACCAGGTGCAAAAGATCATCAGACAGGTCCATTCTTATTTCATTATCTTCTGTATTTCTTCCACCTAACTTTTCAACATCACCGACATGCTGATTATTGGTCTCCCTAGGCATCTCATTTCCACCATCATTTGAGAAAAGTGACAAACCAAAATCCAAATCATTTTCTGGACAATGTGACTGCTTCAAATGATCATGTTCTGGAAAGGCATGCAAATGTGGTGGTTCAAATCCATAGAAGGCTGCATTCAGACCAGAATGTTGTGGACTTTCACTGCAAAAATGCAACGAACTAGTAGTCAAGAGAAGAGTAAGAAACAAATGACACCTTTCATTAGCAAGTAGAAGACCTTTTTGTCAAGACCCCTTATTCTAACCAAACAAATCTAAGCAACTTCCTACAATCCCCGTGAGTATAAATTAAATTGTATCAACTAAATAATTGTACGATCACAACCCTTTATTATGCATCAAATGTATTCCGGCAAATAGAAATGAAGCAAAGTAAATAAGTATTCAATTAAAGCATTAGTATTCACAACTTAACGTTGAACACAAATAATAACCATAGTCTAAGTCTAACCATCACAGCAGCAGTAAATGGCAGACTAAGACAAACATAACCATAGTCCACTATGTTCAAAGAAGAGAAGTAAATGGCAGACTAAGACAAACATAACCATAGTCCACTGGGGCGAATACAAGGTAATAATTGTCCTTGGTTATTCGAATGGCATCCGGAAGGAAAACCTTAAGCTCCAAGAGTAATCTAAATATTTGTAACAACATTATGCAAATCATGTAGGGGTGACTATCTGGAATAATCTAAATACCAGAAATGCAAGGATGTAGGAGACAGCATCTGAATAACCTTAATAACAGATGAAATGCACATCGAATATGAGAAATTGGGGAGCAATGTACAGAGGCAACAAAAGACATGTCGCAAAACTATTTGATGCAGGATAAATCAGGAACAAAATGAATGACGAGAACAGGGTGGTTAACATGATGAGTAGAAAACATTTAAACGTGCATCAAATATTTTCCACAGAGGCAATGCCAATCATACTTGAAAAGGGCATCAAATATTTTCCAGTTTGAAGGTTCGTCTATAAACTACTAGCTATAAGAAATATACAGAAAAAAAAATCCCTAGCAAGCTAAACACGAGTGCAAGTCTGCAATAAGGTATTAAGAATAAGCATAGTCTTTGAGCAACTTACTAGCCAAATCCTCGCACTTTAGGACGTTTATTGTGCAGGTCCCTCTCTCCGTCGTCACTCCCCTCGTCATCCTCGTCACCGCCTGCATCGGCGGCGCCTCTTGCATCACCGTCTGCGCTACCACCTCGCCACATGCCCCCGAATCTAAGAGGCGGGACAGGTGGTGAGTCCGAAACCCTCTGGGTCTGGGCAGCCCGCGAAGTCCCAGCCTCGTCGGGGTCCCATGCAGGGAAAATCATCGTCCATCCCAAGGCAGGGGCGGGGGGCGGAGCCGGCGGTGGATGCCACCCCGGCCGCCCCAGCGACAAGGCGAGCTCCAGCTCCTCATCATCCTTGTCTTCCCCCTGCCCGGCACCCTCGCCGCTTCCCTCGACGCCCTTCATCCTCCCCCCGTCCGCCATGGCCTCACGCAAATCGAAACCCTAGAACTACCCCCTCGTTGGCCATCCCCGTCCAACCTCCGGCCGCCCAGACACAAACCCGGCACGGACCGCGAGCAGGCCCGCCCGGTTGCAGCCGGCGCCTCGCCGAATTCCACCGAATTTGTTCGAATGAATCGGATCGGGGGTGGAGGTGGGGTTGACGCGCGATCCGAGATGGACACAGCGTCAGGGTAGGAGAGGGTAGGGAACGCGGCGTCCGTACCGGAGCGGTGGCCTGCTGCTGCACGGATTGGGCGGATCTACGCGGCGCGGAAACGGCGGTGGCCGCTGGGTCGCGAGCACTTGGGAATGGAGGAGGGGAGGGGGCGGAGGCGAGGGTGGGAGAGACGGACACTGCTCGGGCCGTGGGAGTCGTAGGTTGCGGGCATTATGTACGCTGGTGGATTTGACTGACTGACACATGGGTCCCGAATCAGGTAGGCCCCAAGCGTCAGCCAAGCATGGTTTTCATTGGGCTTTCCTCCTGTGTGGGCCTTGCATTAAGTCTACGGCGCGGTTACTCTCTATGTCCGGTGGGGCAGATTGTTCGGAACACGAGTGGGCAATATCACTCTACCCCGTGGGCCATGGATCTGACCGCAAGAGGGGTTGCGCTTCCGTCAGATTCGTGAGTGAGCGTCTACTCTGTTTCATTTTGATCTGGCCCCTCGCCTCAATGAGAAGCGGGGTCGCAGGGCAGCAGTGGGACGCCTGACGTGGGTCTTTTTTTGCCTGATGCGCCGGCTTTGACCGTCAACTGGCGAACAAGACAGAGGAGGGACAGAGTGGACCCACCATGCTACACGAGGCGGTGTATTTGTGTTTCCTAAATCTTCTGTACCGGAGGAGCGCGCGTGGCGCGTTGGTAAGTCCAGCAGTGGCTGGCTGCCCGCTCCTGAGTTCGACTCCGGAGCGAATTTACGGAGCGTCTCACCCGCGCGGCACTGTTCACGCGAACAGTGTCTAGCGCAAAACACTGTTCACGTTCGGAGCCAATTTTCACCGCGGTTCTACACTGGTATTGTGGTGTGCCCACCACCGCAGGGTTTCCCGGAAGATCTAGTCTCGCGGAGGCTCAAGTCTTAGTATAGTCTGGTTAGGTCTAGCTTGCGCACGGGTGGTGTGTGTGTGGTGTTGTGTGTGTGTGGAGTGTGTAGTGTGTGAGTTCAGATACTACAAGATGTACTAAGATCAGGAAATCTCAAAAAAAAAAAATCTTCTGTACCGTAATAGGCCGACAGACGGTGAACTTGCGTGCGTCATTGCACTCCCCCTCCTCCAATCTTTTTCGCTAACCAGCAAAATACAAGTGCGTTTCAACGGGCATAAATATTTAAACGTGTGAATAATTAAGGTATAATAATTTTAAAATTCTTGTGCACGTCAAACAACAAAGTTTACCAAAAAAACATTAAGATTGCACTTCGCCTAATGTGTAATTTGATAACAAGGAATTGAATTCAATAAATCAAAACCAACTAATTATCTCGGACTAAAGCTGATGGAGAAAAGTCTAGTAGGGTATGCAAGCTTCCATGCACTTGTGACATGTTAAAGATGTCCAACTCGACTGTGATTCTGTAAAATTGTACTGCTCAAGATTGTTTTAAGGTAATCACGCTAAAATAATATTCATATTAGGCGATAGAAACCCGACAAACCATATTATGATTACAAAATAGCAGCCATATTCCATAGGCTCAAATTTGTTGACTTTTCATTGTACTGCAACCAAGGTAAAAGAAACCAGAAAAATATTACAAGAGATAAAGAAACCAAAACAACGAATACACGTGCAACCAAAAAGAAAGCAACTTGATGATTCTTTCGCCACGTCAGTGAAATTTAGGGAGTAAGATTAATTCATTTTCATCCGTTGGAAAGGAACTTTGTACATAATGGAATCGGCAAGAAGATAATAAAGAGGATATATAACTGATTTTGACAAATATATTATTACAGGTAGCATGATATTCATATTACGTATAAGAAGCTCATAATTGGCTTTCAGTTGTACAAAAATACGATCATTAACAAAGCTTAACCAGAGAAAATATGCCACGCCACCAAAGAAATTTGAACAAACATCTCGTGATGCTACAGTTTTGTCTCAACTTGACCACACAAATTCCGTTACAGCCTAGGCTCGTCGGCAACACGAGCTTCTCTTAGATTTCTCTACCCAAATGGATGAATCCTGCGTGGCACCACGCGCTTACGAACTTGGATGAAGCCCCTCGTGCTCCATGCATCGCCTCCGCTGACCAGCCGACGAGACGGAGTGCAGTTGCCATGAGAATCCAGGATTTGATAACTTTGTTTAAATAACTATTTACAAAGTTCTGAACATCCTCTTGCTGCAAAATAACTGTAGCAGATCGGTTGCTTTGTTCGATCTTAAAGCACTGCATAAAGCAACTACAACCAGAAAACTTAACAATCACATTTGTACCTATTGGTAGACATCTCTTAACAATTACCAACGCATATTGAAAGCATTTACTAGAGAGGTAGTGTACACATGTGAGATTCAGCAAAACACTTCACTGAGCCTTGCTAGGACCCGCGCATTCCATCCATACAGGATTACATGAAAATATATGGTCACCGTAGAAAATTGTGTCTTGCAACATTTTATATATCTACAACATTGTCCGGAATTAAACTTCAGTGTGAAAGTGTCACGTAAATAAACAGAGAATTATTTATGTGTAATTGTACTTAACGAAATATACTTAAAGAAGCCGGTACGTCTATACTGGGAACACGGTGTATATTAATACGCTGGAATTATACCCAGGAGGAACAGTGTACCATCCCAAATTTAGGAACAAAGAAAAATTCAGTTTTTCAAGACCCAAAATTCAGAACCAACAAAAACTTTTTGAAATGCCTGACTATTGCTTGTGCTTCACTTCCCATTGCTTTGTTTGACCTTGTGTGGTTTGTAGTTTGTGTTAACAACCACTGAAATATCAACCTATGCACCCAGCCTAGATAAATATCTTTAATCTTGGTGATCAAGTCATGACAAGAAAAATAATCCATATGTCTTCTCCAATCTTATTTTGGCCAAACTCTCTATCAATGATACTTTGATTTTATCAACTACCCAAATGCCTAGGATTTAAGAAAGTAAAGTATTTCCAAAAAAAGAAAAACTACCTGTTTATAAACTATGGAGGTCTATATGATATCTCCTGCTTATTTTCAACCTTGTTGCTTTGCAAGTATTTACATCTCTTATTTAAACCCCTGTTTTCATCTCCCTTTGGAAATAGTGCAAGTGGGAAGTATTACCCCATATATTTTCTATACCACAACCCTTTTGAAAAGTATCATGGAGGTAATCATCTCCTACCTGTTTTCCAAACAAGCTACTTTTCAAGTGTTTCGAAAACCCCATCTTACTTCCTCTTTTGCAAAGAATATGAGTGGGAACTGTACTACCCCTATACTTTGCCCTATCTGTATTCTTTTTGAAAGTATCAAGAATTGAGTTGAACTACTTTCCAAATCATATTGTCATGATCTTGCTTGATCACCAACTCACAAAAACACTTGGGAAATTGGTTTGTAAACATAATTGTTTGAGTGAATTTGTTGTCATGTTGTGACTTGCTAGAGGTGTGATCATTTCCTATGTTTACCTTGGTATGATTATACTTATTTGTTTGTAATGTGTTTGTTTGAACCAACTTGTGTATGTGTCTATGGTCATCCATGTGATTTATGTTCTTCTTGAACTCAAAGAAAACCCAAGTGCATTGTGGTTTGAGGAAAAATTTTGCTAGGAATTTCTAATTAGGGTTCTTCTCTAAAACCGTACCTAACTAGCTGTTTTTGGCCTATTATTTTATGCAGCTAAAATATGCTTTTGTGTGATTTTTGTGATTAAAAATGTTCTCTGGTGTGTGGACTACAAATCCATGCACTTGTTTTAAATTTTGGAGTTTGGGAACCTTTTGATGCATGCATGTTTTTGTGACTAGTTATTAAAACAGAAAAACAGAGAGTTTTGAAACCAGAGAAAAACAAAATGATACCAGATATTTAGCATGTTTTCCTAGCCTTGCACATTTTATGAAAATTATTTAAAATGTGTTTATGAATCATTGTAACATGGTCAACAATTCCCAGTTGGAATTTCCACATTTGGAGATTGTTTGCTATGTTAACCTTGATTGAACTTTTCACTGATTTTAACAGTCCCTGGACTTAGCAGTTTCTAAAACTAGGTTTTTCTGAAAAACAGTCAGGTACCCTTTTCACCCCTTGATTTCTCTGTCTCAAATATTTTATTAAAATTATTACAAATGTGTTTCTGAAATTAAATATCATGTTCTTAAAAACCCAAGTTGAATCAAAGTATTTTGAGCTCATTTGATCTTTCAAACATGCATGAACTTTTGACACGTTTTAACAGACTTCCAACACTTAGCAAATTCTTCAGTCTGTTTTTAACTGAACTTTCTGAACCTTGTTTCGGGACAGAAGTTGGGAGTTTGTTTTTGATTGATTTTTGGTTGAATTCGGGGAGGGGAAGATGTCCAACCTCTACCCCAGTGTACCACCTCTCTAGCCTAGCTCTGGTTGCCCTTTTGTTTGGCTCGAAAGAGAGAGAGAGGAGAGGGAGAAGTTGACCGAAAGAAGAGAGGAGGGAACGTGAGGGGGACACACTTCCTCCACCGTGTTCCTTCCCGCACGCCACCGTGCTCCACTGCCATGCCCTATCCCGCACGTTGCCCAGCTCCCTGCAGCCGTGCTCCCTCCCTCACTCCACTCTGCACCACGCCACTCCTCTGCCTCCACCTCTCACCCGTGGACTTCATTCCACCGTGCACCATCTCCATCTTGGATAAGAAGCCACAGCCCATCCCCCGTCCTACCTCCTTGTCCATTCTACTTCCCCACCTCTATCTCGCCTCTCCACCCAAAACCAGAACTCCTCTCGCTCTCAGCGAGCGAGGACGAGCTCGCCCTCGCCATTGCCCGTGGAGCCTTCCCGAGAGGATTGCAACCACCTCCGTGCTCCATTCCCTGCCATTTTCATTTCCTTAGGCAGCCCTTCTCACGGAGCACATCGTTGGCATGCTCATTATGCTTGCTGACTTGCAGATGCTCGGCGCCACCCGCGGCCGCCATGGACGTCCGTGAGAACGCCGTCAACCGAGGCATCTGCGCCGGAGCTGCGGCTGACCCAAGAGTGCCCCGACCTCCTGCACCCGCCGTAGCACCTCACCATCGCCCAGAACCGCCCCTAGGTGAGCCGTGCGTGTGCAACACCATTTCTGGGTTCTCAGCTGTGTGTCCCCGCGTCGGGAGGATGGAGACGCACCCGAGCCGTTGATCTTTAGATCAACGGTAGCATGGCTGCATGCATGCTGCGTGCCCTCCTCTCTCTCTAAAACGCACTGATGGGTGGGTCCCGTAGGACCCGCTGTCAGTTATTTAACCATTTCCGGACAGGAAATTTTCTGGGCGAATTTCCTCTCTGGACCCTCACAAAAACATTTGTTTCTTGCGTTTTAGATGTCCAAAAACTATGAAATAAAATTCCCTGGAAAGGTTATGAAAATATTTAGCCGTTGGCGTTGGTCTCACTCAAAAATATTTAACAGGCTAAGATAAATTAAAAGTTTGCCACAGAAGCTTTTCTGGACTAAATGATTTTTAGTTGTTGATTTAAAAGTCCAAATGAGTTGAACCCAATTTTGTTAGTTTAGTATTGTAAATTGTTAGCTACTCCTAAATTGGTGGGATTTTAGGAGCAACAGAAACTCATTAGTAATTCAATTAGTGATTTGAACCTTTCTGTAGTAAAAGAATTATAGAGGGATAAATATTAATCCAATTGGACCTAGGTCAATTTTGTTGAACTTGCACTAGCCAAGTTTAGCTATCCCTAAATTGGCATAATTTTGTGATCAACAGAACATGAGATATGTATTAAAACTTGAGTGACTAGATTTTTGTCATAATAAAATCATATGCAAATTAGGGTTAATTAAAATAAATTAAACCCAATTGATTTGTCTTATGTGTGACAGTAGCTTTCTGTAGAATTTTTAGTATGTATGTTTGTGATCAACATAAATTAAATGGTGGATTAACTCGTGTGTAACTAGTTTCTAAAATTAATAAAAGTATATGAAATTAATAATAATAAAAATTGAACTAAATTCAATTGTTTTGACTTCCATAGACCAGTAGGTATTTGTAGATGTTCAGCTTGAGTGTTAGTGTTGCCTGGTCAAATTGTGTGGTAATTGTGTGTCTTGTTTGTTTTACGACGTTTAGACGAGAACGTTGCCGGGACTTGCGAGAAGGGGGAATTTGTTGAACCAGAAGAACAAGACCAGGTCACTTTGCTGAGCAAGGCAAGCTATTTCACTGAGCTTGCATCTATATACATCTATTTTGATTTACCTGTTTTACTTATAATTAGCATAATGATTTACGTGGTGTTTGCCACGAAAGCTATGACTTTGAAAACCCTTTTCCAAATTACAAGTATATTACTAGGACACCCGATATAGAGGTGTCAGTGGTATACAGTGATTTCGAAATGAATTTGTTTTACTCCAAAACCTTCTGTGAAAAAAATCTTTTTGGTGGGATGACGAACCACCCAAGTTTTGGTTAAAAGAATTCTGCTATGAGAATTGGAAATGATTGTGAAAACCTTTTCAAAAGTTTATGAAAAACTATTTCGCCACTCTATGTAGAAATATCAGTTTGTTTAAATAAAACTATAGGTTGGGAAAAACATTGTTTATTCAAAACTCCTTTGAAAATCCTTGGATGAATTATGGTATGCCGAGATGTCGGTGATGAAATGAGAAGTGGTGAATGGTGATGTTTCTGAAAAAAAAATGCACATTGTGTCCTGGTACTTACCGAACAACCAATAATCTGTGCGACCACATTTACCCACATATGAGCAAGGGCGTAGTCATATAATTTGCTCGTGTTAGTACTGGATGCCTCAATAACGAGGATAACCTCGTTCCATGAGGGGATGGTCTGAGGACCTACCCCCTGACCTGGGTCCTCTTCATTGAAGTCTACCGGAAGCCGGTATGAGCGTATCGGAGGAAGAGGATTGAAGGGCTCCCTTGGGTCCGCCGGGCAGAACTACGAGTCCTCACACTTAGTTTCTGAGGATTTGAGTGTCGATGGAAAGTGTCGTAGCGGCAGGGTCCGATACTAGCATGAGCAAAGGACAGGCTATGGCCGGGAACTCAACTTCGCATACCTCTGGTATGGCGGGACGTGGCTGACACGATGAGTGACCGGATGGGTGTGGGAAAAGCGTGCTACCTCTGCAGAGGGTAAAACTATTCGAATAGCCGAGTCCTCGGATATGGACAGTTGGGAAGAACTGCTAAGGCCATGTGCAAGTTTTACAAAGTTTTGAGTTTGAAAGGAAAATGAAGTGAAGATTGTTTTAGGCAACTATACCAAGGGGGTGGTATGATGTTGCTGGAAAATAAGTGACCAGGATGGGGCTGTGGACAAGACGGTGATTTTCGAGGAAAAAGTTTTAAAAGAGAATTCTTACCTTTTTAAATAAAGGGTATATTTTCGAGAAAAAGGTTTAAAAAGACTTCTTACCTTTTTCAACCAAAAATAGTGAGAAAACTACTTTCCAAAAAGGGTTGTTCCCAACCCCGGTATTGAGAAATTACTTTCCAAAATGTTTTGTCTTCAACAAGATTAAAAGATCTACTCTTCCCTTTTCAATAACGGTATAGAGATGTTTTGTTCTAAAAATAAAGGTATTATTGAAAGATTATCAAAACTAGTGCATGCTCAAGTTGGGGTAGTTTGCGAGTACAATCAAATGTACTCATATTGGTTTCGTCCCTGGCTATTGTCTTAGCCAGATTTTGGAAGAAGAAGCAGTTCGAAGAAGAGGAGTTCACTGGCGTCTTTGCGAACTAGGGCGCTTCCCAGTCAGCTGCCTGTAGGGTTAAGGCGAATGACTTGGGCTCCACGTTGTTTGGTGATTTTCCGCTGCAAGTACCTGTTGAAGCTTATGACTTCAATCACGTAAGTATTTCTATTCGGTATTTATGGATGTTCTGTGATACCAATTCGAGTTATGTGCAGCAACAGACTGATCACGGGATTGTTGCAGGAAACATAACGAGTATCTCGGGTACTTAATCCGGGGTCCTCACAGACTTGGTATCAGAGCCATCCTGACTGTAACAGACCTTAGTTAGCATGGACGTTAGTTAGGAAGGAAAATATTTTGCTAAAAATATATTAATACCAAAGATATATCTTTATCTAGGGAAGTCCAAAAATGACTCCCACTCTTCTCATCTTCTCAAATATTTCCGAGTCTTACCCTTCTATTTTAAGATTTTCCAAGAATTTTTCTACTCTCTTGTACCTGTTCAAAATACTTGACGATGAACCCAAGAGAGACCTAATTAGCTAGCACCTACAAGAAGAAGCATCCATCTTGAATATTCAACATTCGACCTCAAGATGATTGATCTGCAAATACCAAGATCGTCAGTACCAACAAAGCAAGAGACCTTCGAAGACCTCAGCTCAACATCAACAACTCTACTCCAGTTGCAAATTCGACAATCTCAAGTATTCCAGTTGGAACCTAAGGTGCTGAAATTAAGACTTCAGCAGTCATGTTTAACCAAGACCCATAGGATAAGAATGATAGGAACCTTGATGATACTACCTGTCGTCCACAAGTACTAGGCGTCCATTGGTACTAAATGTACCTTGTGTGTTGTTTGTTTGTGAAGTTCTTTGCTTGTGTGTACTCTGCTTGTGTGATGTTTTCTTGTGTGTTTCACAATCACGCCTTGTCGGCAGCACAAACTAATTTCAAAAATTTCTCCTTATAGAAACTCCTTCTTTGCCACCTAACAAGAACCATTTTTGACCTCTTGGCCACAGCTGCACCTTGTTGCAGATGTAAACCCACCTGGGAAAATCTTTCTAAAAATGTTTTTCCTCTCATCTAAACCATCTCCCACTAAGAACTGACAGTTCTGTAGGGTACCAAAGACCCCCGATCTATCACCAAATAGCCTGAGATTTTTACAACCTAACCGGCAAGTCATTCATGCACCATCTGGAGCAAGTGCGTCAAGATCTCGAAGGAAGCTGCCGCTTTACGCCAACCTCGTGAAGATACGAGCCTCACCTTGCAAGATTAATTGGTGAAATTACAAGGATACCACACTAACTTATCTTACCTAACTTTAGATTAACATCTGACCTAAGTCCTTGATAGTACCAACTAATCATCTAGGACTGCAAACCTTGACAAGAAACGAGGACATAAGGAAACTCATTTCGGATTGGCAACTAGAGGAATTCAAGGAGTGCATAAGAATTTCTACGAAGATTCAAGCTCAGAGACCGCCAGAAGGAGGAACTACGACAAGAAGACATTGAAGAGAGATTCCTTAGGTTGGCAAAGAAGCAATATACCAGACTATCATTGAGTACTTGGAAACTCTTATATCAGAATCTATTTTTCTTAACCTCTCTAGAAATAATGTGATATTCCACTGTTCGTGTTATATAGAAGTAGTTTGGTAACAAGCCTCATGAACTTGTTAGCAATTCACTTTTGTATGCTCGAACAATGGAGTGTCATACACAAATAAACGGAACATCAGATAATTCAGTACATCTCAGCCTTTGGAATATGAAAAGTAGTTTGATGACAAGACTAGCTACCTTGTTAACAAATTCTTCTTGTATGACTAAGGCAATTTGATGTCATAAAAGACACCCACATTCTTATACAACTACCCAATAGAAGGCCTCGCAACATCAAGTTGTTAAGATCTCACATAGCGACCTTACTGAAAGAAGCAACGACCTCGGAAGAGTAGTCAACCCCAAAACCCGTGCCCTCGTACTCCCCTGTACCCCGGGCAAATCTCGAGGACGAGATTTATTTTAAGGGGGGGAGGATCTGTACCATCCCAAATTTAGGAACAAAGAAAAATTCAGTTTTTCAAGACCCAAAATTCAGAACCAACAAAAACTTTTTGAAATGCCTGACTATTGCTTGTGCTTCACTTCCCATTGCTTTGTTTGACCTTGTGTGGTTTGTAGTTTGTGTTAACAACCACTGAAATATCAACCTATGCACCCAGCCTAGATAAATATCTTTAATCTTGGTGATCAAGTCATGACAAGAAAAATAATCCATATGTCTTCTCCAATCTTATTTTGGCCAAACTCTCTATCAATGATACTTTGATTTTATCAACTACCCAAATGCCTAGGATTTAAGAAAGTAAAGTATTTCCAAAAAAAGAAAAACTACCTGTTTATAAACTATGGAGGTCTATATGATATCTCCTGCTTATTTTCAACCTTGTTGCTTTGCAAGTATTTACATCTCTTATTTAAACCCCTGTTTTCATCTCCCTTTGGAAATAGTGCAAGTGGGAAGTATTACCCCATATATTTTCTATACCACAACCCTTTTGAAAAGTATCATGGAGGTAATCATCTCCTACCTGTTTTCCAAACAAGCTACTTTTCAAGTGTTTCGAAAACCCCATCTTACTTCCTCTTTTGCAAAGAATATGAGTGGGAACTGTACTACCCCTATACTTTGCCCTATCTGTATTCTTTTTGAAAGTATCAAGAATTGAGTTGAACTACTTTCCAAATCATATTGTCATGATCTTGCTTGATCACCAACTCACAAAAACACTTGGGAAATTGGTTTGTAAACATAATTGTTTGAGTGAATTTGTTGTCATGTTGTGACTTGCTAGAGGTGTGATCATTTCCTATGTTTACCTTGGTATGATTATACTTATTTGTTTGTAATGTGTTTGTTTGAACCAACTTGTGTATGTGTCTATGGTCATCCATGTGATTTATGTTCTTCTTGAACTCAAAGAAAACCCAAGTGCATTGTGGTTTGAGGAAAAATTTTGCTAGGAATTTCTAATTAGGGTTCTTCTCTAAAACCGTACCTAACTAGCTGTTTTTGGCCTATTATTTTATGCAGCTAAAATATGCTTTTGTGTGATTTTTGTGATTAAAAATGTTCTCTGGTGTGTGGACTACAAATCCATGCACTTGTTTTAAATTTTGGAGTTTGGGAACCTTTTGATGCATGCATGTTTTTGTGACTAGTTATTAAAACAGAAAAACAGAGAGTTTTGAAACCAGAGAAAAACAAAATGATACCAGATATTTAGCATGTTTTCCTAGCCTTGCACATTTTATGAAAATTATTTAAAATGTGTTTATGAATCATTGTAACATGGTCAACAATTCCCAGTTGGAATTTCCACATTTGGAGATTGTTTGCTATGTTAACCTTGATTGAACTTTTCACTGATTTTAACAGTCCCTGGACTTAGCAGTTTCTAAAACTAGGTTTTTCTGAAAAACAGTCAGGTACCCTTTTCACCCCTTGATTTCTCTGTCTCAAATATTTTATTAAAATTATTACAAATGTGTTTCTGAAATTAAATATCATGTTCTTAAAAACCCAAGTTGAATCAAAGTATTTTGAGCTCATTTGATCTTTCAAACATGCATGAACTTTTGACACGTTTTAACAGACTTCCAACACTTAGCAAATTCTTCAGTCTGTTTTTAACTGAACTTTCTGAACCTTGTTTCGGGACAGAAGTTGGGAGTTTGTTTTTGATTGATTTTTGGTTGAATTCGGGGAGGGGAAGATGTCCAACCTCTACCCCAGTGTACCACCTCTCTAGCCTAGCTCTGGTTGCCCTTTTGTTTGGCTCGAAAGAGAGAGAGAGGAGAGGGAGAAGTTGACCGAAAGAAGAGAGGAGGGAACGTGAGGGGGACACACTTCCTCCACCGTGTTCCTTCCCGCACGCCACCGTGCTCCACTGCCATGCCCTATCCCGCACGTTGCCCAGCTCCCTGCAGCCGTGCTCCCTCCCTCACTCCACTCTGCACCACGCCACTCCTCTGCCTCCACCTCTCACCCGTGGACTTCATTCCACCGTGCACCATCTCCATCTTGGATAAGAAGCCACAGCCCATCCCCCGTCCTACCTCCTTGTCCATTCTACTTCCCCACCTCTATCTCGCCTCTCCACCCAAAACCAGAACTCCTCTCGCTCTCAGCGAGCGAGGACGAGCTCGCCCTCGCCATTGCCCGTGGAGCCTTCCCGAGAGGATTGCAACCACCTCCGTGCTCCATTCCCTGCCATTTTCATTTCCTTAGGCAGCCCTTCTCACGGAGCACATCGTTGGCATGCTCATTATGCTTGCTGACTTGCAGATGCTCGGCGCCACCCGCGGCCGCCATGGACGTCCGTGAGAACGCCGTCAACCGAGGCATCTGCGCCGGAGCTGCGGCTGACCCAAGAGTGCCCCGACCTCCTGCACCCGCCGTAGCACCTCACCATCGCCCAGAACCGCCCCTAGGTGAGCCGTGCGTGTGCAACACCATTTCTGGGTTCTCAGCTGTGTGTCCCCGCGTCGGGAGGATGGAGACGCACCCGAGCCGTTGATCTTTAGATCAACGGTAGCATGGCTGCATGCATGCTGCGTGCCCTCCTCTCTCTCTAAAACGCACTGATGGGTGGGTCCCGTAGGACCCGCTGTCAGTTATTTAACCATTTCCGGACAGGAAATTTTCTGGGCGAATTTCCTCTCTGGACCCTCACAAAAACATTTGTTTCTTGCGTTTTAGATGTCCAAAAACTATGAAATAAAATTCCCTGGAAAGGTTATGAAAATATTTAGCCGTTGGCGTTGGTCTCACTCAAAAATATTTAACAGGCTAAGATAAATTAAAAGTTTGCCACAGAAGCTTTTCTGGACTAAATGATTTTTAGTTGTTGATTTAAAAGTCCAAATGAGTTGAACCCAATTTTGTTAGTTTAGTATTGTAAATTGTTAGCTACTCCTAAATTGGTGGGATTTTAGGAGCAACAGAAACTCATTAGTAATTCAATTAGTGATTTGAACCTTTCTGTAGTAAAAGAATTATAGAGGGATAAATATTAATCCAATTGGACCTAGGTCAATTTTGTTGAACTTGCACTAGCCAAGTTTAGCTATCCCTAAATTGGCATAATTTTGTGATCAACAGAACATGAGATATGTATTAAAACTTGAGTGACTAGATTTTTGTCATAATAAAATCATATGCAAATTAGGGTTAATTAAAATAAATTAAACCCAATTGATTTGTCTTATGTGTGACAGTAGCTTTCTGTAGAATTTTTAGTATGTATGTTTGTGATCAACATAAATTAAATGGTGGATTAACTCGTGTGTAACTAGTTTCTAAAATTAATAAAAGTATATGAAATTAATAATAATAAAAATTGAACTAAATTCAATTGTTTTGACTTCCATAGACCAGTAGGTATTTGTAGATGTTCAGCTTGAGTGTTAGTGTCTCCTGGTCAAATTGTGTGGTAATTGTGTGTCTTGTTTGTTTTACGACGTTTAGACGAGAACGTTGCCGGACTTGCGAGAAGGGGGAATTTGTTGAACCAGAAGAACAAGACCAGGGTCACTTTGCTGAGCAAGGCAAGCTATTTCACTGAGCTTGCATCTATATACATCTATTTTGATTTACCTGTTTTACTTATAATTAGCATAATGATTTACGTGGTGTTTGCCACGAAAGCTATGACTTTGAAAACCCTTTTCCAAATTATAAGTATATTACTAGGACACCCGATATAGAGGTGTCAGTGGTATACAGTGATTTCGAAATGAATTTGTTTTACTCCAAAACCTTCTGTGAAAAAAATCTTTTTGGTGGGATGACGAACCACCCAAGTTTTGGTTAAAAGAATTCTGCTATGAGAATTGGAAATGATTGTGAAAACCTTTTCAAAAGTTTATGAAAAACTATTTCGCCACTCTATGTAGAAATATCAGTTTGTTTAAATAAAACTATAGGTTGGGAAAAACATTGTTTATTCAAAACTCCTTTGAAAATCCTTGGATGAATTATGGTATGCCGAGATGTCGGTGATGAAACTGAGAAGTGGTGAATGGTGATGTTTCTGAAAAAAAATGCACATTGTGTCCTGGTACTTACCGAACAACCAATAATCTGTGCGACCACATTTACCCACATATGAGCAAGGGCGTAGTCATATAATTTGCTCGTGTTAGTACTGGATGCCTCAATAACGAGGATAACCTCGTTCCATGAGGGGATGGTCTGAGGACCTACCCCCTGACCTGGGTCCTCTTCATTGAAGTCTACCGGAAGCCGGTATGAGCGTATCGGAGGAAGAGGATTGAAGGGCTCCCTTGGGTCCGCCGGGCAGAACTACGAGTCCTCACACTTAGTTTCTGAGGATTTGAGTGTCGATGGAAAGTGTCGTAGCGGCAGGGTCCGATACTAGCATGAGCAAAGGACAGGCTATGGCCGGGAACTCAACTTCGCATACCTCTGGTATGGCGGGACGTGGCTGACACGATGAGTGACCGGATGGGTGTGGGAAAAGCGTGCTACCTCTGCAGAGGGTAAAACTATTCGAATAGCCGAGTCCTCGGATATGGACAGTTGGGAAGAACTGCTAAGGCCATGTGCAAGTTTTACAAAGTTTTGAGTTTGAAAGGAAAATGAAGTGAAGATTGTTTTAGGCAACTATACCAAGGGGGTGGTATGATGTTGCTGGAAAATAAGTGACCAGGATGGGGCTGTGGACAAGACGGTGATTTTCGAGGAAAAAGTTTTAAAAGAGAATTCTTACCTTTTTAAATAAAGGGTATATTTTCGAGAAAAAGGTTTAAAAAGACTTCTTACCTTTTTCAACCAAAAATAGTGAGAAAACTACTTTCCAAAAAGGGTTGTTCCCAACCCCGGTATTGAGAAATTACTTTCCAAAATGTTTTGTCTTCAACAAGATTAAAAGATCTACTCTTCCCTTTTCAATAACGGTATAGAGATGTTTTGTTCTAAAAATAAAGGTATTATTGAAAGATTATCAAAACTAGTGCATGCTCAAGTTGGGGTAGTTTGCGAGTACAATCAAATGTACTCATATTGGTTTCGTCCCTGGCTATTGTCTTAGCCAGATTTTGGAAGAAGAAGCAGTTCGAAGAAGAGGAGTTCACTGGCGTCTTTGCGAACTAGGGCGCTTCCCAGTCAGCTGCCTGTAGGGTTAAGGCGAATGACTTGGGCTCCACGTTGTTTGGTGATTTTCCGCTGCAAGTACCTGTTGAAGCTTATGACTTCAATCACGTAAGTATTTCTATTCGGTATTTATGGATGTTCTGTGATACCAATTCGAGTTATGTGCAGCAACAGACTGATCACGGGATTGTTGCAGGAAACATAACGAGTATCTCGGGTACTTAATCCGGGGTCCTCACAGACTTGGTATCAGAGCCATCCTGACTGTAACAGACCTTAGTTAGCATGGACGTTAGTTAGGAAGGAAAATATTTTGCTAAAAATATATTAATACCAAAGATATATCTTTATCTAGGGAAGTCCAAAAATGACTCCCACTCTTCTCATCTTCTCAAATATTTCCGAGTCTTACCCTTCTATTTTAAGATTTTCCAAGAATTTTTCTACTCTCTTGTACCTGTTCAAAATACTTGACGATGAACCCAAGAGAGACCTAATTAGCTAGCACCTACAAGAAGAAGCATCCATCTTGAATATTCAACATTCGACCTCAAGATGATTGATCTGCAAATACCAAGATCGTCAGTACCAACAAAGCAAGAGACCTTCGAAGACCTCAGCTCAACATCAACAACTCTACTCCAGTTGCAAATTCGACAATCTCAAGTATTCCAGTTGGAACCTAAGGTGCTGAAATTAAGACTTCAGCAGTCATGTTTAACCAAGACCCATAGGATAAGAATGATAGGAACCTTGATGATACTACCTGTCGTCCACAAGTACTAGGCGTCCATTGGTACTAAATGTACCTTGTGTGTTGTTTGTTTGTGAAGTTCTTTGCTTGTGTGTACTCTGCTTGTGTGATGTTTTCTTGTGTGTTTCACAATCACGCCTTGTCGGCAGCACAAACTAATTTCAAAAATTTCTCCTTATAGAAACTCCTTCTTTGCCACCTAACAAGAACCATTTTTGACCTCTTGGCCACAGCTGCACCTTGTTGCAGATGTAAACCCACCTGGGAAAATCTTTCTAAAAATGTTTTTCCTCTCATCTAAACCATCTCCCACTAAGAACTGACAGTTCTGTAGGGTACCAAAGACCCCCGATCTATCACCAAATAGCCTGAGATTTTTACAACCTAACCGGCAAGTCATTCATGCACCATCTGGAGCAAGTGCGTCAAGATCTCGAAGGAAGCTGCCGCTTTACGCCAACCTCGTGAAGATACGAGCCTCACCTTGCAAGATTAATTGGTGAAATTACAAGGATACCACACTAACTTAATCCGGGGTCCTCACAAACAGACTGATCACGGGATTGTTGCAGGAAACATAACGAGTATCTCGGGTACTTAATCCGGGGTCCTCACAAACAGTATAGAGTGGAACGTTGATGACCCACAAGTATAGGGGATCGCAACAGTCTTCGAGGGAAATAAAACCCAAATTTATTGATTCGACACAAGGGGAGCCAAAGAATATTTATAAGCCTTAACAGATTAATTGTCAGTTCAGCTGAACCTGGAAATAGACTTGCTCGACACAGTTTATCAGTAGCAACAGTTTTATAGCAGTAGCAGTAGTGAAACAATAGCAGCAATGAAATAAAGACAGCAGCAGTAATAGTAGTAGACAGCAGGATTAAAATGATGGGGTTCGTAGCAGAAAACAATAATTTTTCTAACTATCGCAACACCGAAACTAGCCAGGATCTATCTATCTAGTAATGCGGTAACGGAGAAGTCATCGGAAACATACCCTTGTAGACCGATAGCGGGAATTACGCTCCCGCACAAGCGTTGCCGATGAAGACGTACGTAGCCGACCTCAAGGTCGCGGAGAACTCGGCGCGACGAAGAAGAAGGAGACGCGGCGATGAAGAAGCTCCTAGTGCCGAACTCGTGAGAGAGCAGCACCTCCGAGTACTCGCACACGTACGGACCTTGACGATGACCTCCGTGCTCCCCGATCCAGCCGGAATAGCGGAAGCGAGAACTTTGGGTGGAAACCCGCAGCACAACGGTGCGCTGCGGTTTATAGGTCTCCCGTATACGCTGTCCAGACTTGGGACCACGCACGTCGAGAGATGGGGAGGGAGGAATTGGACTAGGGAGAAGCCTGGGCCAACCGGAATTAATTCCTGAATTTTCTATGTATTTTTCCAATTAATCCGGGTCCCTATTTATTGGAGGAGATGGGTTGCACCTCTCCTCAACTAGGCAATGTGGGACTAAAGAGGAGAGGGGGGTGGTGCGGCTGCCATCATGGGCCAGCCGCACCCCCTCTCAAGGGGGGAACTTCCCCTCTTGGGCCCTAAAGGCCCATTAAGGTGTGCAGCCCCTTTTTCTCCTTTTTATTTATTATTAAATTAATATAAATATATATAATTCCATAATTAATATATTTACATACTATTTAATCTCCCGTGACTCCGAAACAATTTCCGGATCACCTCGAACTTACTTCGGTCTCCCCGGAACTCTTCCGGTCTTCCCCGGAACTCTTCCATTCTTGCCGGAACCTTTCCGAAACCTCCTATCTCTATACCTAGGCCACTCTTATGTTTCCAAAACGTTCTCCTAGCGTCGTCAAGACCTTAAGTGTGTTACCCTCGGTTCGAGAATACTCCGGACATGGTCGAGACCCTCCCGCCAATGACCATCAGGGAGCCCTGGATGACTATGACGGCCCCCGTGCATTCTAGAATAAATCATCCTTGAATCATCTGTGAACCGTTAACATGATATGGTCATTCCCTTTGTTCGTTGATACTTCCTTGTCCGAGATACGATCGTCAACATCCGATGTTGTGTTTTATCTCGTTATCGACAAGGTTGCTTTACTCGTTCCCGTGAAATTATATCTCAAATGACCTAGTCATATGCTGCGCAGCTTTACAGATATAATCTCACCGAGTGGGCCCAGCATATCAATCCGTCACACGGATGAACAAATCCCGCTCTTGATCACTCGCCCCGACTACTTCCTTCCAATACCCGAAAGTGTCACCCTTATTGTCGTGCGTATGAGACATGACGTTAGGTGCGATCAGCCGTATCTTTCAGAAGCAGCGACTTGATGTAATCTCACGGTCTAAGGAATAAGCTACCACGTTATTATCCTATTGCAGTGTTGAACTATCTGATACGATCCTAACTGCAATACTTTGGGTAATGTCCATCAAATTATTCTCCCAATAAAATGACTCCACCATCAACTGTTAATGCAACATGATCGGGAAATCACGATCATCCATTGACTGATGGACTAGTTTATCTAGAGGCTTAACTAGGGACTGGTTTGTTTGCATACCACACGTGTATTAACAATTCCGATTAATACAGTTATAGCATGGTACAAAACTATTTATAAACTTAAAGAGATAATGCAATAAATCTTATTATTTATTTGCCTCTAGGGCATATCTCCAATATAAAATACTGTAGGCATAGGGATGGATGAACGGGCGTTGCATGGATAAGATAATTCATATAATAGTCAAGACATAGGCAATTGCAGGTACATAATAATAATAAAGCATCCAGGTACTAAGTAATCATAGGCATGTGTTCCGTATTTAGTTCCGTATTATACTTGTTAATACAAATCCAAAAGACTTAGGCATTTCTTCATCCAATGTAGTCAAAACAATTTTGATTTTGTCAAAGACATTCTTCATGACAAAATTAGCTTTATGTCCTTCTCACAGTTTCATTCTTTTCACACAACTTGTCATGTGAAAAATCAAGTAACCCTTTTACTTAATAAGATTCAAGCAACATTTACCAATACAATCTTGAATGCAACCTTTTGGATTTATGACTCTGTAGTCACAATTCGAATTTGGCATCACCCTAATTTCTTTGTATTTCGTAGGTATCCCTTGTTCTAGTAACAAGCTCATTAAATCATGAAATATTAATCTGTGACCGGACAGAAAATATTCTTTAATGCCTACTATTTAAAAAGCTCCTTGCATGAAAACACCATGATCAAATATCATCATTTTTCATTTCATTTGTGGAGTTTTGTTGTTGAATCAAATTCCGAAAACAATATTTCTCTCACAAATCGAGTGAGGTCAATTACCCCTTTTAAGCTTTTCTTTATTTCATATCCTTTCTTGAAACTTGTTTTCAATGAATCACCAAGTTAGCAATACTAGTTTTGCCCTTGTTGGTGTTTACCATATGAAACATATATTCATTCCTATGAATATTTTACAAAGAACTATTTCGTACATAGTTTCGTATTATCATATAATCTATAAACCATGACACACAACACATTGTTGTTCATACGAATTTTGGGTGAATACTTCAAAATAGGGAGTTTACTAATTCTAACGGAAAAACCTTCTACGTGATTTCTAAAATATTAAGAGATAATTTTTAGGACTATACTTTATTCAAAATAGAGTATGATTATAATGTCTACGTAAATCAACATGTTTGATTATGGCATCATAATTTTGTGAACCGAATTTCACAAGTCCTTTTGTGAACCGAATTTTCACAAACCTTCATGATAAAATAAATCTTTAAAATCCTTGCTATTATAATCCAATTATAATGACTTGATTTTATATCCTCCTTTTCTATCCGAAAAATCTTTCTTGATCAAATCAAATAATTTCAGATAATTGTATCTTTTAGTAAATACTTATTATTTACTTAGACATACAACAAAGGTTTCAATAATAATTTCCACTACACAATTTAATTTGACAATCATCTTGCATGATCTCAAATCAAATTTCTTCTCATATTGACTTATCAATATTTTCAATCATCATGTCTCATTAGACATCACGCATGCAAATACACAAGATCAAAATATCCAAAATATTTGCAATGATTAAAATTCGGTAGTGCATTTTATTATTGACTTAGGATATTTATTTTAACATTCAAATCCACTTTGCTATCAAAAAGATTAATGCATGAATAACTTATTCATAATCGAAATATGATCATAAGAAAACTTTATTCATAATAAAACAACTTGCTTGTCTCTTACAAATATGAATAACTTGTCTCATCGAACATAAGACATACTTATTACAATCACTCTCAAATTCGACTACAAAACTCTTATTCAAAACTACTAATCAAAACTTGATAACTATGGGCGTGAAACTCCTTGGCCATCAACTACTTTGCCTTGCCATCATTCCGCAGTATCATGTCGAACTCTGCAATTTTCCTGTTATATTCTGGTGCTGTTTCAATAAAACAGAACATAAGTATCAAATACTTTAATATCAACAAGTGTAAGAAATAACAATTATAACTTTGTATATCAAATATACCTTGCGTGTCATCTATTTCTCCTTCGATGGGTTCCACCTCCACGTCTTTGATTTCGACCAGGAAATCATTGAAGAGGAGGAAATCACTCTTAAGTATATACTCATCGACAAGCTCCTCATAGCTAGGAGGTAGAGAACGCAACACCGCCTGTATTGCAAAAGTATCCGCCATCCAGTAATCGCATGTGTTTGTGAGATCATCGTGAATGTCAAACATCTTACACAAATGTGTCTCCAAGCAGGTATGTTCTTCCATCTTGAGTGAAAGAAACTTGTCCAGCTGCTTGTACTGCTCTTGCTTCATTCGGTTCAAGAACCGAACTTTAAGAGCACCTATCATCACAGCGGGTTCCATATGGCGAAACTCATTTTTCAGCTCATGATCCATGCAGACATACATCGTGATCTGAACACTTCTCCAGACCTCACGACGCTGACGAAAATCCTCTTTCGCCTCTGCACTTGCGGAGTCTCCTGGTTTATCTCCTAACAATTCTCCTATCACGTAAGAAATGTCGTTCTGGTAGAGGACGTCTTTCAGGTTTCTGTACCACGTCATGAAGTTGGATCCATCGTTCCGGAGACTTTCTTTTCTAATAAAATGGTTGAACTCAAGACTTTCTTCCTTAGGATAAGGCATGATCTACAAAGATAATTTGCAAAGACTAGGTAAGGCTAAGTTTATAATATTTTGAGTTTATTTAATAATCATATTATCAAACACACTCCACTAAGAGAATTATCCCTAAAACTGTCTTAGTGATTACACGATCCCAATCCATTAAATTACCCCCTTCGATCGGGCGGGTAACGTAACTTCAGAGGTAGGCAAAGAATTACCAATCGCAACAATCATGCGACTCATGCTCGATCTTTCGATCACCCGTGTTCCGAGGCCATATACTGGTATATGCTAGGCTCGCCAATTTAACCTTAGTGTTTTCGCGTGTGCAACGTGGCTTACACCCACTGTATGCGAACGAAGAGACGAGTGTAGATGAAAAGGATCGAAACCCTGAACAACGTACCCCGTAACGTAGAACTTTATTGGTGGTGCACACTAAGGCAGAACACAATTTTGGTATTAAATTAGGGATCATCCTATTACGGCTACCGTTGTATATCTTTATATAAGCACTCAAATAGGATGCAAACACACAACGAACAATATCAAAATAATGTAATGAAGTGCGATATGACATGGCCTCGCGCCTTGGCCTTCATGGCGCGCCACCTGGCAATGCTCCGAGTCTACGGTGCCACCTTTGCCTCCGATAACATAAAACTTACCGTGACCATGTCATATGTAAAATAGCCCCACTGCAAAACAAAGTTAGACGCTCTACTTTTATCCTTTTGCAATTTTACGTGGCTGCTAGGGATTTCGTGAAGAACCGTTTCTTACCTACGAACATACAACCACAACAGCGATTAAATAATTGTCTCTATTACACCCTTTTCAGGGCCCTCCATTGAAAATGCCATGCCGTCTAAAGAGAGAGAGACAGACACCCGCTAGCCACATATATGGTACAAGCCATATGTTAGTTGCGGAACCAGTCTCGCGTAAGCGTACGCGTAAGGTCGGTCCGGGCCGCTTCATCAACTCAATGCCAACAACATTAGCAAGTGCACGCGAGAGGGTAACAATTATAGAATCGATGCCCACATTCAACATGTGTTCTAACCGTACCAGCAATACTACGCATAGATCGGCTCTGATACCACTGATGGGGTTCGTAGCAGAAAACAATAATTTTTCTAACTATCGCAACACCGAAACTAGCCAGGATCTATCTATCTAGTAATGCGGTAACGGAGAAGTCATCGGAAACATACCCTTGTAGACCGATAGCGGGAATTACGCTCCCGCACAAGCGTTGCCGATGAAGACGTACGTAGCCGACCTCAAGGTCGCGGAGAACTTGGCGCGACGAAGAAGAAGGAGACGCGGCGATGAAGAAGCTCCTAGTGCCGAACTCGTGAGAGAGCAGCACCTCCGAGTACTCGCACACGTACGGACCTTGACGATGACCTCCGTGCTCCCCCGATCCAGCCGGAATAGCGGAAGCGAGAACTTTGGGTGGAAACCCGCAGCACAACGGTGCGCTGCGGTTTATAGGTCTCCCGTATACGCTGTCCAGACTTGGGACCGCGCACGTCGAGAGATGGGGAGGGAGGAATTGGACTAGGGAGAAGCCTGGGCCAACCGGAATTAATTCCTGAATTTTCTGTGTATTTTTCCAATTAATCCGGGTCCCTATTTTTGGAGGAGAGGGGTTGCACCTCTCCTCAACTAGGCAATGTGGGACTAAAGAGGAGAGGGGGGTGGTGCGGCTGCCATCATGGGCCAGCCGCACCCCAAGCCCAGCCGCACCCCCTCTCAAGGGGGGGAACTTCCCCTCTTGGGCCCTAAAGGCCCATTAAGGTGTGCAGCCCCTTTTTCTCCTTTTTATTTATTATTAAATTAATATAAATATATATAATTCCATAATTAATATATTTACATACTATTTAATCTCCCGTGACTCCGAAACAATTTCCGGATCACCTCGAACTTACTTCGGTCTCCCCGGAACTCTTCCGGTCTTCCCCGGAACTCTTCCGTTCTTGCCGGAACCTTTCCGAAACCTCCTATCTCTATACCTAAGCCACTCCGATGTTTCCAAAACGTTCTCCTAGCGTCGTCAAGACCTTAAGTGTGTTACCCTCGGTTCGAGAATACTCCGGACATGGTCGAGACCCTCCCGCCAATGACCGTCAGGGAGCCCTGGATGACTATGACGGCCCCCGTGCATTCTAGAATAAATCATCCTTGAATCATCTGTGAACCGTTAACATGATATGGTCATTCCCTTTGTTCGTTGATACTTCCTTGTCCGAGATACGATCGTCAACATCCGATGTTGTGTTTTATCTCGTTATCGACATGGTTGCTTTACTCGTTCCCGTGAAATTATATCTCAATGACCTAGTCATATGCTGCGCAGCTTTACAGATATAATCTCACCGAGTGGGCCCAGCATATCAATCCGTCACACGGATGAACAAATCCCGCTCTTGATCACTCGCCCCGACTACTTCCTTCCAATACCCGAAAGTGTCACCCTTATTGTCGTGCGTATGAGACATGACGTTAGGTGCGATCAGCCGTATCTTTCAGAAGCAGCGACTTGATGTAATCTCACGGTCTAAGGAATAAGCTACCACGTTATTATCCTATTGCAGTGTTGAACTATCTGATACGATCCTAACTGCAATACTTTGGGTAATGTCCATCAAATTATTCTCCCAATAAAATGACTCCACCATCAACTGTTAATGCAA
This sequence comes from Poa pratensis, assembly GCA_947311845.1. Classification (NCBI taxonomy): domain Eukaryota; kingdom Viridiplantae; phylum Streptophyta; class Magnoliopsida; order Poales; family Poaceae; genus Poa; species Poa pratensis. The sequence goes on along the minus strand of CAMZMU010000042.1, from coordinate 81,240,203 downwards.
CATGATCGGGAAATCACGATCATCCATTGACTGATGGACTAGTTTATCTAGAAGCTTAACTAGGGACTCTGGTTTGTTTACATACCACACGTGTATTAACAATTCCGATTAATACAGTTATAGCATGGTACAAAACTATTTATAAACTTAAAGAGATAATGCAATAAATCTTATTATTTATTTGCCTCTAGGGCATATCTCCAACATAAAATACTGTAGGCATAGGGATGGATGAACGGGCGTTGCATGGATAAGATAATTCATATAATAGTCAAGACATAGGCAATTGCAGGTAGATAATAATAATAAAGCATCCAGGTACTAAGTAATCATAGGCATGTGTTCCGTATTTAGTTCCGTATTATACTTGTTAATACAAATCCAAAAGACTTAGGCATTTCTTCATCCAATGTAGTCAAAACAATTTTGATTTTGTCAAAGACATTCTTCATGACAAAATTAGCTTTATGTCCTTCTCACAGTTTCATTCTTTTCACACAACTTGTCATGTGAAAAATCAAGTAACCCTTTTACTTAATAAGATTCAAGCAACATTTACCAATACAATCTTGAATGCAACCTTTTGGATTTATGACTCTGTAGTCACAATTCGAATTTGGCATCACCCTAATTTCTTTGTATTTCGTAGGTATCCCTTGTTCTAGTAACAAGCTCATTAAATCATGAAATATTAATCTGTGACCGGACAGAAAATATTCTTTAATGCCTACTATTTAAAAAGCTCCTTGCATGAAAACACCATGATCAAATATCATCATTTTTCATTTTCATTTGTGGAGTTTTGTTGTTGAATCAAATTCCGAAAACAATATTTCTCTCACAAATCGAGTGAGGTCAATTACCCCTTTTAAGCTTTTCTTTATTTCATATCCTTTCTTGAAACTTGTTTTCAATGAATCACCAAGTTAGCAATACTCGTTTTGCCCTTGTTGGTGTTTACCATATGGAACATATATTCATTCCTATGAATATCTTACAAAGAACTATTTCGTACATAGTTTCGTATTATCATATAATCTATAAACCATGACACACAACACATTGTTGTTCATACGAATTTTTGGTGAATATCTCAAAATAGGGAGTTTACTAATTCTAACGGAAAAACCTTCTACGTGATTTCTAAAATATTAAGAGATAATTTTTAGGACTATACTTTATTCAAAATAGAGTATGATTATAATGTCTATGTAAATCAACATGTTTGATTATGGCATCATAATTTTGTGAACCGAATTTCACAAGTCCTTTTGTGAACCGAATTTTCACAAACCTTCATGATAAAATAAATCTTTAAAATCCTTGCTATTATAATCCAATTATAATGACTTGATTTTATATCCTCCTTTTCTATCCGAAAAATCTTTCTTGATCAAATCAAATAATTTCAGATAATTGTATCTTTTAGTAAATACTTATTATTCACTTAGACATACAACAAAGGTTTCAATAATAATTTCCACTACACAATTTAATTTGACAATCTGTACTTGCTACTATCATAATTTTTGAGGTGACATGCTACTATCATAATCTTGATCATATAATATTGCAAGGCACATGTAAATGAATGAAGTGATCCAAGTCAATGGTCTATAATTTGCTATCAAATAGATAATGAGTAAACAATGAATCACACAAGCTAAACGTTTTCATGAATAGTACTTTCGAGACAAGCATCAAACAGTTTTGCATAAGTGTTAACTCATAAAGCAATAGTTTCTAACAAAAGGTATTTAATCAACACAAAGGAAGAATTTAGTTTCAGCATTTGCTTCAACTTTCAACATATTTATCTCATGGATATTGTCAACACAAAGTAGTATAACAAGTCCAATACATTGCATATAACGCATGTTGTAACAAAGTTGACACTAGTGTTTGCTTGTGGAAGACAGAAAGAATAGGAAAACTGACTCAACATAAAAGTAAAAGAAAGGCCCTTCGCAGAGGGAAGCAGGGATTAAATCATGTGCTAGAGCTTTTAGGTTTTTGAAAGCATATAGAGATTGCATAAAATATTTGATACTCCTCCCAACCTTGCTAACACAAGCCATGGCTAACCGAATCCTCGGGTGCCTTCCATCAATCACATACCATGGAGGAGTATCTATTTTTGAGAGGTGTTTGTTAATTGTCAACGAATGGTAGCGGGTGAGAACAGTATTCTACCTGTCGAACGGACTTTTAAGAGCGGCTCCCATGAAGGACGTTATTTCTACCAGCAAGGCAGATCATCCCTCTTTCTCTTTGGTTTACACACATTCAGGTATTTCACTGTTTGTCATTGCTTACTGATGAATCAGGGCAAAAGTGTGAAGAGAATTAATTGGTTAAAGTTGTAATTAATTGGGACTGGGCACCCCGTTGCCAGCTCTTTTTGCAAGTTATTGGATAAGCGGATGTATATGCCACTAGTCCAGGTGTAAAAGTCCACTCGACAAATAGAATAAAGAATAACCACACTAATTCCTCATGAGCTAGTAAACATTGACACAAAAAGGGAATAATAACATTTTGAATAATTTAAAGGTAGCACATGAAAAATTTACTTGGAGTGGCAAGGAAATACCACATATAGGTAGTTATGGTGGACACAAATGGCATGGATTTTGGCTCAAGGATTTGGATGCACGAGAAGCATTCCCTCTCAGTACAGAGTTTAGGCTAGCAAGGTTATGTAAGCAAACAAGAATATCAACCCGTACACCAAGTTTTATATGACAAACATATTGCAAACGTTATAAGACTTCATACCGTCTTCCTTGTTAACCAAACCCTGTTATTAGAAAATATCTAGACCTTAGAGGTACCACCGATGCAAACCAAATTTTCAACAAGCTTTACGGTAGTTCTTCACTAATAGGCTTAACTCATGTGATGCACAATTTAATCATGATCTACTTGTTAACTCAAAACAATTGACAAGCATCAAGTTATCCATTTTAGTGATCTACAAGATTAAGCAAGTTTTTCCTTATACCAATTACCACATGCAACATTTTCTGAACCAACCAAACACCAATCAATTTATTTCATCAACTCTCCAAACAAATATAAGTGAAGCAAGAGAGTACTTTCTACAAAAGAAAGCTAATAGCTCTGACAAGAGATACATGAAAACAAGAGCTAAAAGCTGAACAGCGCTAGATATGAATACTCAACAAATATAAGTGAAGAATAGGAGTATTCTCATGAAAAAGCGGAGCGTGTCTCTCTCCCAATCAAGAATGCTAGGGTCCAGTCAAGCTTTATTGAAAATAAAAATGCAATACTGAAAATAAAAAGCACACAGACGCTCCAAGAAAAGCACATATGATGTGAAAGAATTAAAATATAGTTTCACTAGAGATGACCTGATAATTTTGACGATGAAGAAGGGGATGCCTTGGGCATCCCCAAGCTTAGACGCTTGAGTCTTCTTGAAATATGCTGGGGAGATCCATGGGAGCCTCCCCAAGCTTAAGCTCTTCACTCTTCTTGATCCTATTATATCATCCTTCTCTCTTGACCCTTGAAAACTTCCGTCACACCAAACTCAAAGTAGATCTCATTAGAGGGTTAGTGCATAATCAAAAATTCACATGTTCTGTAAAGACGCAATATGATTTGTTACTTTAAACATTAGCTACAGCCACTGATGTTATGTGAAGCTCTTCCACCCAAAAAAGAATTTCACTCAACACTAGTAAAAGAGAGAATGCAAAAATAAAAAGGCATAATCTGTCTAAAACAGAACAGTCCGCAAAGACGAATTTTTTCGAGGCACTTACGACGCTCAGATCGAGAAACTCTGAACTAATGAAAGTTTCAGACATTCATAAAGATTACGCACAAAAATTTCAGATTTTTAACAATCTGGTGATTTTAGGAATTTCGTACAGTGAACAGCAAAAATCTGTTTCTGCGCAGCAATCAAAATTAAGCATCATCTTATCATTAGAGGCTACTCTTGGCACAACAATGCGAGAAAATAAAGATACAAAGGAGTTGCTACAGAAGTAAACAAACTCCTTGACTCAATAAAAGAAAAATTGCAGAAAAATAAAATGGGTTGCCTCCCATAAGCGCTTTTCTTTAACGCCTTTTAGCTAGGCACAAAGCATGCATCAAGTATTACCAAGTGAAGAAGCATCAACATTGTAATTTGTTCGAACAATAGAATCATAAGGTGGCTTAATCTTCTTCCTAGGAAAGTGTTCCATACCTTTCTTGAGAGGAAATTGATATTTTATATTCCCTTCTTTCATATCAATAATAGCACCTACAGTCTAAGAAAAGGTCTTCCCACACAATAGGGCATGATGGATTGCACTCAATATCCAAGACAATAAAATCAACGGGGACATAATTGTTGTTAACCATGATAAGAACATCAATTCTTCCCAAAGGTTTTTTAATAGTAGAATCAACAAGGTGAACATCCAAGTAACAATTTTCCAAAGGTGCTAAATCAAGCATATCATATAATCTTTTAGGCATAACAGAAATACTAGCACCAAGGTCACACAAAGCATTGCAATCAAAGTCATTCAATTTCAATTTAATGATGGGCTCCCAACCATCTTCTAACTTCCTAGGGATAGAAGCTTCATGTTTAATTTCTCTTCCCTAACTTGTATGAGAGCATTAGTAATATGTTTAGTAAAAGCCATGTTTATAGCACTAGCATTAGGACTTCTAGCTAGCTTTTGCAAGAACTTAATTACTTCAGAAATATTGCAACCATCAAAATCAAAGTCATTATCATCAAAAGTAATGGAATTATTCTCTTCCTTATTGCTAGAAATTTCAGCATCTTTATCAAGGACAGTTTCAGAGTTATCAGGCAATTTAGGACATTTTGCAATAGAAGTGGAAACATTACCAACACCAACTATCTTGCCATTAATGGTAGGAGGTTTGTTAACACTTGAGTTTGAAGCTTTTCAGAAGTAGTAATAGTATAAACTCTAGCAATATTGTTCTTTCTAGCAATTTCATCCTCTCTTTCCCATCTAGCATGCAATTCAGCTAACATCCTCACATTGTTATCAATTTTAACTTGTATAGCATTGAGAGTTTTGCTCTCTTTAACATCATGAGGCATGTTCTTTAGTTTCAATAAGTCAACATCAAGAGCAAGACTATCAACTTTAGAGGAAAGCACATCAATTTTCCCAAATTTCTCCTCAACAGTTTTATTGAAAGCAGTTTGTGTACTAATAAAATCCTTAAGCATAACTTCAAGATCAGAGGGTACACTCTTATTATTATTGTAGGAGTTACTATAGGAATTTCCATAACCATTGCCACTATTAGAAGGATAGGGCCTATAATTGCTATTACCAAAATTATTCCTATAAGCATTGTTGTTGAAATTATTATTTTTAATGAAGTTCACATCAACATGCTCTTCTTGAGCAACCAAAGAAGCTAAAGGAACATTATTTGGATCAACATGTGTTTGACCATTTGCAAGCATAGACATAATAGTATCAATTTTGGCACTCAAGGAGGAGGTTTCCTCAACAGAATTTACCTTCTTACCTGTTGGAGCTCTCTCGGTGTGCCACTCAGAATAATTAATCATCATATCATCAAGAAGCTTTGTTGCAGCACCCAAAGTGATGGACATAAAGGTACCTCCAGCGGCCGAATCCAATAAATTCCTCGAAGAAAAATTTAATCCTGCATAGAAGGTTTGGATGATCATCCAAGTAGTCAGTCCATGAGTGGGACAATTTTTAACCAATGATTTCATTCTCTCCCATGCTTGAGCAACATGTTCATTATCAAATTGCTTAAAATTCATTATGCTACTTCTCAAAGAAATAATCTTAGCAGGAGGATAATATTTTCCAATAAAAGCATCTTTGCATTTAGTCCATGAATCAATACTATTTCTAGGCAAAGATAGCAACCATTCTTTAGCACGTCCTCTCAAGGAGAAAGGAAAAAGTTTCAGTTTAATAATATCACCATCTACTTCCTTGAGCTTTTGCATTTCACAAAGTTCAACAAAGTTATTAAGGTGAACAGCAGCATCATCAGTACTAACACCAGAAAATTGCTCTTTCATAACAAGATTTAAAAGTGCAGGTTTAATTTCATAAAATTCTGCTGAAGCAGCAGGTGGAGCAATAGGTGTGCATATGAAATCATTGTTGTTCGTGCTAGTGAAATCACACAACTTAGTGTTCTCAGGAGTACTCATTTTAGCAGAAATAAAAACAGTACAGAAAATAACTTGAAAGTAAACTAGATGCAAGTAACTAATTTTTTTGTGTTTTTGATAATTGAAAGCAAACAAGATAAAATAAAATAAACTAAGCAAGACAAAAACAAAGTAAAGAGATTGGAAGCGTGAAACTCCCCTTGCAGAAGACTGCTGTCTCCCCGGCAACGGCGCCAGAAAAATAGTGCTGTTGACGGGAGACAGACAGCTTCCTGAAGAACTTCTACTCCCCGGCAACGGCGCCAGAAAAATAGGCGTCGAAGGGGAGATAGGAGTCTGCTGAACCGAAGTGCTTCCACTCCCCGGCAACGGCGCCAGAAAAATAGCTTGATGACGTGAAACACACGTTCGTTGGGAGACCCCAAGAGGAAGGTATGATGTAGTCAGCAGCAAGTTTTCCCTCAGAAAGAAACCAAGGTTATCGAACCAGTAGGAGCAGCAACTCTTCAGAAGGTTGTCAACGGCGCCAGAAAAGTAGTGTTGTTGATGGGAGTCTGAACTGTTGACGTGGAATCTGCACACAACACAATCAAACTACTTTGGCCCAACGAAACAGTGAGGTTGTCAATCTCACTGGCTTGCTGAAAACAAAGGATTAAACGTATGGTGTGGAAATGAGTATTAAATTGCAGAGAATGAAAAAGGATCAGTTTGCAGTTTGTGGTTGTTTAATCAGTGTAAAAGAATGGACCGGGGTCCACAGTTCACTAGTGGTGTCGCTCCATAAAAGATAACTAACATGTTGGGTGAACAAATTACAGCTTGGCAATTGACGAATAGTGAGCGCATGACAATGCATATACATGACATGTTGATTACTATGATATTTAATTGGGCATTACGACATAATACATAGATCGTTATCCAACAGCATCTATGACTAATAATCCACCGCCGAGTTGTCATCCGAGTTCCCCATCGGTATTAAGTTGCAAGCAATGGATAATTGCATTAAGTAAAGTGCGTAATGTAAACAAACACATATGTCGGTGGACATAGGATCGTTAGGTTATCCCTAGTGGCAACAGCACATCCACAACCTTAGAACTTTCTGTCACTGTCCCAGGTTAAACGGAGACATGAACCCACTATCTAGCATAAATACTCTCTCTTGGAGTTACAAGCATCTACTTGGCCAAAGCATCTACGAGTAACGGAAAGCATGCAAGATCTTAAATAACATATAAGATTGATTGATAATCAACTTGACATAATATTCAATATTCATCGGATCCCAGCAAACACAACATGTAGCATTACAATAATATGATCTTGATCATGTAGGGCAGCTCACAAGATCTAAACATGATGGCACAAAGTGGAGAGACAACCATCTAGCTACTGCTATGGTCCCGTAGTCCAAGGATGAACTACTCACGCATCACTCCGGAGGCAGGCATGGCGATGTAGAAGCCTCCGGTGACGATTCCCCTCTCCGGCAGGGTGCCGGGAAGAGGTTCTGAACCCTCCCGAGCTAGGGTTGACGACGGTGGCGTCTCTGGAACTTTTCGTGGATATTTGCTCAGGTACTTAGGGTTTTCGCGTCGGGGGGAATAAGTAGGCGAAAGGGCGGCGGCTGGAGAGGACCGTGGGGCCCACACCACCCTAGGGCGCGGCAGAGGGGGGCCCCGCGCCCTGGCCACGTGTGGGGCCCACGTGGCGCCTCTCCGTCGCCTCTTTGGTCCGTCAGATGTGTTCTGGTAAAATAGGGACTCCCGTGTAGTTTCGTCCAATTCCGAGAATATTTCCAGACTAGCTTTTCTGGAATACAAAAACAGCAGAAAACAGGAACCGGCACTTCGGTATCTTGTTAATAGGTTAGTCCCAAAAAATGTATAAAAGTGATATAAAGTAGATGCAAAACATGTAGCAATTGGTATAAAACAAGCATGGAACATCAAAAATTATAGATACGTTTGAGACGTATCATGGTATCTCGCTTGCCTTTATTTGTAGAGCAAAACATAAATGCCAAGGCACCTCTGAAATTCAAGTGAATACTAGAAGTAAAAATATCAAAGATAAAAGCATCAAAGTTATGCCGCAGTTAACCGCATTCTGAGACAAGCACATTACACTAAGAATGACAGTTATGCTCTCGAGATGGTGCTCAAAGAAAGGATGGTGACTCAACATAAAAATAAAAGATTGACCCTTCGCAAAGGGAAGCAGGGATTAATGATGACCACAAGTATAGGGGGTGAATCGTAGTACTTTCGATAAATAAGAGTGTCGAACCCAACAAGGAGCAGAAGGTGCTGGCATGTAGTTTTGATCAAGGATTCACTGTAAACACTAGCAGACAAGTTTTTAGGGGTTTTCGTTATAGCAGATAAACACAGTACGAGTAAATAAATGAGAGCAATAATAATTGCAGCGAGTGGCCCAATCCTTTTGAGTGCAAAGGACAAGCCGGTTGTGTTACTTATGAATAACAAACGTTCCTGAGGACACATGGGAGTTTCGTCAAGTGCTTTCGCTTCATGCAGTTGTTTAATCTTCATTGTTTTGATAAATGTTGTGTGAGTGAATCTATGCTAACGCACCGCCCTTCCTATGACTAATACGTATTTGTGAATATACCCCTCGTAAGCATCCGCAACTACAAGAAAGTAATTAAGATAAATCTAACCACAACCTTAAACTCTCAGATCCTACGCTCCCTCGTGCACGAACTTACCAACGGGGGTTCAGTTTTCTGTCACTCCAGCAACCCCACAATTAGCAAGCTAAATACACAATTTATTCCCCAGGCCCATAAAGGTGAAGTATCATGTAGTCGACGTTCACATGACACTACTAGAAGAATGACACCACAACTTAAATATCAAACCATTAAATATTACTCAACGTTATTCCACTACTAGCAACAAGACTTTCCCAATGTCCTCAAGAACTAAACGAACTACTCACAAGACATCATATGGATCATGATCAGAGATGATATAGTGATGAATAACAATCTAGACATGAACCTTAATCCACCGATAAAACTCAATAGCATCAACAACAAGGAGTAATTAACACCGGGAGAGTCTCCCCAATGAACTAGACAAGGTACAACCCTAGATGTTACAGCGGAACGGAGTGGAGCGGCGGAGATGATGGTGATGGCGCGGTGGATGATGATGATGATCCCGATGAAGTCCAGCGTGATGACGGTGACGATGGCGATGATTTCCCCCTCCGGGAGGGAATTTCCCCGGCAGATTTCTCCCTGTCGGAGAGCTTTTCTCTCTCTGTGGTTTTCCGTCCCGTGGAGGTGGCGGAATATTTCGTGGACGAACCCCCTCGACTTTTAGGTTTTCAGGGAAGATATACGTGAAAGGGTAGCGCGAGGGGCCGAGCCAGGTGGCCTCGCTAGTGCCCGGCGCGGCCCACATGGCTGCCGCGCCCTAGGGTGGCGTGGGGCCCACCTGGCCCACCCGGAGCTCCCCTTTTGGCTAGCTCCGTCATCTGGAAAAATAGGAACTTCGGCGAAAGTTTCGTGAATTTTGGAGTTCCGCAAATATATTGGCTCGACGATACTTTTTCCAGCTGAAATCTGGCTCCGGCAGATGAATTCCCAATAATCATCAAATATGCAAAATAAGATAAAATAACATAAATGACATGTATTAATATGAAATATAATGATGAATAACAGTAAATCTCTCCTATCTAAAAGATATATTTTGTTCCTCTCGTACGTCAACATTTTCGTCCAAGATTTTCGTCCAACATTATCCTACGTCGCCCCGCGCGCGATCTAATGGGCCAAAGCCCAACAAAATCCAGTCGGATCCTCTCGAGTCTCGATGCCCTCTCCCCCTCTTCCATCCCTTTCTCTTCCTCACCCTGGCGGCTGCCCTCGGGCTCAACCACACTGCCGTCGCCCCCGCCTGCCTCCACCACACCTGCGTCGCCGCCCCTGGCCTCCTCCATCGTATGTGGGAACCGCGTCTCCACCTCGCGTCGGGCGCGCAAGGAGCAGCACCTCCCTTCATGCGGTAGGGGTCGAGAACGAGGAGCCGCGCGTCCTCTCCCGCTGTAGGTCTCGATGTCGAGGTCCACCGGCATCCTTTGTTCCAGCCCGCCACGATCGGATCGGTGCGGGGGTGGCGTAGGATGCTGCTGCTGAAGACCACCATAGGAGGGACAGGACGCGAGGACCGAGACCCTGCTCACTTCCCCGTGGACAAACACGAGGACGACCAAGATGAACATAAAATCGAGGAGTTCAGAGCACGGCTGGAGACCACACAGAGTACTAACGACAGTCTCAGCCAGATGCAGCAGAGCAAGGTGATAATGACGAATTCCCCATTGAATTTCTCACATTATTCTGCATCTCTAAGATTTGGAATTTGTCACATAGTATGGCGTAGAAGCATCCAAAACACAAATGATTTTTCCCACATTGAATTGTTTCGGTTGGATCAAGATCCATGTTGAATATCCTAATATGTTGGATATGTTGGATATTGGATGTTGGAGTAATCTGAATGATAGCATAGAGCTGTATAATGCACATAAGCTAATGCTCCTAAATCATAAACCTGAAGTTGACATTAGGTAACATTCATACTGATACTGTCGGATATGTTGGATATTGGATGTTGGACATTGATACTGTCGCCGACTAGAGATCTCACCACGCAAACCGAGTGAGTTATGCAGGCTATCGGCCAATTCTTGAGCATGGAAGTGCATGCTTCTGTCGGTGGCAAAAGTATCGGCGAGGATGTTACGAAGCTTGAGGCTGGAGTTCGCGTTCCGGAACCCCAGGCAGGGTTTGCGATATGATAAGAGAAGGACCTGCGCACCAGGGCCATCAAGATCCTATGTCTGGTTAGTGTACTCTCCATTCATACTGCAGTTTTTCCTGTTTGCTTGAGTTCTGTCAGTCTAACATGCATTTATGATATAATGAAGCCGATGAGATGTTAAGTAGAGGTTTTAATGACCAGATATCTAATGCCTAAAGGTATCTCCCTCCAGTTGGGCTGCTGTTCTTTGCCGGCGTGGAGAGGTTGGGGGGACAGTGGACTTGTCGTCGTCCTCGTGCGCACAGAAGCTGGAGGAGAGGGAGAGTCGTTGTGGCAATCGTTTCCCTGGTAATTTTTTTTCACAACGAGCAACGACTTACTATATCATAAGCATCGGGCTTCCATCTCCCTCACTGCTCATTTGTTGCATTATGCACAGCTTACTTGTACTTCATGATACCACTACTTTTATTACGCGAGTTTTTCATCAATTAGTTTTTTTTAAATAAATGGTTGCAAATAGCATTTTATAACATGAGTGGGATAGTTATGTGGAGGAAAGCAACGCAATAATATCAATCTTGAAGGATGCAGATTGTTAAACTGTGATTCACTATATGTGGGATGGTGTGAACTTAGAGTACTGCATGTATGTCATGTGTCATTGAAGTTGCGATGGATGATTGGTTGGTCATGGTGCCTACAGGTCTTTCTTCATGATAATTGTGTACATCATCTCATTTTTCTTATTTTGATGTATTCTATACTCTTCTCTGTAAAAGTTTTTTTTCTTTCTTCAGATGGATCGTGCAGGGTACCAGAGAATATTTAAATGGAAGTGGAGGGGGGAAAACACTTATGCTATTTTTTGCAAATATGTCTGAATTTTAATGTTTGGTACATCTATCCAACACCATCATTTTAAGCACATGAATATGCATGCTCAACGGGTGGTCGATCGTTCATTTAGTTTTCTATTTTCGGATGGTAGAAACTATATAGTAGGACATGGCGACAAGAAAGCAATAACCTCAAATTTGAATTTAGCACTTTGTTCTCCATATATCTTACCAACTGTGTTGTTTTGTGGCAACGCCGGTCCGTGATTGTTGAGTCTGTTAGTGTCATGTAGGAGTTCATTCTCAGGTCCTCTGTACCAGCACAGTTTGATTGTGAAAGCATGTTTGATTGCTTGTAGACTGGTCCTAATTAATTGCTGCAAAGTCATGAGTGATCTCAGTTTTGGAGGGAACAAATTATACATGGTGTACATGCCAAGTATTTGTCGCTGTAAAAGATCTACTTTTAAATTTGAAATACTTGATGCAGTGTCATGTAGAACCGGTTTAGCTCAGTAGCAATGATATTATCCAGATTTTGCACCTTGCCGCCTGACTGATTTTTGGCAGTGTTGGAGGGGATGATCGAACGAGTGTCGCGCATCTACATCGAGACTCCTCCCCAACGATTATCCTCTGCTTACCGTACTCCCAACTAGACAACGATAACATGCGCAATGCATATTTTTTCACCCGTTGCAAAGCACGGGCATATTAGCTAGTTATGATATAAATAGTGATGCAAAATGGACGTATCAACTCCCACCAAGCTTAGACTCGCTTGTCCCCAAGCGAAAACTGAGCTCAGTAAACAGGACAACGGGTTTATGGAGTGAAGTGTCGATAATAAAGAATACGGACAAGAAGCACCAATATTTACTTAACAAGACAAGTAATTTTAAACAACAACTTCTCTGCATATAACTTGACTTGAAACAAGTAATGAAACAACCACAAATAAAGGTACATTAAAGAAATCAATTGGTGGTGGCAAACTTTGTTCTTGGTCAGAGAACAATCAACAATTTAACTTATCTTTTAAGAAGAGTCTTTATACTAGAGCTATATTGCAGAACTTGTATGCTCAATCATCACGGTTCTCTTTGCAGTCAAAGAAAAACTTTCAAAGTTATATTCTCAAAGATAAAAGTTTTTGTGCTCAAACAAAGGAAGAATAAAAGACATGATTGGAAGTATTACAATCTATAAATTGTTGTATCTCAACAACGCAAATGCTACTTAAAGGAAGAGGAAGTAGGTGTAGTGACTCAACATAAAAGTAAAAGATAGGCCCTTCGTAGAGGGAAACAGGGATTAAATCATGTGCTAGAATTTTTTATTTTTAAAACAGAAGTAAAATTGTTTTGAGAGGTGCATGCGGTCAACAAATCAGCGGTAGAGTTCTTATCATCTTCCATGCTAACTAACTTTTAGAGCGGTTCCGAGAGTTTATATACTTTGCATTTATATTATGCACTTTATAGTTTTGACACTCCTCCCCACCATTCCTTTTCACAAACCATGGCTAACCGAATCCTCGGGTGCCTGCCAACAATCTCAAACCATGGAGGAGTGTCTATTTCATTACTTTAGATATTATAGTGGACTAACCAACTCTTTTTGCAAAATAAAAGTAGATAAGCAGATGTAGCTGCTAGTCTGAGGAAATCAATTAGCATGGAAGATGACAAACCCAACTACCACGTCCTTATGAGCTTGGTAAACAGTGACACAAAAAGAGTATTTGAATGTTTTAAATGTAGCACATGACAAATTTACTTGGAGTGGCAGCGAAATACCACGCATAGGAAGTTATGTGGACACTTTGGAGGGTATTGGCTCAAGGTTTTTGATGCACGAGAAGTATTTCCTCTCAGTACAGGGTTTAGTCTGGCAAGGTTTGGTAACAAGCATAAGAGTTGAGAGAAACAAACAAACATAGATGTAATAAAACAAACATGCTATCTTCTTTGTAAGCACAAATATTTTAACTCAAGAATACTAATCTCATGGGCTAACAAGAAAGAAAGATAACAGGGATAATATTTTTGCAAGAAGTTCTCTCTTCTCTACTTAAGTTATAAAGTATTGTTGCTACTGACCAATGCTAAGTTCGCCACAACCAACTAAATTTACTTGCTGCACCCAAAGTGACGCCAACACTAATAACAAGATCAACATATGAAAAGGAGTTGCAGGCTAAAATAAATTGTGCAGAAAGTAAAGATAAAACTTCTCATTAATATTCCATCAAAAGAAACCTCACACCAACGGATACATAGATAACCAACTAAGGAGCGACACTCCACATTGCAAACCATCTCATATAATAACTTCTCTACTCATGATACTACGCGAAATTATAAAGATAAAAAGATAAAAGGTGATGATACTGAAAACACTCCCCCCAAGCTTGAAACAAGCTGAGGGTGTGTTGTTACCCATGACGAATTACTCCTTTGGTGGCGATGGTGATGGAGATCCTTTATTATAATGCTTCCACCAGAAAGGCTCCCCGTCAGCAAAGGATGACTTGGTTTCGAAGGTTCTGATGCCGGCGGCGGAACAAATGTGATTAAACCTTGTCTCATACTCATAGTTTTGATTCTGCAAGTCATAAATCTGGGCTTGCAATTTTGCGATGGATTCATGAAGTAAAAAGATATCCTTCCAGAGCGCGTCAGTCTCCTTCTTGTGTTTATCAGTAAGTTCAGCGATGATCTTGTGATTGACTTCCACTCCACGCCCTATCATCTTCTGGTACCTGAAAACTTCATGTTCAACTTCCTCAAGCCTCGCCTTCACGTCTCCATCCTTCTTCGGTCCTCGGACATCCCCTTGAACGAGGACGCCATCAACGCGGCGTATCTCCTGCGGGTGCATCTTCACTTCATTGATGTATGGGTTGACGACGTTCTCAAAGAAACTATCCTTGGGGGCTCCAGGAGAAGACATGGTGGATCTAGTTCTTGAAAGAGAAACCTGACAGAAACAACTCGAAAACAAATCGCGACGAAAACACGAGATACAGACCTCGGGGGATCCGGGGGATTATATAGCAGAAAATATCACGATAAAAGGAAGGCGCAGGTCGAAGCGGAGTCGGAGACAGGCTCCGAGGCGCCCATGCCAGGGCCCGGCGCGGACATGGTGGGGCCCGCGCCCAGGGGTGGCGTGGTGCCCTCGGGCATCGCTTCCGTCCCTTCTTCGACTTGCGATTTCCAAAACTGAATAAAAATAAATAATATGGAATTTTTAAAGTCAAACGCGAACTTTTTCTTACCGAAACTCATACCTTTTCCAAATCAGACTCTGCAGTTTCCTGTTTCTGAGTTTTAATGAATACTTCCGGAGTTACCACTTGAATAATATCAACATCTTCATTATAAAAATCTCCAGAAATATAATGCTTGAGTCTTTTCCCATTAACTACTTGTGGTTTGTCACCATCAAGTGAATTAATTTTTATTGCACCTGAACGATAAACTTCTTCAACAATATAAGGCCCTTCCCATTTTGAGAGCAATTTTCCTGCGAAAAATCTGAGACGAGACCTATACAATAGAACTTTGTCACCCACGTTAAATTCTCTTTTTAAAATCCTCTTATCATGCCATCTCTTAACTTTCTCTTTGAAGAGTTTAGCATTCTCATATGCTTCACTCCTCCCTTCATCTAGAGAACTTAATTCAAGCAATCTCTTTTCACCAGCTAGTTTAAAATCTCTATTAAGTTCTTTGATCGCCCAACCAGCTTTGTGTTCTAACTCTAGAGGTAAATGACAAGCTTTTCCATAAACCATTTTGTAAGGAGACATGCCCATGGGATTTTTATAAGCAGTTCTATAAGCCCACAAAGCATCGTTAAGCTTCCTAGCCCAATTCTTTCTGGATTTATTAACAGTCTTTTGCAAAATCTATTTAATTTCTCTATTTGATAACTCTACTTGACCACTTGTTTGAGGGTGATATGGTGAAGCAATTCTATGGTTAACACCATATTTTGCAAGAGTTTTTCTAAAACCACCATGAATAAAGTGAGAACCACCATCGGTCATAAGATATCTAGGCACACCAAACCTAGAGAAAATAACATCCTTAAGCATTTTAAAGAAGTTTTACCATCAACACTAGAGGTTGGTATAGTTTCTACCCATTTAGTAACATAATCAACAACAACAAGAATATGAGTATAACCATCTGAAGGAGGAAAAGGACCCATAAAGTCAAATCCCCAACAATCAAAAGGTTCAATAACAAGCAAATAATTCATAGGTATTTCATTACGTCTACTAATGTTACTAACTCTCTGACATTGATCACATGATAAAATAAACTTCCTTGCATCTTTAAAGAGAGTAGGCAAATAAAAACCTGATTGCAGAACCTTTTGTGCAGTTCTATCTCCAGCGTGATGTCCTCCATAAGCACTACCATGACATTTGTCCAATATTTCTTTTTGCTCATGTTCAGGAACGCATCTTCGCATAATACCATCTACTCCTTCTTTATACAAATGTGGGTCATCCCAAAAATAGTGCCTCAAGTCACAAAAGAATTTCCTTCTTTGCTGATAAGTAAAAGTTGGAGGCAAATATTTGGCAACAATAAAGTTAGCATAATCAGCATACCAAGGACTTTCATGTGAACTTACCTTTATAGAAGCCAACTGTTCATTTGGAAAATTATCATTAACAGAAATAGGGTCATGCGTTATATTTTCTAATCTAGATAAATTATCAGTAACAGGGTTTTCAGCACCCTTCCTATCCACAATATGCAAATAAAACTCTTGTAACAGAAGAACCCATCTAATAAGTCTAGTCTTAGCATCCTTCTTATCCATAAGGTACTTAATAGCAGCATGATCAATATGAATAGTTACCTTAGAATCAACAATATATGGTCTAAACTTATCACAAGCAAATACTACCGCTAAAAATTCCTTCTCAGTAGTAGCATAGTTCTTTTGAGCAGTATCAAGTGTTTTACTAGCACTGAGAATATGCCGTGCTGAAAGAACTATGGCACAAAGAGGAGTGATCGGAGTTCATTCATCTTCATGAATTAGGCACTAGTAGGAAAACCCTTATAGGCGGAAACACTTTCTGTGGCGCACCAATATGCCGTGCGCCACAGAAATATTTTCTGTGGCGCACGTTTTTTAGTGCGCCACAGAATTTTGCAATTCATGTGCGCCACAGAAATCTGACATTCTGTGGCACATGGGGCTGGTGCGCCACAGAAATCAAAAAATCCGAAAAAATCCAGAAAAATTCAAAAAAGTCAAAACACTTAAAAAAATCAAAAAAATCAAATAATTCAACAATCTTCTTTGTTATACATTTCTGTGTCTTTTTTGGACTTTTTGATTTTTTTTGAATTTTTATTTTTTTCATTTTGTAGGAAAAAATCGTCTGTTTGAAATAACTTTTTACTCTTTTGGAATTTCCCGATTCTGAGAAAAGTTCACCAGGTGATCCCTGCTGAAATCGAGCTCTTTTTTTCTCACGATTTTTTTGACATATTAATCGCATTTTTTCGACGTCGTACGCAAAAGTTATGCCCCTGCAAAGTTTTTTTTTCTGTTTTTTGCAAAAAAAAAGGTGAAAATTCATATTTCAAAATTTCTATACCAACTAGGCACTAAAAGCATTATTTTTTTGAATTTTTATTTTTTTGTCATTTTAAAAAAATTACATTTTTCTTAAATTTTCGAATTTTTTATTTTTTTTTGGATTTTTGGATTTTTTTTAAGTTTTCGGGATTTTTTGATTTTTTTTGAAACTTTTGGATTCCCTTTTGAAACTTTTGAAGTTTTTGGTTTTTTCGAAATTTAAAAATATACACATAAACTACACACACATACATACATACCACACATAAACTACACACACATACAAGGGTTAAGAGGGTTGATATGATACCTATATCAATAAGAATTTGAGTAGCATAGGGGTAGCTGCACTAGATGGAACTTAGAAGTAAAGCGTGCTTGTGTTGGAGCAATTTGAGGATGGGTGACCTAGCGGGAAGTCATCAATTCAAAAAATCCAAAAAAATTCAAATAATTAGGATTTCCCATTTTATTTCATTTTTTGATTTTTCTGAATTTTTTTGAAACTTTTTTGCATTTTTTTTTGCTTTTTTGAATTTTTTGATAATTCTGTGGCGCACGTTTTGTGGGTGCGCCACAGAAATGTGAACTTTCTGTGGCGCACCGAGCTGGTGTGCCACAGAAAAAAATTAGTGACGACGATTCTGTGGCGCACCGGCGGTGCGCCACAGAATTCAAAATTCGTGCGCCACTGATAGGCTTTTCTGTACTAGTGAGGGTTTAGTTCATCTTAGGTGAATGCAATATAATTTCGACATGACCTCTAGGTAATTTACTTGTTGTGGGAATTTGAATCCAATTTGAATATTCAAATAATATTGAATTTGTAAAGTAATTCAAATTAAAACAATAAAGTTATAGAAACAATAATTAAGTAAATGAATTTATAGTTGTTTAAATAATTTAAATCTTTACAACACATATTACAATTTAAAGAATTTTAGAAAGACAAACAAATAACTTTATTGATTATTTACTCCGAGTACAACAATACATTGTCTTTACAATTGATTTACAATAAACTGAAATACAAAAGGACAATTAAATCTATTCCTAAACTAGAAGTCTTGTATTATCTTCTCTTAAATTTCATCTCAGCTTCAACCTGTTTTCCTGCAAAACAAAAGAAAAGAAAAAGATAGAAACTAAAAAGAGGGGATTAGGGTTAGGATTATCCTGAGTTAGGCAGTGTGATGCACTGCTAAACACATCACTGGATACAAATTAGGGACTAAGTGTAGCATCTGTTCTAAACCAGAAAAATTAGCCTCAGTTCAACATCATTGGCTGGGCAGTAAGAAAAACCACTTGGCAAGCCAAAATAAAGAACCAAAATGGGATAAAGAACCAAAATGGGATATCAAACCATCCGAAGCCTTGCTTCCCAGGTAGAAAGATTTGGGGTAGCAGCGCAACACCCAAAACGGGGTGTGGCTATCTCATTATATAGATGTACAAAACGTGTACAAAACGGATTACAACATGTATACAAAAGCTACGTACAAAGTACTGTCTAACAAGCAGAACACCGCGAGAATTGGCGGTAGATAAGCCGGTCGCACCTCTGATGTTATTGTTGAGTGCGGGAGGACAAGCTCCCTTGTTGTCTCATGTCCCCCTTTATCACCCATACTATTTGGTGAATTGCTTAATTCGTCGCCATCACTTGCTTTGCATCCAGTTGAGATTCCCGGAGTAGGAGAAGATGTGCACATGATGGCTGACACGGACTGAGCAACAACGTAGCAACAGGGGAGATGAAGACAGGGACGAATTGTGGGTGGTGTGGGAAAGCGTGAGAACGAGAGGTGACATATCTTCACGCTCTGTGGGGATAGAGAAAGAGACATGTTGCGTGAAGAAAAACGGTGGCCGTCGGAGAGAACAAACAGGGGATAAAATGCTTCAAATGAAAAATAGGAACGCGGGGTTCTAGAGGCAAGCATGAGACACTTAGCTAGTGCATGAAAAATAGCCGCCTACACAGACGCTTACGTACGTTACCAAAAATACAAGTTTTAGAATACTTGGTAATTTTAACAACCGTCCATCCGCTTAAATCTAACGGTGGAAAAATAGGAGCTACCTAAAACTACCAGAAAAAAACTACCTGAAACTACCCGAAACTACCGAAATTGAATTATTTTTTATGTGATATTAAAAGGGTATTTAGGTCATTCGTCCCACCGTCCCATTTTCTCTGATCCGTCCGCTGTGTGAGAGCAAATTGCACATAACAGTATAATTTAGTGATTCTGGGTTAGGTGGACAAGTAAATCGAACCAATCTCTCTGACCAGTTCGTCCAGGCACGAGGTCTCTCCTACGGATACGACGGCGGTGGAGGCGGCGCCATGCCCGGCGACGACGGCGGGAGCGGCGGCGCGCCGGCGGCGAGGACACCATGCTGCGCCACCATGGACAGCGCCCTTAGCTCGACGGCGGTTATCCAATGGGGAATCTGGCGGCGAGGACTCCATGCTGCGCCGGTGCCGAGCGCGTTGACGTGTCGCTAGCGTTGATCCGATGGGTGTTGCCGCCGTGGTGGTTGCGGTCGCAGCAATTCGATGGGGAATTGGGGAATCAACGACCTGAGCTCCCACGACATCAAATCTGTTCTTCCTTCGTGTATGTGCTCCACTGATAGCTGGCTGGAGCTTTTTTCTTGTTTCAGTGTAGCTTCGTGTATGTTGTGAATAAATTCACAGATTTTCAAGGTGTGTGATACGACTACGAAGTGTTACTTGGTTGATACATTTACCTTCTTCAAATTTGAGAAAATTATGTCATATTTGGTACATAAATCAAGCTGACACCAAATTGAGCAATTTTTGGCAAGATATATCCAGACAGCAATCTGATATATCCAGATAGCTTCATGTTTACTGCCTCATGGCACATACAAAATAAGAGTCAAAATACTTTTCAATCATTACATGGCTCTTGTGATTTCATACAAATATGATAGCTTCATATTCACTGTCCCTGCCCATTACTTGCATCTTCTTGACCTGCCTGCCCATTACTTGTTGTGAAGTAACTATAAAAGGCGGTGTCAGTGTAATGCACCCTCTGTCGTCCTAAGTGACATTTACCTTTGTTTAATTGGTTCTTTAATAGGTTTTCAGTTTTCGTTATTGGTCCTAAGTGACATTTACCTTTGTGGAGCAGAATGGCGCATGATCATTCAGCACTTATTTTCTTCTGAAAAAATGTTGTGTTTTAGAACGCCCCTTCGAGATTAATTTGACTGATATTTACTAGCTATAACTTTTTCCGTACAAAAAAAAAAATTACAAGATAAGTACTTCATCAGTGTGTCAGACCACAAACAAAATGCAACCGCCTCCATTTAGGTGCAAGACCCAAATATGGGATGGTTTCATTACTCTCCCTGTCTAAAAGAGAGGACGATTTTCCAAGAAACAAGCTCACTAATTAATCAGCAGTAGCAACAACGAGCACTGAATAGTTGGGGTCAGTGTATCAGACCACAAACAAAAGGGAAGGGAACCGCCGTGCGAGACCAGCGTGCACTGAAATAAGCTCCAAGAAATAACCTCACCATTTTACATTCATTTAAACGGTTTTAATTATTCAGCAAAAGCACCAACGTGCACTGAATATCAACTAGAACTAAGAGGTGATTGGATCAGTATTTTACATTATGCAGATCATAGTCACTATCCATCGCAAATACAGTATCAGTGAAAATAAGAGCTAAACCCTGCCTTTGAATCAAAAGTCGTGCTTCACAAGACCAGCACTTGATTGATACTCGGCAAGACACATTTAATTAGAGTTAATGGCACCCGCGGTCATACAACTCGACGCCAATGTGCACTTAAGTCACACTTCTCCAGAATGTGATTATTTGGTCACACAACTCGACAAGTGCGTGCACGCAGGTCACTGGCCCCACTTGTCAGACGGTAAATTTTCAGAAAACCCCCTAGAGTAATATTAATTTTACAAAATGGTCCCCCTGGAGGACCATTTTGTAAAATTAGAAGGACCATTTTGTAAAATTAGGAGGACCATTTTGTAAAATTAGAAGGACCATTTTGTAAAATTAGGAGGACCATTTTGTAAAATTAGAAGGACCATTTTGTAAAATTAATATTACTCCAGGGGGTTTTCTGAAAATTTACCGTCCAAAACGGACTGACAAGTGGGGCCAGTGACCTGCGTGCACGCACTTGTCGAGTTGTGTGACCAAATAATCACATCCTGGAGAAGTGTGACTTAAGTGCACATCGACGACGAGTTGTGTGACCGCTGGTGCTATTAACTCCATTTAATTATCCATCACAAATATCAGAGAACGGCGCGCATGTACTCCATGAACTGTCCAGGCAGCTCCTCCAGCACAAAATGAAACAGTGCAGCCTTGACAAGGAAACAAGGTGAGGTGTTCCTTCGTGTCATGTTTGTTACAGTGTACAAAATGCCTGCATGCACCATATTCAAGACTGAGCTGACAAGCAAATATTCCGAAAATGAATTATTGACCGCAAATGAAGTAAAGAATACTTTACCCTCATCTACTGTGTGAAATCAGCATTTCCTACAACCACAATGAGAATTGACAGTGCCAAATCTGATGCCATTACAATATCATCTATTGTTTCTCGCTCGTCAGTCATAATACCATCCTGCAAAGTGCAAACAATGCTCTGACCAATTTGGCTTTACACCCAACACGAGTTATATTCCGTGGCCTCCTCTTCCTATCTTCTCTCTTCCTCTTCATGTGCTTCTCTTCACGGCAGCCTTCACAATATTTTAAATTCCGCTTTTTTTTTCATGTATTTAGATCATACTATGGGTGCAGAAGCACAAAGTACACATGTGTGCCTCTATTGCTGTAAACATAAGGCAAATAACTGAATTCTCCATATATTTCGCCAGGATCAGGCCAAGAGCGGCTTGTTCTAAAATAAGCTTATGAAGCTAACCTTTACTGTTACTCGATAGCAGTGCGGTGCAAACTGCTGCCCGTCTCTTTCCCACTGACGTCAAGGAGCCAATGACACAAAAGTTCGGTCGTGCATCTAGGGAGTGATTGAGCAGGCCACATGAACGAGTGTCAAGCAGTGCTGTGAATTTTGTAGCGCTGCTGCTTTGGTCTAGTCTGCCGGACCGGTGCTACAGCCCGGGTAGCACCGGCCGCAGCTCCGCCACTGTTGCAACGGACCTGAGAGCGGAGGGGAGGCGTGGATCGACCGAGCGGTGGCGGCGCGATGTACGTCCCGGCGACGACGAGGTCTGGCGGGCGGCGACCGGCGCCTACGAGGTCTTGTGGGCGGCGGAGGGCCGAGGTAAGTCGCGTCGCGGACGAGGTCCGGAGGGCGGCGGCGGCACGAGGTAGGTCCCATCGCCGACGAGGTATGGCGGGCGGCGGCGGCCAGAAATTGGATGGCGGCGGAGGTGACGGCGCTGTGGCTGCGGAGGTGGTGGCCGGCGGCGGAGGACCGGAGGGGCGGCCACGAATCGAGGGGAGGGGACGGAGATGGTTCTCTGGCTGCGCTGAATCGAATCGATTGCGGATAGATGATTTCCTTCCCAAAATACAATTTTACCCCCTACCGCCCACTAATTACGTTTCAGCGCTATGCTAAAAAAAAGTTCCGGTGCTTGGATGGCTGGCATAATTTAGAGAGAATATAGTCAAATCTAATGGCTGAAATATTTTTAGGTGGAAAACTACCCAAAACTACCACAGCACCGCTTTACAAGTTTTAGAATACTTGGTAATTTTAACAACCGTCAGCTCTACCAAAAAATAATGATTATCGTCCAATATTAATCATAAGCGCCTAGAACTCCAACGAGAGGCGCTAAGATTGAGGCGCTATTTACTATGCCTCTGGGCAAACCTTTCCGTGTGGAGAGAAAACAATTGAAGCGCTCGATGCCTCTTTTGCGCCGACGCTTGGCTAAATCCCAGGATGGATCGGGAATCTCCGCTACTTATAAAAGAGCAAACCTAAACTTCGCTAAACCCACCAAACCAAAACGTACACAGGTCAACCAGGACCATTAGATCGCGCCCACTTAATCAGATCGAACGACACAGTTTTGTTTTATCTTAACCCACCTAAACCAACGTACTAGATCTTTCCTGTCGACCGGCAGAACAATTTCCTGCCAGTCTCCCCACGTCCGCATACCCCTTCACAATCATCGCTTTAGCGATCCCAAAATTTCGCGAAACCTCTGCCTCGCCATTCTTCTGCCCTAGCTCACAGAGATCACCTCCGTCGCCAAATTCTTCCCTACCTGTTGTCCGTCCGCGGACGCCGTTCATCTCCTGCACGTCTGATGCTCGCGGGGATCACCTTCTATCAGCAACTGCCCGCTGTTCGTCCGCGGACGCGCCACGGCTTCATCACCATCATCGGCCCAATGTGCATCTCCTAGCCGTCGATGCCAAAGATGACGCTGCCGTCGTCGACGCCAAACATGACGCTGCCTGTGTCATCAACATCAAAAAGATAAACCAGCAATCTTACATCTAATCTGTCTTCGCCGTCCATCTACGAGAACCAGGTTAATTTACCTTCTTGATCCATTTTTTTTCCAAACTTACTGCCGCACCTCCTGTGTCCAATCTTACTGCCGCACCTCCTGGGATTGTGCAGTCATGTGTAAACTGAAAACATCACGTAAATATCAGTACACATTCAGGATAGTAATTCTGTCTTCATCTATGCCAAAAAAGTCTTTTGAGCTCTAAAATTAACAAGCACAGTCTGAATTTTGTAGAAGAATAGTTCTACCAAGCACACTCCAGAAGCACAATATTTGAATAAAATAACATATTTGTGAATTGTGATATCATACTTGAATATGATAGTACCGTTCTCTGAATTTTGTATCCTATATATGTTTACCATCTATATAGCCTCCTAGATAGTGTTTTACAGATCGAACATGCATATTTGAGAACCAATTTTGATGGCTCTTTATTGATGGCTGACTGCTCCGTTTACCCTTCTAATTAAAATAGCTTTATAAAGTTTCCAATTTTGCATGTAAACCTGATCAAACTAAGCTTATTGTTGTTGTTGCTAGCATTGACCATTCAGTACAGAAAAGTGCATGTGCATAGTGTATTACGTGTGTAACAATTGTAGCAAACATGGAAATGGGGAATGTGGACATATGACACTCTAAAATTAACAAATTCAGCAAGACACTAAGCTCTTCATCATATTATCAATTGTTGGTAGCAAAACAGAATACCAATTAATATATTATTGATACAATTACCTTTCTGCTGACCTGACATGACATATAAAAGGAATCCCAGATTGCTAATATGTCGTCTTCAAAGCGCATTGGGGAACGCACACCACTTCAGGATGTAGCAGCCTCCGGTTACAGGAAATCAAAGAAATAACAAAATATCCAATTCTAACATGAAAGAAGCAGTGCTATTAATTAATAAACAAGCAACATATAGCAATTTTCATGCTGTGGGTTCAATTGCCATACTGAGGGAACGCCCACCATTATTGATATAACTACCTTAGTGCTGATCTGACTTCTTCACTACAGGATTATCCCATATTGCTAATATGTCATCTTCAAAGCGCATTGGGGAACGCACACCATTTCAGGATGTAACCAACACCCACTCCTCAGGTTATTACGATTTCTGCAATCAGCACTAACATATTACTACATACACAAATATTAACTTGCTCCTAACTTGCTCTTACAAAAAATAGTAGGTGTGCACGTGCAACGCACGTCTTCACAATATAAATATGATCTTTTTATTTTTGTGAATTTTTTGTTACGACATCAATAATTTCGTAAAATTTATTATCCAAAGACCACATGATGACCTTCATGATTACAAAAAAATATGATACAAATTTTGATATATTCAATAACAAAATCATGCAAGAAATTTTAATACTCTTATAAAATATTCAGTTTATTGAAATAATCATGGCAGAATAATTAGTTTTCAACCCGTACCTAAAAATATCATACCCACATATCCGTATCGAGCATTCCCCACACTCTACTCTCTTACTCTCACCTACCTCCGGCCACCGCCCCAGCGAGGACCCCAGTCCCTCTCACTTCTGCTCTTCTTGCTCCCCATCTCTCTCTCGTCAAGTCCATGTCCGACCCCTCCCCTGCCTCCCCGCCGGCGGCGTGAGGCCTACGGGGAACCACAGCTGCGGCCATGGCGATTTACATCGCGCGGGAGGCAACCAAGGTCTCGAGTCGTTGGTGTCCGTGGGCGGGTGGGTTCGCCCCCATATTCTCTTCTAGGTATAGTTTGCTAAGTTTTCCGATTGGCCCTCTTTGCAGATATGGAGGAAGATGAGAGCGGAGGCGACGGTGGAGCTGCAGCTTTTCTTCGAGAACTGGCGCTTGCTCCTTGCCGGAAATGTGTTTCAGGTGAAGCTCTCATTTTCTTAGTTGAATCGCTTAATCCCGTGTGTCAAGTACCAGGCCATGCGGTGCTATTTTAGTTGTTAATGCTACTCTCCGAACCTTCTAAATGCTCCAAATTTTGATGACCCGATGTTTCACCCCTTTTGTTTTGCATCTTTGGTTAGCCCTGCTAATTCCAGTTTTGGATCAGGGGACTGCTTCGAATCCTATGATGAATTTGTCTTGTGGTGTGGTTAGTTAAACCAAGCGTGATAAATTATGCACCAGATAGTCTCAAAATTGTTTTTAATCAGGCCGAGAGTACCGGAGAAGGTTGCATGCCTTGAAATTTCCTGTGATGTTGCTCCGCAATGACCTTCCTGATAATGCTATGTTTGTCCATGGCTGAAACTTATGAGTGATATGCTGAATCTTATTGAATAGTACCAAGAATAGTATCATGGACGGCATGACCTGAGAGAAATGACACAGAAAATAACATCCTTTGGCTAGCTTGCTGATCAACTGCTAGTATAAGTTATTTTTTTCCTCCTTGTAATTTATTCAGAACTAGCTGGGTGGCCCGCGCAATTGCGCGGCTAGATGAAACACTTTTCACATGTTATAATGCAGCACATTGTACTTAGTCTTGAAAGTTTTATTATGATGGAGTAGACTTACTCTTATATTTGTATATTTTCCCTCAAGTTGCAGCAATTGCCCGTGACTCGCTTTTGGACTGTTTTTGCGATCACAAAGAAGAGCTACTGGATACATTAGCAGCATCCACTACCTAATATGCTCCTTCTTGATCAATCATTCGAACAATAAATACCTCTAATGGATTCATGTCATTTATATTGTTACTGTAATAGCCTAGACACATGAAGCAATATATAAGAGATTGAATTTCTTACTCAGAGTAAATTGACGACTCTATTATTAATTGTATAGAAACATGCTAGGGGCAGAGGCTATTCAGGATGAGGTTGTGTTATGACGTATCTACTATTTTGAGAAATAAAAGCTACATGATATCAAGCTGAATTAACAAAAAATTATTGTCATGTATTTAACAACCATGCATTATCATAAAAGGATTAGACACCTGTCAAAATGAAGAAACAATGAAATATATTAAGAAAAGTTTCTGTTGTTTTAGATGACCCGAGGAACTAAGATTTAGTTCTTGTTTGGAGCATGAATAGCGGGTAGAAGTACCAGCAATTATATGTTCCAGTCAGCCATCGGCAAGTAGGGATTTTTTCGAAGCATACCAAGCACAATATAACTGTTCGGAAATTTATAGACTCGCACAAATTCCACACCTGGGAAACCAGCAATGTAGAAAACGACATAGATAAATATTAATAATTTTCTTTATTTATAAATACGGTTCCATAAGGAGATAAGTAAAAAATAATATGACATTTCTGACAAAATGGAAACAATAATATCCATCTTTGCAATAAATAGTGTTTCCAAATCTTCTGACCAACTGGCCGGGGATCATAATAATGACAGGTTACTGGGCTCTAATTTGGCATTGAAACTGATATATAGTACCACTTACATCGGAGCTGAAAAGCTATGTAAACACCCATGTTTTAGAGACCAGTTAATCATTCCATTTCACCTAGGCTTCACTTTGTTATCTCCTCCAAGACTTCACCTCCAGCTACCAGATTGTTTCACCTACACAAAGAGTTATTATACATCGTGTCCTATATGCTTCAGTGCATGCTCATCTTAATCTAATTTCGTATTACGCTTTTCCTTGGAAGGAAATTTATTTATAACTATATATCCATTAGTTGTCAAAACACTATCTCTTAATGTAATATCTTATTCTTTCTTATCATAGCGATGTTATTTTTCACTCACGTATAATTCTTTTTTATGAATGAAACGGATTGTTAAGTGCATGGCATGATTTATGCCTCCTAACATTTCGCATTGTAGACAACATAGTTATGCTTTCACAGTTCGCACAACACATTTGTCTTGGACATATACATCACCATCCATATCCCCCCTATGTTATTAATACATAGCGCCATTCATGGGTCGCACATGATTTTTATATATGCATAACATACGACCCTGTGTTACTTCCGATTTCCATCACTATGCAAGTGAACATTAATTCATGCATGCCTTCCTTGTGTGTATGCTCTATTTGTGTCGACCTTGTGTTTATATTCCCGACCCCATGTATGTTACTGCTTCTAAGTAACATATGCACCATGTCACTTTGACATTGGTCCTCCCTATATTTTTATATATTAATAAATGAAAAACAATGCAAATGATATTGGTATAATTATTTATTATTTTCACCACATTTGAGGTTAACGGTAAATTTATTATATAAAGCAACTTTGATTCTCTATGTGAATTCAGTCTGAAACTGCTAATAACTTTGCCGGGGAACAAATTTGAGTAATGCAGGCTGGTCTTTAATCCATCAAGAGGACATATTATAGGGAGTGATCCTATATCACTTTGTTCGGGAACATGATGTCCAATATCATTCTTTTGGTTTTTGTAGGTCATCGCCACCATATATATTAGCATTGATACATCAAAATTAAGTAAGTAATAGGTCCCGACAACCAAGAAAGAAAAATATGCTACAAAATAATACAAAAACATCAGACCATTTATCCAATGAACCCTTTTACCAAATAATCGGTTAACCGATCTTCATAGCTTTAGTCAACATATTTGAGACATTGATGCAGGGAACTCTTACTGTAATAGATCATTAACTGAGATCTATGAACAACCGGCCTACTATTTGAGGAAATAGAAAGGAAAGGCAATAAGTAAAACTACCTGAGATTACATAAACAAAAAAGAATGTCTTCATGATCTTAGGCCACAAGCATGTTTCGAGCATAGACCTCAAGCTGAAGTGGCGGCAAAAATTATATGCTCTCGATTGGTATAGTAGTTGTATTTCAACCATATTTAATGGATTTTCCTGTACAGCATAGAGAATACACAATTATTTATAAGTTCAATGGCATCATTAGGGGTGTGATTTAAATAGCTAAGAACATGCTCAATTTACACTTTCCAAATGTACGGACCATAATGCTTACATTGCACCCCAAGAGAAATAAATAATAGGTATTTGCATCAATTTATAAATTCAGTTGTGTAAGGATGCATCTTCATCCTGCAAGAAAACTGTACCAGAATATGTTTTTTGCCTATTACCTTTGAACCCGATAGATTCTAGCAGATCCAATGTAAACATCCTTGAGTAAGAAATAGCTGATCATTCTATTTCACCTAGGCTCCGGTCTATCATTCGTAAAGTCTGAAGCTTCAGCTACCAGATTTGTTGCCCCGATCCAAGTGCAATTAATGGTGAAAAATTGCTACCTTCCACACACTTTGCAAAAGGGGAAATCTTTTATTAATCGTTGTGCTCTCTCTCTCTATCTCTCTGATCCTTGTAGCATGATGTCACCACTTAGCTCGAATCCATCCTGGAATCATGCATGCGAAAATAATTCAGTTCATCCGCAACACATATGTCTCTAGCTGCTTTCATTTTGCATGATCAAAATTTCTATATACTTTAAAAAAAATTGTGCATATTAGATAATTACATACCTCAACATCTACATGCACGTATCCTGATTTCCTGGCTGGACAGTAAAAGTGGACTGAGGCAGATCGTGTCCTCGCCAAGGTCGCGGCATGGCATGAGGAATTATGCGTTCGGCAACCCAACATCGATCAGGTCCCTGTCTTTGAACCTGTAGCACTACACGATGCCTTGACGGCCATGGAGTCGAGAACGCCGGTGGTATTGCTTGGTGCGGCCAAAGGCTTCGTCTCGCGGCGACCGGCCGCCATCTTTGAACGTGTAGAACATGATGCCTCGACGGTCATGGAGTCGTATCGTCAGTTATCTGTGGACAGAGCTAACAGCCGGATTTGGAGAACAAATCTGGAGCAATGATAGCACAAATTCATAGCGATTAATCCAAGGTCAGTCGCGTGGGCGATGGTGCACACGCCCAGGTGAATCATCGCAGACCAGTCGTGCCGGCGGTCATGCACACGCGTAGGCTGCAACGAATAATCAAGACTGCCGGATGGGATGCACATGCGCCGGCGGAACGGCCGCGTCCTTGGCTCCATCTCGTCGCCGTGGCGTGCCTCTGATCAGCTGTCGTGCCTTCGATTCGCCGACATCTCGTGTTGATTTCGATTTGCTGGGAGTCCAGGCGTGCAAATCTACATTAATTGGGCTATGGATCTGTATTTTCAGATTGGATGTGCGTGGTCACGATGGATTCCTTTCAGATTGCATATGCCTCTTCCGCTTGTGGAGTTGGATCGGTCTCCGTTTTCTTTTCTTGCCTTGATAAATCTGCACCGTTTACTCATCTTAGTTTTACTGTGGTAAATCTACACCGTTGATTGTTTGTTGTTTTAATAATATAATAGATCTCTGTTTGAGAGAGCAGAAAACTACTAACATCCAGTTTTCATCACTGTCTTCTCAAATTTTACTCTTTAACATTTTTGTTCCTGGATTGGCTGCTCGGGGAGTACATTAATTTTTTTTATGCCATTTACCAAAATTAATGTGATATGCGTACAATGGCAGGTTGATGTCAATGGACTAATGGAGCTTTCACCTCTAGGACTGCATAAGTGCCTCAGTTGTTCATGAACAAAGTGCTCATATATTCATATGCAGGTGATTGACCGACTGCAATATTATCCAGATTCAGATGGGGATGAAATTTATCCATCGCATGAACAAATTAATCTTGCAAAGTACTCATCCAGAAATAAACTTGCCAGCCCAGCTGGACATCTTCTCCTTTGGATTTCTTCATTTCCAGGTCAGTCATTATCTCCTACCTTTGTCGGTTAAATGCATTTCGAAGCCCATACATAATTTTGAATTGTTGGTTGCTCTGCCTCCCTCTGTATTTGCTACTGATAGATCTAACTGAAACCATCAACCCCAGGTCCTCTCTGGGCTATTTTATTATTCGAGCATGTATGGATATGTTACAATGTCGAAGTAATTTCCGTCAGCTCCTCTGTTTCAGTGCCATTTTGTGCACGTCCAATTTTTCCTTGCCCGTAGAGGTTCCTCCAGTCACCGGTAGTTGCGTCAAAGCCGATGTCCGTGTACATGTTTCTTGGGTGATGCAAAGTTAATTCACGACGATTAGTATGCAAGGTTTAAGAGAAAGAGTGTCACGTCTAAAATATAATTTGTTGTGAGTTATGGACAAGCACATTACCTGGTAGAGGTCAGCCCGTATAACTTTCTGATTTTCTGGCTTTGAGTACCAGTCCAACCTCATTGTCTCAATCTTTATGTACATGTCAACAGCCCACTGTTGGAAAAGGCGCCCCCCGAACAATATGATGTTAAAAAGCTTCTTCCGGACCTGCAGCTTGAAGCAATAGTACTCCCTCGCGCTAACAAATTTCCTAGATTGTGTTGCATTCATCTCATTGTCCCCAAAATCCTCATCTGGGTTATCCTCATTGTCATCTAAAAATTGATTAACAACATAAATATGTGTGCGATTGAACCCACATCAATTTAAAGAATAGCACTGACGACCAATACCTGGGGGTTCAAAAGTGGTTTGGTCTTCATGTCGCGCGGTATGGTCATCTTGGCCTCTAGTAATGTTATCATCTGAAAGGTGATGGTTTTGATAAGTTTTCATCTAATTAGAAAGTATATAGATAAATAATGAACATAGTACCTGTTGGCAAATCAGAGGCTTCGTTTCCTGGTCGTGCAGAATTATGTGCTGAATCTTGCGGCGTGCCATCGGGGGCCCTCATATATGGCATCCAACGATTCCAACCGGTCTCCCCACGCGGGAAGTATAGTGGATATGACAATGGATCGTAGCACCCGTAGTATGCTCTAATGTACAGGGGACGGTCTCCTTTTCCGTACACGATAACACTCCTATCAAAGGAATTTTGTGGGTCATTCCAGAATGAGAACGTTCATGTTGTTCTCTTGCTTAACAAAAACAGAATACAGTGATAACCACAATACCTTGTGTCCTACTTGGGCCGATGGTGTGTGTATGTGTTCGATGTGTTGTGTGCATACGGTAAGCATCATTCCTGTGCAACCAATCAGAATCATCGGTATTGTGAATGTCCAAATTTTCCTTGCCCGAAGAGGTTCCTCCCGTGACCTGCAGTTGCGTTAAA
Organism: Poa pratensis; assembly: GCA_947311845.1. NCBI lineage: Eukaryota > Viridiplantae > Streptophyta > Magnoliopsida > Poales > Poaceae > Poa > Poa pratensis. The sequence goes on along the minus strand of CAMZMU010000042.1, from coordinate 81,208,135 downwards.
GCCGATGTCCGTGTACAAGTTTCTTGGGTGTGCATACCTGTGGACCATTGTTTTTGAATGACGCATTTATTTAGTAAATGCAAATACCATGGGAATATACGATCTGGTATACCGTGGGCATTTTGAAGGGCTGATGCATTGATAGTCTGATTATTTGGCAGTGCTGGTGTAACCGTTGCTGCGAGATTTTTTTTTAGATCACGGGCTAGCTTTTGTTTTTTCAATATCTCGTCTCTATGTAGTGCGTAGTACTCCCTTGCCTTCTGTCTTTTTAGCTCTTTAGGATCTACAAGTAGTTTAAACTATCAATAATGAACATTAAGAACATACAAAGTCTTTATGCATTAATTGGTCGAAATGATCACCATGGGAAGCAATCAGCGGTGAATCTGAAGCTGTGGCTTTGGAATTTCCATTGTCCACGGCAGCAGCCTCATTTTCCTGTTCACGGGCCTCCTTTCTTCTTAGTATGTCTCTATGAAGTGCATATCGTTCCCTTTCCCTCTGCCTCTTGAGCTCTATATGGTCTCCATTTTTTGTAAGAGCAAGTTAGGAGCAAGTTAATATTTGTGTATGTAGTAATATGTTAGTGCTGATTGCAGAAATCGTAATAACCTGAGGAGTGGGTGTTGGTTACATCCTGAAATGGTGTGCGTTCCCCAATGCGCTTTGAAGATGACATATTAGCAATATGGGATAATCCTGTAGTGAAGAAGTCAGATCAGCACTAAGGTAGTTATATCAATAATGGTGGGCGTTCCCTCAGTATGGCAATTGAACCCACAGCATGAAAATTGCTATATGTTGCTTGTTTATTAATTAATAGCACTGCTTCTTTCATGTTAGAATTGGATATTTTGTTATTTCTTTGATTTCCTGTAACGGAGGCTGCTACATCCTGAAGTGGTGTGCGTTCCCCAATGCGCTTTGAAGACGACATATTAGCAATCTGGGATTCCTTTTATATGTCATGTCAGGTCAGCAGAAAGGTAATTGTATCAATAATATATTAATTGGTATTCTGTTTTGCTACCAACAATTGATAATATGATGAAGAGCTTAGTGTCTTGCTGAATTTGTTAATTTTAGAGTGTCATATGTCCACATTCCCCATTTCCATGTTTGCTACAATTGTTACACACGTAATACACTATGCACATGCACTTTTCTGTACTGAATGGTCAATGCTAGCAACAACAACAATAAGCTTAGTTTGATCAGGTTTACATGCAAAATTGGAAACTTTATAAAGCTATTTTAATTAGAAGGGTAAACGGAGCAGTCAGCCATCAATAAAGAGCCATCAAAATTGGTTCTCAAATATGCATGTTCGATCTGTAAAACACTATCTAGGAGGCTATATAGATGGTAAACATATATAGGATACAAAATTCAGAGAACGGTACTATCATATTCAAGTATGATATCACAATTCACAAATATGTTATTTTATTCAAATATTGTGCTTCTGGAGTGTGCTTGGTAGAACTATTCTTCTACAAAATTCAGACTGTGCTTGTTAATTTTAGAGCTCAAAAGATGAAGCCTTTTTTGGCATAGATGAAGACAGAATTACTATCCTGAATGTGTACTGATATTTACGTGATGTTTTCAGTTTACACATGACTGCACAATCCCAGGAGGTGCGGCAGTAAGATTGGACACAGGAGGTGCGGCAGTAAGTTTGGAAAAAAAATGGATCAAGAAGGTAAATTAACCTGGTTCTCGTAGATGGGCGGCGAAGACAGATTAGATGTAAGATTGCTGGTTTATCTTTTTGATGTTGATGACACAGGCAGCGTCATGTTTGGCGTCGACGACGGCAGCGTCATCTTTGGCATCGACGGCTAGGAGATGCACATTGGGCCGATGATGGTGATGAAGCCGTGGCGCGTCCGCGGACGAACAGCGGGCAGTTGCTGATAGAAGGTGATCCCCGCGAGCCTCAGACGTGCAGGAGATGAACGGCGTCCGCGGACGGACAACAGGTAGGGAAGAATTTGGCGACGGAGGTGATCTCTGTGAGCTAGGGCAGAAGAATGGCGAGGCAGAGGTTTCGCGAAATTTTGGGATCGCTAAAGCGATGATTGTGAAGGGGTATGCGGACGTGGGGAGACTGGCAGGAAATTGTTCTGCCGGTCGACAGGAAAGATCTGGTACGTTGGTTTAGGTGGGTTAAGATAAAACAAAACTGTGTCGTTCGATCTGATTAAGTGGGCGCGATCTAATGGTTCTGGTTGACCTGTGTACGTTTTGGTTTGGTGGCTTTAGCGCAGTTTAGGTTTGCTCTTTTATAAGTAGTGGAGAAAATGGAGACCATATAGAGCTCAAGAGGCAGAGGGAAAGGGAACGATATGCACTTCATAGAGACATACTAAGAAGAAAGAAGGAGGCCCGTGAACAGGAAAATGAGGCTGCTGCCGTGGACAATGGAAATTCCAAAGCCACAGCTTCAGATTCACCGCTGATTGCTTCCCATGGTGATCATTTCGACCAATTAATGCATAAAGACTTTGTATGTTCTTAATGTTCATTATTGATAGTTTAAACTACTTGTAGATCCTAAAGAGCTAAAAAGACAGAAGGCAAGGGAGTACTACGCACTTTTGTTTTTTCAATATCTCGTCTCTTCCGACGCTGGACGTCATAGAGACGAGATATTGAAAAAACAAAAGCTAGCCCGTGATCTAAAAAAAAATCTCGCAGCAACGGTTACACCAGCACTGCCAAATAATCAGACTATCAATGCATCAGCCCTTCAAAATGCCCACGGTATACCAGATCGTATATTCCCATGGTATTTGCATTTACTAAATAAATGCGTCATTCAAAAACAATGGTCCACAGGTATGCACACCCAAGAAACTTGTACACGGACATCGGCTTTAACGCAACTGCAGGTCACGGGAGGAACCTCTTCGGGCAAGGAAAATTTGGACATTCACAATACCGATGATTCTGATTGGTTGCACAGGAATGATGCTTACCGTATGCACACAACACATCGAACACATACACACACCATCGGCCCAAGTAGGACACAAGGTATTGTGGTTATCACTGTATTCTGTTTTTGTTAAGCAAGAGAACAACATGAACGTTCTCATTCTGGAATGACCCACAAAATTCCTTTGATAGGAGTGTTATCGTGTACGGAAAAGGAGACCGTCCCCTGTACATTAGAGCATACTACGGGTGCTACGATCCATTGTCATATCCACTATACTTCCCGCGTGGGGAGACCGGTTGGAATCGTTGGATGCCATATATGAGGGCCCCCGATGGCACGCCGCAAGATTCAGCACATAATTCTGCACGACCAGGAAACGAAGCCTCTGATTTGCCAACAGGTACTATGTTCATTATTTATCTATATACTTTCTAATTAGATGAAAACTTATCAAAACCATCACCTTTCAGATGATAACATTACTAGAGGCCAAGATGACCATACCGCGCGACATGAAGACCAAACCACTTTTGAACCCCCAGGTATTGGTCGTCAGTGCTATTCTTTAAATTGATGTGGGTTCAATCGCACACATATTTATGTTGTTAATCAATTTTTAGATGACAATGAGGATAACCCAGATGAGGATTTTGGGGACAATGAGATGAATGCAACACAATCTAGGAAATTTGTTAGCGCGAGGGAGTACTATTGCTTCAAGCTGCAGGTCCGGCAGAAGCTTTTTAACATCATATTGTTCGGGGGGCGCCTTTTCCAACAGTGGGCTGTTGACATGTACATAAAGATTGAGACAATGAGGTTGGACTGGTACTCAAAGCCAGAAAATCAGAAAGTTATACGGGCTGACCTCTACCAGGTAATGTGCTTGTCCATAACTCACAACAAATTATATTTTAGACGTGACACTCTTTCTCTTAAACCTTGCATACTAATCGTCGTGAATTAACTTTGCATCACCCAAGAAACATGTACACGGACATCGGCTTTGACGCAACTACCGGTGACTGGAGGAACCTCTACGGGCAAGGAAAAATTGGACGTGCACAAAATGGCACTGAAACAGAGGAGCTGACGGAAATTACTTCGACATTGTAACATATCCATACATGCTCGAATAATAAAATAGCCCAGAGAGGACCTGGGGTTGATGGTTTTAGTTAGATCTATCGGTAGCAAATACAGAGGGAGGCAGAGCAACCAACAATTCAAAATTATGTATGGGCTTCGAAATGCATTTAACCGACAAAGGTAGGAGATAATGACTGACCTGGAAATGAAGAAATCCAAAGGAGAAGATGTCCAGCTGGGGCTGGCAAGTTTATTTCTGGATGAGTACTTTGCAAGATTAATTTGTTCATGCGATGGATAAATTTCATCCCCATCTGAATCTGGATAATATTGCAGTCGGTCAATCACCTGCATATGAATATATGAGCACTTTGTTCATGAACAACTGAGGCACTTATGCAGTCCTAGAGGTGAAAGCTCCATTAGTCCATTAACATCAACCTGCCATTGTACGCATATCACATTAATTTTGGTAAATGGCATAAAAAAAATTAATGTACTCCCCGAGCAGCCAATCCAGGAACAAAAATGTTAAAGAGTAAAATTTGAGAAGACAGTGATGAAAACTGGATGTTAGTAGTTTTCTGCTCTCTCAAACAGAGTGACGAGGGGTAGACTCATCAAGACCCATGGTTAACGTCCCTAGGTTATGAATATGGGGGAGATAACGTGGTACAGCTGGAAGTATCGTCGGCTGACAAGCAGGGCAAAGATTTTACCCAGGTTCAGGGCCCTCGTGTGAGGTAACACCCCTACGTCCTGCCTGTCTGTTATTGCTTTGTGAATATGATGGTAACAAGGGTCCCGGCGAGATGTCGATCTTGCTAGGGTTTTGGTGGCTCTGAAAGTACGTGGTCTGGTTCGATGGCCCTCCCAGTCCTTAAATAGTAGGCTGGGTCTCGGGTGTTCGTAACCGACTCGATTTACAAGTAAAGAAACTCTAAACCGACTATGGCTTCGCCAGCTTGGAGGATACTCCATCTTGTTGGGCCTCCCTTCATGGGCTTCATGTAGGCTCTGATAGTTGGGCCTAGTCGATACGTGCACCAGGTACCCTCACGGTAGGGTACCCAATAGGCATACCCATGTCAGTAGCCCCCGAGTACTTGTCTGATTCGAAGAGTCGGGCATGGACTCACACATTATGCTCGTTTGTATCATATAATTTGGAATTCCTGTATGAAATAGCACATGTTGGCTATGCCGAGTGTTTCATCGACTATGATTTTTTGCTTATGATAGTCAAGGGATATTAGCTTAGCAGGCAGCACACACGACGGATCGGGGCCAGTTAACTACCATTCGGGCAAAACCATACTAGCTTTCAATCAAACTCGAGTCCCCGGACTCGAATCTGGAACAAACTGGACAGACTCGAAACGGCCGTTGAGGTCTTATTGAATCGAACTGCAGTATAATTTTGAATCAACCCAACGCGTCCGTCGGGGATAATTCATCATGTCTGCTGACACGGAAAATTTAAGGATAACGCTGCTGGAGCGGTCCTTAGCCCAGCTCGACTGATCGGTGGGTCTTACCTTTGCACTATGCATGCAGCATCCAAGGATCGTCGGATCAACTCGGGAATATTTTGAGTGCGATTTTGCTTATGAACTGAGTCGAATAATATGTCGACTGATACTTTTGCCATTATTCTATCGGGTGCGCGACAGCGCTCCCGATGGGAGTAGCCCCCGAGATTGTGCTTTATTGCTTGCAATGGAGGATAATCTCAAAATCTTTTATCCTGCACATTTTAGTCAAAGAAATTTTTTGATACGCTCCCGATGGGAGTATGATGCTTCAGTCGAAAATCTTTCGACTGGCGTTTATGACTTTGCTTGAGAACCAATCGAAATTCTTGTGAGAGACTACCCGAAGATATCATCGAGTGATTTTTATGCCAGTTGTGAAAGAGGAAACAACGTCAGCAATGACGCATGTTGCGACTGCCATATCTGACAAGCGGTGGCGTGCTTGGTAAGGCTTGATAAGACGTGACCCTGCTGTGTGGGCCCGTTTCTGCAGAGCTGACCAGGGATGACGCCGCGTGGACTTGATTTGACCGTTCGGACGCGATTTTCACGGGGCGTGATGATGGTTTCCTGGATTCCCGTGCGTAGTGGGCGGAGTGGCCGGCGACGGTTGCTCTCCGCAGCCGCCACGTGTATGGCTTGATTTCGCGCGGAGCGTATGCATTTGTTTTGACGGTTGCGATCGTTTCTCGATCTGTTGTAAATAGGGGAGACGGCGCTTGGCAGAGTTTTTTACTTGCCATTTGCTCCTTGCGCCGCCCCTTGTCTCATCTTCTTCCTCGCGCCCATCTCCATTCTTGTTGCGCTCAAGCTCTCTGCCCCACACTCATCCACCGCTGCAATGGCGAAAGGTGGAGGCTCCAAGCGTGGTGCTGCCGCCGCTGCCGCGACTGAAGCGGCCAAGGGCAAGAAGACCGTGGCGGGTACATCTGCGTCCGCCGCTGCCCTGAAGAAGAACAGCGGGGATTGGGCGAAGTCCACCGTCAGGGACGCCCATTTGATCAAGCTCCGCGAGCAGGGGTGTCTCCCACCCACGGAGCAGCTCACCGTCCGCGCACCGTCGCCCAAGGAGGTACTCCCTGAACCACGCGCCAACGAGCGTGTCTGTTTTACGGAGTTTTTGCCTAGGGGCTTCTCGCTTCCCCTCCACGACTTTGTTCGTGGCCTCCTTTTTGCCTACGGGGTGCAGATCCACGATCTCACCCCGAACGGTATTATGCATATTGCGTGTTTTATCACGCTGTGCGAGTGCTTCCTTGGCGTCGCACCCAGCTGGGCGCTATGGAAGACAATATTCATGGTGCGACCCAACAGAGGAGGTGGTCGCACCTACCCCGTGGGCGGCTGCGGCATCCAGGTGCGCAGCGACACCCGCTATTTCCGCCTGAAGACCGTCGACTCCGCGCAAGGCTGGAGGAAAGGGTGGTTTTATGCGAGTGTCGAGCAAGACGGAGTCGCCACCTTCTCGACTGCGGCTTACGTCAGGACCAAGGCGTGGGATCACCAGCTCTCAGCCGAAGAAATGGAGGAAGCACGCCCTTTGCTGACTCGAATCGACGGAATGCTGGACAAGGTTACGGGCCTTCACTTGATCGCCACCTTTGTAAAGAGGCGAGTGTGGCCACTCCGCGCCCGGGCGCACCCCATGTGGGCGTATGAGGGCGCGAGTGACTCCACTCGGATGAGCCCAGAGGAGCTGTCAAGGAACGAGCTTGTGACGCACGTGCGGCACATCACCAGCCTGACGACAGCCGACCCTTGCAACATCGATTGTCCCGTCACGCCATACGGGGCGGAAAACCCTTTGCTTGAGGTATGTCTGTAGTTTAAGAGTTTGCAACTCGTATGCTGTGCGTTTGTTCGATTCTTGCCTCTGACTTTGCAATTTGTAATGTATGCGATGCAGGGCCACTTGACTGCCACCTCTCTTCCCCCTCTGCCGGAAAATGGTGAGACTGAAGAAACTCAGGTGCAGGTGGTGGACCCGAAAGGGGATCAGTCGCCCATCCCTTCAGCCACCACTTCGCATGTGGAGGAGGACCAGGAGGAAGCAGCAGAAGAGGTCCAAACTGAAGAAAAGGCCACTTCTGACCAGGAAATCGACAACGCACCACCGAAGCGGCGTCGACTGGCCAAGAAAGCGCCTTCTGCTGTGAGTTCACCCGCGAGGGGGCAGTGCTTGGAGGATGACGAGGAATCAGGCTCACTACCTGTTTTCCAAGCCGCTCCTTTGCGTGTGTGCTCGACAAGCTCCACTCCCCTTCTTCAGTCGAGCGGTACCCCAGCCTTTGGAGGCCCAATTTTTGGCGACTCTGAAGATGAGGAAGATGAGGAGCACAGGTATGCACCTTTTGCTTTTGTTTTTAAGAATTCTCTGCTGCTGCATATTTGTGCTAATCTTGTCTCTCCTTTTTTGTGCCACTCGCAGCGCTGAGAATGATCCGCCTGCATCTCCTCCAGCCGAGAGAGTACCGACTACGGAGCATCTGGATGTCTCTCCGGATGCGCCAGAGGTTGCCAAGCCGATGGCCACCGATGCTGTTGCTGATGCGGCCAAGGTGGCACCTCCAGAAGTCGGGACATCAGTCGCGGCTCCTGAACCGTGGATGAACCATGTAAGTACCTTTTTGCCTGACCCGTTTAGTTTGGGACTGTGGGAGTTAGAAATTTTGCTGAATTCGTGTGCTTGCAGCCCTTCTACCACACCTTGGCAGATTCTGCCAAGGCTTATGTCCAGGTGGAGCAGGAGAGGGATACCATGCGCGCCGAGCTAGAGCGGCTCAGCCGTGAGTTCTCCTTTTTGCTGTTGTTTGCTGAGGTTCTTTTTGCCATGCCTGACTTTGTCGAGTATTGAATGTACGTGATTTTGCTGGACCAGGCGAGAAGAAGGAGCTGGAGGAAGCACTCGCCGCACAGCGCGCTGAGTCAAAGAAGGAGCTAGACGCCGCCATGAACTCAGCCGCCACACGCGAGCGAGGGTATGCTGACCAGCTCGTGGTACTTGCGCAGGCCATGGGAGGTGAGTATTCTCTTTCTCCTTTTGATATTACGACGCAGCTGTAGAGTGCCATGAAATGACTTTTGCCCTTTTGTGACTTGTGTAGAAGCTGTTGGCGCACCGGCCTCTGCAGATGCGTCGAGTGGTGACCTTCCGCTGGACCAGGTTGTGGGCGGCCTAGGCGCCGTATGCACCCAGGCGAAGGACGCACTCGCCAAATCGGCGAGTACACTTGGCGCTGTATACAAGGTGGTGTTCCCGACTGGCGTAGTGCCGTCGACGGCGGACGACTTCGCCGACGTGTTTGGCCCCGGGACGTCCACCATGGCGGATTTCGCTCGCGCCAACACGGTACGCGGATCCGAGTCCACCATCAAGCTTCTTATGGGACATGGGATAGATTGCGACTACGAGGCAGCACTGTCTGCGTTCCCTCGGAAGCCAGATGGGAAGCCCATTTCTCTGAAGGGGGTGAGCGGAGCCGCCGCGCGACTGGCCGAGGTTTTTATGACCACCATGGAGCGCCGGGCAGTCGAGACTGCCACTCGTCTGCTTAGGAAATCGAATTCTTAGGTTTAGGGTAGCTGTACCCTTTTGTTTTTTTATGCCTTGTAATGATACCTTCTGAACTGCGCGAGTCTGCGCTTTGTTTGTGCTACCTTGTTTATGCAAATAGTCTTTTGCTAATGTCTTTCACTCGAGGAGTTGTATGCTTATGACCTGAGTTTTTGCTTCTGACACAAACTTTGTGTTTGTGATTATGCTCTTTGAACAGTCACGAGAACCTGCTACTGCGACTAGTTCCTCGCAGGCTCCAATCACCACCCGATCCCAGGGTCAGGTGGTAAATGATGCCAAGGTGATGGAGTTTATGAAGGCCAAATTTGTGAGAATGGAGCAAGATCTGAAGGACGCCCAGGCTGAGCTGAATCGATTGAGGGCGAGACCCGCGCTGTCCACCCAACGCGAGGATTATGTGCTTGGCGAAATGGAGCTTGTGAACAGGCAACTCGAATGTGAGTATGATCTTTGCCTTGTTTACATTCGTGTGGCTATTCTAACTTGTATATTTTGCAGGCTTTGTTGACAATTTCCAAGCGGAAAAGGCTCGCGTTGAAGAGCGTTTGGAGAGTGCAGTTGACCACCCCACGACTGGGCGTCAACACTTTTGGCTTCATAGGTACCATGCCCGCATACTCGCCACCTTGAAGGATCGCGCCTGGCGAAGTGCAGAACTGCTGGAGTTATGCCGGGCGGCGTTTATTCGCCTGAACGAGACTCTTTTTCCTGCGGGGCCACAACCACAAGGGATCCGTGCTTTGTTGAACATCTTCCGTCAAACAAATCCCATTCGAGAGTTGCTGTCTCAGAGACTTGTGATTGGAGCCAACGCTGCAATGGCGTATGTGCGTAGTCGAAGACCAACTTTGGTGTTGCGGCCACCCGCAACCGGAGTGACCCTGGACCAGGGAGATCTGGACGACACCATTAGTGCTGCGGAGACGCTGATTGAGCGCACTCACGCCCAGCTTTGTGGCCCGGAGCTGCCCATAAAGGACGAGCCCGAGGAGTAGAGTAGATTGCGAGTGCAATTTCGACTCTTTGTAGATGAATATTTGATTGTATATTTGATTTTTTGCCCAGCCCCCGAGCCATTTGAGTGGGGTTTATGAGGTATGTGTTGATTGTGAAGCAACAACTGTGCAGCCCCCGAGTATTCGAGTGCGACTGCATAGTTTTTGTTGTCTTCGTTGGATCCTTGTTACGCAGCCCCCGAGCATTCGGGTGCGGCTAAGGCATTGTGTTTCTGCAAGAGCGAGAGCTCATTTGATCGATAACACAGCCCCCGAGGGTTTCGGGTGCGGTTAAGGTATGAATTATGCGGGTAGTAACCACAAAGAAGTCGAAGGAACATTGATTTTATTCCTCTTTTGAATGTTAGGCTGCAGGCCGCCTCATTAAAAACCTTCCAGTCCCCTTAGGTACCCTGGTAAGGAAAAGAGCGCGTCTGAAACCTGCAGCCATCCGACATATAGCCTATTACATTGTATGACTGTGAGCACTTTATGCGTAGAAACGGCGCAGGTGCGCAACGTTCCAGGGATTATGAGAAAGTTCTCCTGTCTTCGCGTTCTTCAGTCGATATGCGCCTCCACCAAGGACCTCCGTGATGATGAAGGGACCCTCCCATGGGGAAGCGAGCTTGTGCACCTTCTTTTGCTTCAGTCGAAGAACCAGGTCGCCAACGACGAAGGACCTGGTGCGCAGTCGACGGCTGTGGTAGTTGCGAAGGTCCTGCTGGTAAACAGCTGTGCGGGCCAAGGCCGTGTCGCGCGCCTCATCGAGCAAGTCGACTGCGTCTTCGAGTGCTTCTTCCGCGTCTTCTTCATTGTATGCTTCAACTCGTGGCGCATTGAACCTTACATCTGATGGCAGAATTGCCTCTGCACCGTAGACCATGAAGAATGGGGTGAACTGCGTAGAAGTGTTGGGAGTTGTGCGTAGGCTCCATAGCACAGATGGTAGTTCTTCGACCCAAGCACCCGCAGCTCTTTTGAGTGGCACCAGGAGGCGCTTCTTGATCCCACTCGTCACAAGTCCGTTGGCCTTTTCGACTTGGCCATTGGATTGTGGATGTGCCACGGATGCGTAGTTGAGCGTAATGTCTTGCTCTTTGCAAAAAGTTTTGAATTCCTCAGCCGTGAAGTTTGTGCCATTATCAGTGATGATACTGCTTGGGACACCGAATCGGTATATGATGCTCTTTATGAAGTTGACCGCCGTAGTAGCAGTCGAGTTTGTGATGGGGACCGCCTCGATCCACTTTGTGAACTTGTCGACTGCCACCAGTAGGTGAGTATGCCCGCCATGCGATGACTTTTTGAGTGGCCCAACCATATCGAGCCCCCATTGGGCGAAAGGCCAGGCCAACGGTATGGTCTTCAACGCCGATGCGGGTGCGTGCGGCTTTGTTGCGAATTTCTGGCAGCCGACGCACCTTTTGACTATGTCCTCCGCGTCTTGAGTGCTGTAGGCCAGTAAAACCCTGCTCGAAAGGCTTTGGCTACGAGTGATCGACTGCTGGCGTGGTGCCCACAGGTGCCTGCATGAATGTCTCGAAGTATGGCTTGACCATCTTCGAATGCGATGCATCTTTGGAACATACCTGATATGCTGCGCTTGTATAGCTCGCCGTTAATGACGGTGTATGCTTTTGACCTTCGAGTCACGCGCGGGACTCGGTTATGTCATCTGGTAGCTCGCCGCGGAGTATGTAAGCCAGAAAAGGTTGAGTCCAAGTTGGCTCAATGAGGAGTACCTCGACTGGGGGGTCCTCTGTGCTGGCGCTTTGCTTTTGGCTGGCGTAGTCGACGGAGGAGGCTCTCGTTTCTCCTTGATAGATCTGTGTTCGATGCGCTCGAGGAAGACACCAGGTGGAATTTGTGCGCCAGTTGAGCCAAGATTGGCTAGCATGTCTGCTTCTTCGTTACTTTCCCTTCCTATGTGCCTCAACTCACAGCCATCGAAGCTGCCCTCCAGTGTGTTGTACAGGTCGCGATAAGCGATCATGTTGTCCGCGATTGCGTCGCAGGCCTTCATTGTTTGCTGCACCACGAGATTGGAGTCGCCGTAGATCATCAATCGAGTGCACCCAAGTGCTTTTGCCATCCGCATGCCATGGATCAGAGCCTCGTATTCAGCCTCGTTATTGGAGGGTAGTTTGAATCCCATCTGCAAAACATAACGTAGCTTGTCCCCTTTTGGTGATATGAGGATGACGCCTGCGCCTGCGCCTTCGTGTTTCTTGGACCCATCGAAGTACATGGTCCAGGAATTGGACACGTCTGGTGCTCCAGGTAATTGGGCCTCTATCCACTCGGTTGTGAAGTCGGGTAGGACTTGTGCTTTGATAGCCTTCGGGTGCTCGTACTTGATGTCTCTTGGAGCCAGCTCGATGAGCCATTTTGCGACTCGACCCGTTGCATTGGGGTTTGTGAGGATATCACCGATTGCTGAGTTACTTACCACGGTGATCGGGTGCTCGGTGAAGTAGTGTGTCAACTTCCTTGAGGACATGAATACAGCGTATGCCAGCTTTTGATAGTGCGGGTACCGCTGTTTTGATATGGAGAGAACCTCGCTCAGGTAGTAGACTGGACGTTGTATGCTTTGGATGTGCCCCTCCTCCATGCGTTCGACTACCAGTACGGTGCTCACCACCCTGTTTGTAGCCGAGACATACAGGTAGAGTGGTTCCCGTTCCTTAGGTGCGACGAGGATCGGAGGGCTTGTGAGGATCCGCTTGAGATCTGTGAAGGCTGCTTCAGCTTCTGGCGTCCACTCGAACTTGTCCGCCTTCTTCATCAGTCGATAGAATGGTAGAGCCTTTTCACCCAGTTTGCTGATGAATCGACTGAGCGCTGCTACTCGTCCTGCTAGTTTCTGCACATCGTGAAGCTTTGAAGGCCTTTGCATTGTGAGGATGGCCTGTATTTTCTCCGGGTCTGCTTCGATTCCACGGGCAGAGACTAGGTACCCTAGGAGCTGCCCGGCTGGAACGCCGAACGTGCACTTCTTAGGATTGAGCTTGATATGGAAGCGTTTGAGGTTTGCGAACGTCTCCCTCAAATCGTCGAGTAGTGTGTGTTCTTCCCTTGTGGTAATGACAATGTCATCCACGTAGACCTGGACGTTGCGTCCGATTTGCTTTTTGAGGCAGTCCTGCATCATGCGCTGGTATGTTGCACCCGCGTTTTTGAGCCCAAAGGGCATAGTTGTGTAGCAGTAGACCCCGAGTGGGGTTATGAACGCCGTTTTTTCTTCGTCTTCTTGCTTCATCCTTATCTGGTGATAACCTGAGTAAGCATCCAGAAAGGAGAGTCGTGCGCATCCGGCGGTGGAGTCGACGATCTGGTCGATTCGGGGTAGCGGGAAGTGATCCTTTGGACAGCACTTGTTCAGCGCTGTGAAGTCCACGCACATCCGAAGGATGTCTGTATGCTTCTTCTCTACGAGTACGGGGTTGGCCACCCATTGTGATTTCTTGATTTCCCTAATGAATCCTGCTGCGAGTAACCGGTCGACTTCAGATTCGACTGCGGTTCGCTTTGGGCCGGAGATTCGACGCATCGTTTGCTTGACTGGCTTTGCATCTGGAAACAATTGGAGAGAGTGCTCGGCGAATTCCCTGGGAATACCTGGCATGTCGGCTGGACACCACGCAAATATTTCCCAGTTCTCACGGAGGAATTCGACGAGCGCGCCTTCCTATGCGATAGGCAGGCTCGAAGATACGTTGACTGTCTTGGACGGATCGGTCGGGTGCACCTGATGCGACCTTGTGTCATTTGTAGCATTGAAGGATCTGTCGACTGCCAACTTCTTATGCTCCGGAAGGAGTGTGCGGTCGTTGGAAATCGCCAGGTCGGCGAGTGATTCTTCCACCCCGAACATCTCGGAGATTTTGCTGAACTCGCGGTCGCAAGCATCGGACCTTTGAAAGTTTCCACGGACAGTGATGACTCCCTTTGGTCCTGGCATCTTCAGCGTGAGGTACGCGTAGTGTGGCACCGCCATGAATCGAGCAAACGTCGGGCGACCAAGAATAGCATGGTATTGTGATTTCCAGTCGACGACCTCGAACTCAATCGACTCTGTCCTGAAGTGGCTTTTGTCCCCGAACGTAACGTCGAGTTGTATGGTGCCTTCTGGGCTAATTGCTTTGCCAGGAACGATACCGTGGAAGGTATTTGAAGATTTTGGGAGGTTTTCGACTGACCTGTTCATTTTGCGGAGCGTGTCCGCGAAGATGATGTTTATGCCGCTGCCTCCATCCATGAAGACCTTGGTCATGGCGTAGCCTCCTATTTGCGCGTCGAGTACCAGAGCCGCGTGCCCTGGTCGAACTACAGCTGGGGGATGATCCTCTCGACTGAAGCTTATGATGGTTTCCGATCCCTTCAGAAATTCGGGCACGGCAGGAGGTGCCATGACAGCCATGTTCACCTGTCGAGTGATTAGCTTTTGCTGCCTGTTGGAGGGGCGACCCTTTTGTATCATGTACATCTGCCCGTGGGGCTGTGGATATTGATCATCTTCCGCCCGTAGTACGGGTTGTATGGCACCTGCGAGGTTTGCGCCTGGAGCAGGCTGTGGTGGTGGTTGCGGTGGCGGCTGTGGCGCCATGAGAGCGGGCACAGCGTTCGGCTGTGGTACGGGTGCAGGCGTGGGCTGAGCAGGTGCTGGGCCGTACCTTTTGAGTCGTATCATGTAGTCAGTCGCCATTTGGTCGAATTCCCTGCAGTTCCTTAGGGTGTGATTGGAGCGTAGTTTTCCGTCGTCCCCCTTGAAGAGGTGGAATCTGCACCAGTCGTCCATCTTTTCCTCGAATGACCGCTCGGGTTTTGCGTCGCTGCGTTTGCGCCATTCTTGCCTTTTGTAGCTGTCGCTCCGCTGCTCGCGATCTCGACTGTCCCGTCGATCATCCGAGCGTCGATTGCTTCTATCTTGGTCCTCCCGGGGTTGTGTGTATCCAGCCGCCATGAACTCGGGTCTGTTATCGTCGTAAGGACGTTTGGAACGTTTGCGCCTGCGATCTTCTCTGTATGAATCTCTGCGGCCTCGACTGCCGCTTTCGTAGTTGTCGCGTGGTGGGGAAGCACGGGATCTGCGTACAGAATCCTCTCCATCTGCCCACTCAGTCGCAACTTTGATGAGGTCAGCCAGGGAGGTTGGCTTTTCACGACCAGTGCCTCTTTGAAGTCCTTCCTGGCGAGACCTTGTATGAAGGCATCCATGGCCCTGTCTTCTGACACTTTGCCAACCGAATTGCGTATTTCGGTCCACCGCCGTATGTATGATCTCAACGACTCGTCTGATCGTTGAGTGCATGCCCTTAATTCTTCGAATGTCTTCGGGCGCTCACATAGAGGCTCGAAGTTTTTGATGAAGTCTCTGCGGAAATCGTCCCACGAGTCGTATGATGATGGAGGGAGCGCCTTGAGCCAGTCGCGGGCAGTTCCTTCGAGCATGAGTCGTATGTACTGCATCGCCGTGGTGTTCGTGCCACGCTGGCATGCCACGGCGAGTCTGTAATCTTCTAGCCACCCGGAAGGTTCTTGGCGACCGTTGTACTTGGGTTGTTCGCCTGTCAACTTGAACCTTTGGGCATCCGCGTCCACGGATGCGTCGAGTGAAGCACAATGCTCCGCATGGCTCTGGTTCACGATCAGAGTATGAATCGCTGCTATAGGATCTTCGAGATCTGCTTCTGCTGGACCTGTGCCGGCGCGTGCTTCTCCTTCCTTCATCCGAGTGGTGGCTGCGACCACTGCGATGATGTGCTGCGTGTCGTGAGTCGACTATGTCGCGATCGCGATTCCTTGCTGGAGTTTTGTCTTCTGGCTGTATAGCCTGTGCCGCTAGAGCTAGCGATTTGAGTTGTTGGCGATGCAGGGCTGCGTTAGGGTCATTCGCCGGAGGTTGCATTGCCTTGAGGTAAGCACCTACGGAGAATAATGCACCCGCAGCAGTTTTGGGCACTGGGATTCCGTTAGCGTCCTCTGTCATGAACGACAGGTTACGGGTGATTGCTACCCTTTCATGTTCTGGAAGGCTTGCCAACCGCGACCTAGGTCGTGGGGTTGGTTGCATTGTGGACCCGAGGGATTGCTCCCTTCTTCGGGCACTCGAGAGGCTGGCTTGCCTTTTGCGCTCTTCGAGCGTCGCTCGGTAGTTTTGCAGTCGAATTGACTCCTGCCAGTTGAAGTACTGGAAGGTCAACATCTCCTCTGGGGTGGAATTTGGTGGCATCATTGTGCACTCCTTTATGACTTTATCTGCTTTTGCTGCCATCTCCTCCGTGATTGTCAAGGTTGTGACCCCATCCGGCATGGTTACCGTGCATGGGAATTGTGCAGGCCTGCGAGCGGCTGCGTCTGCGGATGATTCTGCGGAGAAGGCCACGTAGACCTGATGGGGCGTGACCCGTGGACAGGTGTATGTGCTGTCGATTCCAGTCATGGACTCGACGTCGCCGTCGAGGCTCATGTCAGAGCCAGTATGTTCATCGAGTAGATCTTCGAGGCGAATCTCGTTGTCGATGTGCTCATCGCCTATGCTCATCTCGGTGTTGGCGAAACCATTATGGATTTCTGAGTCGAGGTTGGTGTTGGTGAAGATCTCCGAGTCGACGTTGCTGTCGTTATGAATCGCGGGCTCGTAGAAGTCATCGAGGGAGATCCCGCAGTCGAAACTCTCGTCGAGTGGTAGGTTGAAGTCGACGTTGCTTGTGCGGTATGCTGATTCTGCCTCCTCGCCTTGGAGTTCCGTCATCATGAACCTGTCGATCTCGCCGGTCGACATGGTTGTTGCGGGCGAGCAGGCTTCAGGAATCGACGACGGGGCGAGCGCAGTCGACGGAGCCTCGAGTGCGCCCAGCGCCAGTTGTTGCGGATCTGTCGAGTCCTGCGTGCCAAGATTGTTTACGAAAAAATTGAATGCTCCAACAGTTAAACTCAAACCTGATTCAAGGCCGGAAAACGCCTCCTGAAGCTCCGGCGAGTGCGGATTGAAATTCATTGGAAGAGCAGATGCGCTTTTTGCAGGTGAAGCGGGCAGGCTGCCGCTTTTCGAGTGGATCGGCGAGTCGCCGTGTGTCGCCTGGATCGGCGAGTTGCTGTTTGCTGACATGGCCGGCGAGTTGCCGTTTGCAGATGAGATCGGCGAGTTGCCGTTTGCTGGTGTGATCGGCGATTTGCCGTTTGCTGTTGGGACCGGCGAAACTTCGAGTCCAGCGCTATTCTTTCCCACAGACGGCGCCACTTGACGAGGGGTAGACTCATCAAGACCCATGGTTAAGGTCCCTAGGTTATGAATATGGGGGAGAGAACGTGGTAGAGCTGGAAGTATCGTCGGCTGACAAGCAGGGCAAAGATTTTACCCAGGTTCAGGGCCCTCGTGTGGAGGTAACACCCCTACGTCCTGCCTGTCTGTTATTGCTTTGTGAATATGATGGTTACAAGGGTCCCGGCGAGATGTCGATCTCGCTAGGGTTTTGGTGGCTCTGAAAGTACGTGGTCTGGTTCGATGGCCCTCCCAGTCCTTAAATAGTAGGCTGGGTCTCGGGTGTTCGTAACCGACTCGATTTACAAGTAAGGAAACTCTAAACCGACTATGGCTTCGCCAAACTTGGAGGATACTCCATCTTGTTGGGCCTCCCTTCATGGGCTTCATGTAGGCTCTGATAGTTGGGCCTAGTCGATACGTGCACCAGGTACCCTCACGGTAGGGTACCCAATAGGCATACCCATGTCACAGTGATTCTGAATAAATTACAAGGAGGAAAAAAATAACTTATACTAGCAGTTGATCAGCAAGCTAGCCAAATGATGTTATTTTCTGTGTCATTTCTCTCAGGTCATGCCGTCCATGATACTATTGTTGGTACTATTCAATAAAATTTAGCATATCACTCATAAGTTTCAGCCATGGACAAACATAGCATTATCAGGAAGGTCATTGCGGAGCAACATTGATAACGTGAAACACACGTTCGTTGGGAGACCCCAAGAGGAAGGTATGATGTAGTCAGCAGCAAGTTTTCCCTCAGAAAGAAACCAAGGTTATCGAACCAGTAGGAGCAGCAACTCTTCAGAAGGTTGTCAACGGCGCCAGAAAAGTAGTGTTGTTGATGGGAGTCTGGACTGTTGACGTGGAATCTGCACACAACACAATCAAACTACTTTGCCCCAACGAAACAGTGAGGTTGGCAATCTCACTGGCTTGCTGAAAACAAAGGATTAAACGTATGGTGTGAAAAATGAGTATTAAATTGCAGAGAATGAAAAAGGAACAATTTGCAGTTTGTGGTTGTTTAATCAGTGTAAAAGAATGGACCGGGGTCCACAGTTCACTAGTGGTGTCTCTCCATAAAAGATAACTAACATGTTGGGTGAACAAATTACAGCTGGGCAATTGACGAATAGTGAGCGCATGACAATGCATATACATGACATGTTGACTACTATGATATTTAATTGGGCATTACGACATAATACATAGATCGTTATCCAACAACATCTATGACTAATAATCCACCCCGGGTTGTCATCCGAGTTCCCCATTGGTATTAAGTTGCAAGCAACGGATAATTGCATTAAGTAAAGTGCGTAATGTAAACAAACACATATGTCCGTGGACATAGCATCGTTAGGTTATCCCTAGTGGCAACAGCACATCCACAACCTTAGAACTTTCTGTCACTGTCCCAGGTTAAACAGAGACATGAACCCACTATCTAGCATAAATACTCTCTCTTGGAGTTACAAGCATCTACTTGGCCAAAGCATCTACGAGTAACGGAAAACATGCAAGATCTTAAATAACATATAAGATAGATTGATAATCAACTTGACATAATATTCAATATTCATCGGATCCCAGCAAACACAACATGTAGCATTACAATAATATGATCTTGATCATGTAGGGCAGCTCACAAGATCAAAACATGATGGCACAAAGTGGAGAGACAACTATCTAGCTACTGCTATGGACCTGTAGTCCAAGGATGAACTACTCACGCATCACTCCGGAGGCAGGCATGGCGATGTAGAAGCCTCCGGTGACGATTCCCCTCTCCGGCAGGGTGCCGGGAAGAGGTTCTGAACCCTCCCGAGCTAGGGTTGACGACGGCGGAGCCTCTGGAACTTTTCGTGGATATTTGCTCAGGTACTTAGGGTTTTCGCGTCGGGGGGAATAAGTAGGCGAAAGGGCGGCGGCTGGAGAGGCCCGTGGGGCCCACACCACCCCAGGGCGCGGCAGAGGGGGGCCCGCGCCCTGGCCACGTGTGGGGCCCATGTGGCGCCTCTCCGTCGCCTCTTTGGTCCGTCAGATGTGTTCTGGTAAAATAGGGACTCCCGTGTAGTTTCGTCCAATTCCGAGAATATTTCCAGACTAGCTTTTCTGGAATACAAAAACAGCAGAAAACAGGAACTGGCACTTCGGCATCTTGTTAATAGGTTAGTCCCAAAAAATGTATAAAAGTGATATAAAGTAGATGCAAAACATGTAGCAATTGGTATAAAACAAGCATGGAACATCAAAAATTATAGATACGTTTGAGACGTATCAGCATCCCCAAGCTTAGTTCCTACTCGTCCTCGAGTAGGTAAACGATAAAAACAAGATAATTTTTAGGTGACATGCTACTATCATAATCTTGATCATATAATATTGCAAGGCACATGTAAATGAATGAAGTGATCCAAGTCAATGGTCTATAATTTGCTATCAAATAGATAATGAGTAAACAATGAATCACACAAGCTAAACGTTTTCATGAATAGTACTTTCGAGACAAGCATCAAACAGTTTTGCATAAGTGTTAACTCATAAAGCAATAGTTTCTAACAAAAGGTATTTAATCAACACAAAGGAAGAATTTAGTTTCAGCATTTGCTTCAACTTTCAACATATTTATCTCATGGATATTGTCAACACAAAGTAGTATAACAAGTCCAATACATTGCATATAACGCATGTTGTAACAAAATTGACACTAGTGTTTGCTTGTGGAAGACAGAAAGAATAGGAAAACTGACTCAACATAAAAGTAAAAGAAAGGCCCTTCGCAGAGGGAAGCAGGGATTAAATCATGTGCTAGAGCTTTTAGGTTTTTGAAAGCATGTAGAGATTGCATAAAATATTTGATACTCCTCCCAACCTTGCTAACACAAGCCATGGCTAACCGAATCCTCGGGTGCCTTCCATCAATCACATACCATGGAGGAGTATCTATTTTTGAGAGGTGTTTGTTAATTGTCAACGAATGGTAGCGGGTGAGAACAGTATTCTACCTGTCGAACGGACTTTTAAGAGCGGCTCCCATGAAGGACGTTATTTCTACCAGCAAGGCAGATCATCCCTCTTTCTCTTTGGTTTACACACATTCAGGTATTTCACTGTTTGTCATTGCTTACTGATGAATCAGGGCAAAAGTGTGAAGAGAATTAATTGGTTAAAGTTGTAATTAATTGGGACTGGGCACCCCGTTGCCAGCTCTTTTTGCAAGTTATTGGATAAGCGGATGTATATGCCACTAGTCCAGGTGTAAAAGTCCACTCGACAAATAGAATAAAGAATAACCACACTAATTCCTCATGAGCTAGTAAACATTGACACAAAAAGGGAATAATAACATTTTGAATAATTTAAAGGTAGCACATGAAAAATTTACTTGGAGTGGCAAGGAAATACCACATATAGGTAGTTATGGTGGACACAAATGGCATGGATTTTGGCTCAAGGATTTGGATGCACGAGAAGCATTCCCTCTCAGTACAGAGTTTAGGCTAGCAAGGTTATGTAAGCAAACAAGAATATCAACCCGTACACCAAGTTTTATATGACAAACATATTGCAAACGTTATAAGACTTCATACCGTCTTCCTTGTTAACCAAACCCTGTTATTAGAAAATATCTAGACCTTAGAGGTACCACTGATGCAAACCAAATTTTCAACAAGCTTTACGGTAGTTCTTCACTAATAGGCTTAACTCATGTGATGCACAAATTAATCATGATCTACTTGTTAACTCAAAACAATTGACAAGCATCAAGTTATCCATTTTAGTGATCTACAAGATTAAGCAAGTTTTTCCTTATACCAATTACCACATGCAACATTTTCTGAACCAACCAAACACCAATCAATTTATTTCATCAACTCTCCAAACAAATATAAGTGAAGCAAGAGAGTACTTTCTACAAAAGAAAGCTAATAGCTCTGACAAGAGATACATGAAAACAAGAGCTAAAAGCTGAACAGCGCTAGATATGAATACTCAACAAATATAAGTGAAGAATAGGAGTATTCTCATGAAAAAGCGGAGCGTGTCTCTCTCCCAATCAAGAATGCTAGGGTCCAGTCAAGCTTTATTGAAAATAAAAATGCAATACTGAAAATAAAAAGCACACAGACGCTCCAAGAAAAGCACATATGATGTGAAAGAATTAAAATATAGTTTCACTAGAGATGACCTGATAATTTTGACGATGAAGAAGGGGATGCCTTGGGCATCCCCAAGCTTAGACGCTTGAGTCTTCTTGAAATATGCTGGGGAGATCCATGGGAGCCTCCCCAAGCTTAAGCTCTTCACTCTTCTTGATCCTATTATATCATCCTTCTCTCTTGACCCTTGAAAACTTCCGTCACACCAAACTCAAAGTAGATCTCATTAGAGGGTTAGTGCATAATCAAAAATTCACATGTTCTGTAAAGACGCAATATGATTTGTTACTTTGAACATTAGCTACCGCCACTGATGTTATGTGAAGCTCTTCCACCCAAAAAAGAATTTCACTCAACACTAGTAAAAGAGAGAATGCGAAAAATAAAAAGGCATAATCTGTCTAAAACAGAACAGTCCGCAAAGACGAATTTTTTCGAGGCACTTACGACGCTCAGATCGAGAAACTCTGAACTAATGAAAGTTTCAGACATTCATAAAGATTACGCACAAAAAATTTCAGATTTTTTTAACAATCTGGTGATTTTAGGAATTTCGTACAGTGATCAGCAAAAATCTGTTTCTGCGCAGCAATCAAAATTAAGCATCATCTTATCATTAGAGTCTACTCTTGGCACAACAATGCGAGAAAATAAAGATACAAAGGAGTTGCTACAGAAGTAAACAAACTCCTTGACTAATACTGAAAATAAAAGATAATGGGTTGCCTCCCAAAAGCGCTTTCTTTAATGCCTTTTAGCTAGGCATAGTGATTTTTATGATGCTCACATAAAGATGAGAGTTGAAACATAAAAGAGAGCATCAAGGAGCATATATAAAACATGTTTAAATCTAACACTCTTCCTATGCATAGGAGCCTTGTAAGAAAACAAGTAAATGAAGCACAAAGTGACTAGCATAGGAAGACAAAACAAGTGCAACTTTAAAATTTTCAACATAAAGAGAGGAGACTTAATATTATTGTGGTATATGAAACCGTGTCTCCCTCTCACATAATAACCAGTGGGTTTTAAAGAAACCATCATATAAAAGCAACACAAGAGAAAGCTCAAAACTTTCATGACAAAGAGAGGAAATTTAATAACATGAAGATTTCTATAACCATATTTTCCTCTCTCAAAATAATTTTCAGTAGCATCATGAATAGACTCAACAATATAGATATCACATAAAACATTCTTATCATGATCTATAAACGCATAATTTTTATTAAGCTCAGAAATAGTGGGGTTATCAAACCCACTTTTGACAATAATAGTATAATTAATATCATTAGGCAATATAGGACCATCATCAAGAGCATTATCATATATAATATTAGGGAGCACATTTTTCCTTTCTGCAATTTCCTCTTTTACTGAGTCAAGGAGGTTGTTTACTTCAAATTTATCAAAAGGAGATATTTCAATAGAATCACGACATTCAAAAATATAGCATTCTTCCTCCTCCAAGCTCGGGGAACTAAAAATATCATTTTTATCAAAACCAACTTCCCCAAGCTTAGAGCTTTCCATGGCATTAGCAATAATGGTGTTCAAAGAATGTATGCTAATAACATTGCTACTATCATGATTGTTATGCAAATAAAGTTCCATAGGCTTTTTAATCTTCTCTTCGAACACTTCATGTCCCAACTCAAGATAAATTTCATAAAGCTCTCTCATGTTGTTTTCAGCCATGGGACTAGTTTCAAGGAAAGTAACCATTGATATCAAGTAAAGAGCTAGACATAATAACTAACAGAAAACAAAACTGAAAATAAACTAAATGCATTATTCTTGGTACTATTCAATAAGATTCAGCATATCACTCATAAGTTTCAGCCATGGACAAACATAGCATTATCAGGAAGGTCATTGCGGAGCAACATCACAGGAAATTTCAAGGCATGCAACCTTCTCCGGTACTCTCGGCCTGATTAAAAACAATTTTGAGACTATCTGGTGCATAATTTATCACGCTTGGTTTAACTAACCACACCACAAGACAAATTCATCATAGGATTCGAAGCAGTCCCCTGATCCAAAACTGGAATTAGCAGGGCTAACCAAAGATGCAAAACAAAAGGGGTGAAACATCGGGTCATCAAAATTTGGAGCATTTAGAAGGTTCGGAGAGTAGCATTAACAACTAAAATAGCACCGCATGGCCTGGTACTTGACACACGGGATTAAGCGATTCAACTAAGAAAATGAGAGCTTCACCTGAAACACATTTCCGGCAAGGAGCAAGCGCCAGTTCTCGAAGAAAAGCTGCAGCTCCACCGTCGCCTCCGCTCTCATCTTCCTCCATATCTGCAAAGAGGGCCAATCGGAAAACTTAGCAAACTATACCTAGAAGAGAATATGGGGGCGAACCCACCCGCCCACGGACACCAACGACTCGAGACCTTGGTTGCCTCCCGCGCGATGTAAATCGCCATGGCCGCAGCTGTGGTTCCCCGTAGGCCTCACGCCGCCGGCGGGGAGGCAGGGGAGGGGTCGGACATGGACTTGACGAGAGAGAGATGGGAAGCAAGAAGAGCAGAAGTGAGAGGGACTGGGGTCCTCGCTGGGGCGGTGGCCGGAGGTAGGTGAGAGTAAGAGAGTAGAGTGTGGGGAATGCTCGATACGGATATGTGGGTATGATATTTTTAGGTACGGGTTGAAAACTAATTATTCTGCCATGATTATTTCAATAAACTGAATATTTTATAAGAGTATTAAAATTTCTTGCATGATTTTGTTATTGAATATATCAAAATTTGTATCATATTTTTTTTGTAATCATGAAGGTCATCATGTGGTCTTTGGATAATAAATTTTACGAAATTATTGATGTCGTAACAAAAAATTCACAAAAATAAAAAGATCATATTTATATTGTGAAGACGTGCGTTGCACGTGCACACCTACTATTTTTTGTAAGAGCAAGTTAGGAGCAAGTTAATATTTGTGTATGTAGTAATATGTTAGTGCTGATTGCAGAAATCGTAATAACCTGAGGAGTGGGTGTTGGTTACATCCTGAAATGGCGTGCGTTCCCCAATGCGCTTTGAAGATGACATTAGCAATATGGGATAATCCTGTAGTGAAGAAGTCAGATCAGCACTAAGGTAGTTATATCAATAATGGTGGGCGTTCCCTCAGTATGGCAATTGAACCCACAGCATGAAAATTGCTATATGTTGCTTGTTTATTAATTAATAGCACTGCTTCTTTCATGTTAGAATTGGATATTTTGTTATTTCTTTGATTTCCTGTAACCGGAGGCTGCTACATCCTGAAGTGGTGTGCGTTCCCCAATGCGCTTTGAAGACGACATATTAGCAATCTGGGATTCCTTTTATATGTCATGTCAGGTCAGCAGAAAGGTAATTGTATCAATAATATTAATTGGTATTCTGTTTTGCTACCAACAATTGATAATATGATGAAGAGCTTAGTGTCTTGCTGAATTTGTTAATTTTAGAGTGTCATATGTCCACATTCCCCATTTCCATGTTTGCTACAATTGTTACACACGTAATACACTATGCACATGCACTTTTCTGTACTGAATGGTCAATGCTAGCAACAACAACAATAAGCTTAGTTTGATCAGGTTTACATGCAAAATTGGAAACTTTATAAAGCTATTTTAATTAGAAGGGTAAACGGAGCAGTCAGCCATCAATAAAGAGCCATCAAAATTGGTTCTCAAATATGCATGTTCGATCTGTAAAACACTATCTAGGAGGCTATATAGATGGTAAACATATATAGGATACAAAATTCAGAGAACGGTACTATCATATTCAAGTATGATATCACAATTCACAAATATGTTATTTTATTCAAATATTGTGCTTCTGGAGTGTGCTTGGTAGAACTATTCTTCTACAAAATTCAGACTGTGCTTGTTAATTTAGAGCTCAAAAGATGAAGCCTTTTTTGGCATAGATGAAGACAGAATTACTATCCTGAATGTGTACTGATATTTACGTGATGTTTTCAGTTTACACATGACTGCACAATCCCAGGAGGTGCGGCAGTAAGATTGGACACAGGAGGTGCGGCAGTAAGTTTGGAAAAAAAATGGATCAAGAAGGTAAATTAACCTGGTTCTCGTAGATGGACGGCGAAGACAGATTAGATGTAAGATTGCTGGTTTATCTTTTTGATGTTGATGACACAGGCAGCGTCATGTTTGGCGTCGACGACGGCAGCGTCATCTTTGGCATCGACGGCTAGGAGATGCACATTGGGCCGATGATGGTGATGAAGCCGTGGCGCGTCCGCGGACGAACAGCGGGCAGTTGCTGATAGAAGGTGATCCCCGCGAGCCTCAGACGTGCAGGAGATGAACGGCGTCCGCGGACGGACAACAGGTAGGGAAGAATTTGGCGACGGAGGTGATCTCTGTGAGCTAGGGCAGAAGAATGGCGAGGCAGAGGTTTCGCGAAATTTTGGGATCGCTAAAGCGATGATTGTGAAGGGGTATGCGACGGTGGGAGACTGGCAGGAAATTGTTCTGCCGGTCGACAGGAAAGATCTAGTACGTTGGTTTAGGTGGGTTAAGATAAAACAAAACTGTGTCGTTCGATCTGATTAAGTGGGCGCGATCTAATGGTCCTGGTTGACCTGTGTACGTTTTGGTTTGGTGGGTTTAGCGAAGTTTAGGTTTGCTCTTTTATAAGTAGTGGAGATTCCCGATCCATCCTGGGATTTAGCCAAGCGTCGGCGCAAAAGAGGCATCGAGCGCTTCAATTGTTTTCTCTCCACACGGAAAGGTTTGCCCAGAGGCATAGTAAATAGCGCCTCAATCTTAGCGCCTCTCGTTGGAGTTCTAGGCGCTTATGATTAATATTGGACGATAATAATTATTTTTGGTAGAGCTGACGGTTGTTAAAATTACCAAGTATTCTAAAACTTGTAAAGCGGTGCTGTGGTAGTTTTGGGTAGTTTTCCACCTAAAAATATTTCAGCCATTAGATTTGACTATATTCTCTCTAAATTATGCCAGCCATCCAAGCACCGGAACTTTTTTTTAGCATAGCGCTGAAACGTAATTAGTGGGCGGTAGGTGGTAAAATTGTATTTTGGGAAGGAAATCATCTATCCGCAATCGATTCGATTCAGCGCAGCCAGAGAACCATCTCCGTCCCCTCCCCTCGATTCGTGGCCGCCCCTCCGGTCCTCCGCCGCCGGCCACCACCTCCGCAGCCATAGCATGGAACATCAAAAATTATAGATAATTATAGATACGTTTGAGACGTATCAAACATCACAGGAAATTTCAAGGCATGCAACCTTCTCCGGTACTCTCGGCCTGATTAAAAACAATTTTGAGACTATCTGGTGCATAATTTATCACGCTTGGTTTAACTAACCACACCACAAGACAAATTCATCATAGGATTCGAAGCAGTCCCCTGATCCAAAACTGGAATTAGCAGGGCTAACCAAAGATGCAAAACAAAAGGGGTGAAACATCGGGTCATCAAAATTTGGAGCATTTAGAAGGTTCGGAGAGTAGCATTAACAACTAAAATAGCACCGCATGGCCTGGTACTTGACACACGGGATTAAGCGATTCAACTAAGAAAATGAGAGCTTCACCTGAAACACATTTCCGGCAAGGAGCAAGCGCCAGTTCTCGAAGAAAAGCTGCAGCTCCACCGTCGCCTCCGCTCTCATCTTCCTCCATATCTGCAAAGAGGGCCAATCGGAAAACTTAGCAAACTATACCTAGAAGAGAATATGGGGGCGAACCCACCCGCCCACGGACACCAACGACTCGAGACCTTGGTTGCCTCCCGCGCGATGTAAATCGCCATGGCCGCAGCTGTGGTTCCCCGTAGGCCTCACGCCGCCGGCGGGGAGGCAGGGGAGGGGTCGGACATGGACTTGACGAGAGAGAGATGGGGAGCAAGAAGAGCAGAAGTGAGAGGGACTGGGGTCCTCGCTGGGGCGGTGGCCGGAGGTAGGTGAGAGTAAGAGAGTAGAGTGTGGGGAATGCTCGATACGGATATGTGGGTATGATATTTTTAGGTACGGGTTGAAAACTAATTATTCTGCCATGATTATTTCAATAAACTGAATATTTTATAAGAGTATTAAAATTTCTTGCATGATTTTGTTATTGAATATATCAAAATTTGTATCATATTTTTTTGTAATCATGAAGGTCATCATGTGGTCTTTGGATAATAAATTTTACGAAATTATTGATGTCGTAACAAAAAATTCACAAAAATAAAAAGATCATATTTATATTGTGAAGACGTGCGTTGCACGTGCACACCTACTATTTTTTGTAAGAGCAAGTTAGGAGCAAGTTAATATTTGTGTATGTAGTAATATGTTAGTGCTGATTGCAGAAATCGTAATAACCTGAGGAGTGGGTGTTGGTTACATCCTGAAATGGCGTGCGTTCCCCAATGCGCTTTGAAGATGACATATTAGCAATATGGGATAATCCTGTAGTGAAGAAGTCAGATCAGCACTAAGGTAGTTATATCAATAATGGTGGGCGTTCCCTCAGTATGGCAATTGAACCCACAGCATGAAAATTGCTATATGTTGCTTGTTTATTAATTAATAGCACTGCTTCTTTCATGTTAGAATTGGATATTTTGTTATTTCTTTGATTTCCTGTAACCGGAGGCTGCTACATCCTGAAGTGGTGTGCGTTCCCCAATGCGCTTTGAAGACGACATATTAGCAATCTGGGATTCCTTTTATATGTCATGTCAGGTCAGCAGAAAGGTAATTGTATCAATAATATATTAATTGGTATTCTGTTTTGCTACCAACAATTGATAATATGATGAAGAGCTTAGTGTCTTGCTGAATTTGTTAATTTTAGAGTGTCATATGTCCACATTCCCCATTTCCATGTTTGCTACAATTGTTACACACGTAATACACTATGCACATGCACTTTTCTGTACTGAATGGTCAATGCTAGCAACAACAACAATAAGCTTAGTTTGATCAGGTTTACATGCAAAATTGGAAACTTTATAAAGCTATTTTAATTAGAAGGGTAAACGGAGCAGTCAGCCATCAATAAAGAGCCATCAAAATTGGTTCTCAAATATGCATGTTCGATCTGTAAAACACTATCTAGGAGGCTATATAGATGGTAAACATATATAGGATACAAAATTCAGAGAACGGTACTATCATATTCAAGTATGATATCACAATTCACAAATATGTTATTTTATTCAAATATTGTGCTTCTGGAGTGTGCTTGGTAGAACTATTCTTCTACAAAATTCAGACTGTGCTTGTTAATTTTAGAGCTCAAAAGATGAAGCCTTTTTTGGCATAGATGAAGACAGAATTACTATCCTGAATGTGTACTGATATTTACGTGATGTTTTCAGTTTACACATGACTGCACAATCCCAGGAGGTGCGGCAGTAAGATTGGACACAGGAGGTGCGGCAGTAAGTTTGGAAAAAAAATGGATCAAGAAGGTAAATTAACCTGGTTCTCGTAGATGGACGGCGAAGACAGATTAGATGTAAGATTGCTGGTTTATCTTTTTGATGTTGATGACACAGGCAGCGTCATGTTTGGCGTCGACGACGGCAGCGTCATCTTTGGCATCGACGGCTAGGAGATGCACATTGGGCCGATGATGGTGATGAAGCCGTGGCGCGTCCGCGGACGAACAGCGGGCAGTTGCTGATAGAAGGTGATCCCCGCGAGCCTCAGACGTGCAGGAGATGAACGGCGTCCGCGGACGGACAACAGGTAGGGAAGAATTTGGCGACGGAGGTGATCTCTGTGAGCTAGGGCAGAAGAATGGCGAGGCAGAGGTTTCGCGAAATTTTGGGATCGCTAAAGCGATGATTGTGAAGGGGTATGCGGACGTGGGGAGACTGGCAGGAAATTGTTCTGCCGGTCGACAGGAAAGATCTAGTACGTTGGTTTAGGTGGGTTAAGATAAAACAAAACTGTGTCGTTCGATCTGATTAAGTGGGCGCGATCTAATGGTCCTGGTTGACCTGTGTACGTTTTGGTTTGGTGGGTTTAGCGAAGTTTAGGTTTGCTCTTTTATAAGTAGTGGAGATTCCCGATCCATCCTGGGATTTAGCCAAGCGTCGGCGCAAAAGAGGCATCGAGCGCTTCAATTGTTTTCTCTCCACACGGAAAGGTTTGCCCAGAGGCATAGTAAATAGCGCCTCAATCTTAGCGCCTCTCGTTGGAGTTCTAGGCGCTTATGATTAATATTGGACGATAATAATTATTTTTTGGTAGAGCTGACGGTTGTTAAAATTACCAAGTATTCTAAAACTTGTAAAGCGGTGCTGTGGTAGTTTTGGGTAGTTTTCCACCTAAAAATATTTCAGCCATTAGATTTGACTATATTCTCTCTAAATTATGCCAGCCATCCAAGCACCGGAACTTTTTTTTAGCATAGCGCTGAAACGTAATTAGTGGGCGGTAGGTGGTAAAATTGTATTTTGGGAAGGAAATCATCTATCCGCAATCGATTCGATTCAGCGCAGCCAGAGAACCATCTCCGTCCCCTCCCCTCGATTCGTGGCCGCCCCTCCGGTCCTCCGCCGCCGGCCACCACCTCCGCAGCCATAGCATGGAACATCAAAAATTATAGATAATTATAGATACGTTTGAGACGTATCAAACATCACAGGAAATTTCAAGGCATGCAACCTTCTCCGGTACTCTCGGCCTGATTAAAAACAATTTTGAGACTATCTGGTGCATAATTTATCACGCTTGGTTTAACTAACCACACCACAAGACAAATTCATCATAGGATTCGAAGCAGTCCCCTGATCCAAAACTGGAATTAGCAGGGCTAACCAAAGATGCAAAACAAAAGGGGTGAAACATCGGGTCATCAAAATTTGGAGCATTTAGAAGGTTCGGAGAGTAGCATTAACAACTAAAATAGCACCGCATGGCCTGGTACTTGACACACGGGATTAAGCGATTCAACTAAGAAAATGAGAGCTTCACCTGAAACACATTTCCGGCAAGGAGCAAGCGCCAGTTCTCGAAGAAAAGCTGCAGCTCCACCGTCGCCTCCGCTCTCATCTTCCTCCATATCTGCAAAGAGGGCCAATCGGAAAA
This sequence comes from Poa pratensis, assembly GCA_947311845.1. NCBI lineage: Eukaryota > Viridiplantae > Streptophyta > Magnoliopsida > Poales > Poaceae > Poa > Poa pratensis. The sequence continues at coordinate 81,177,457 of CAMZMU010000042.1, read as the reverse complement.
CTTAGCAAACTATACCTAGAAGAGAATATGGGGGCGAACCCACCCGCCCACGGACACCAACGACTCGAGACCTTGGTTGCCTCCCGCGCGATGTAAATCGCCATGGCCGCAGCTGTGGTTCCCCGTAGGCCTCACGCCGCCGGCGGGGAGGCAGGGGAGGGGTCGGACATGGACTTGACGAGAGAGAGATGGGGAGCAAGAAGAGCAGAAGTGAGAGGGACTGGGGTCCTCGCTCGGGCGGTGGCCGGAGGTAGGTGAGAGTAAGAGAGTAGAGTGTGGGGAATGCTCGATACGGATATGTGGGTATGATTTTTTTAGGTACGGGTTGAAAACTAATTATTCTGCCATGATTATTTCAATAAACTGAATATTTTATAAGAGTATTAAAATTTCTTGCATGATTTTGTTATTGAATATATCAAAATTTGTATCATATTTTTTTTGTAATCATGAAGGTCATCATGTGGTCTTTGGATAATAAATTTTACGAAATTATTGATGTCGTAACAAAAAATTCACAAAAATAAAAAAAATCATATTTATATTGTGAAGACGTGCGTTGCACGTGCACACCTACTAGTAAAGCAAAACTGTCAGTATTCCTATCCTAGCGCCTGTGGATAGCGCCCGCGTTGTACAGACTGGCAAAGTAAGGAATTCAGTCCAGTAGAGCGATTAACCCTCAAATCCACACACACCGTTTTCGCCCCGAACCTGGGCCAACTTTGGTCCATGTTTGGGGAGAAACGGACAGCCTCCCGGTCCGCCATATGTCCTCCCTTGTCCGTCTTGGGCCCAGTAGCCAGCCACAAAACCCCCGCCCCTCCCACCCCCTTCCCCATCTCGACCGACCCTCGTCCACTCCGGTTGCGCCGCCGCTTGGTCCGCCCTCGCCAACTCACTCTCCTCCGCCTTGGCCACATCAACGGTTCGGTTGGTTGCACCATCGCCTGGTCCACCATCGCTGTCGTTTCTCCTGTCCCGGAGTAGCTCTCCACAAGTTGCCATCCTCCTCTTGTCCCCGGCCCCGGTAGCGGCAAGATATACTCATCCCCGGCCATGAGGACGCTGCGGGGAAGTTGGAGAACTACCTTCTCGCCGGGATACGTCTTTTGGCTCGGCCTTTGCCTTGGACTCGGCCGCAATGTCCACCCCCCCAAGGTGTTTAACGGATTTCCTACACGCACGAGGTAGGGAGACCTTCTTTCTATTTCGTTCGCAAATTCGATACAAATGCTTATGTATATTTTGATTGTTCATTTTGTGTAGATGGACAGTGACAATGACTTCTACAACACCTTCATCGATACTTCGGACGAGTCATCAGACGATGATAGCGATATCATCATGGCCGCGACTGCTCTCATCCACAACTTCAACGAGGATGCACTACCTCGGCATGGAAGGTTCGTAATTGGACGTGCGCCGGCGTTGGATCGTGACCGGAAAAAGGGTCACTTCCAACTTTGGAAGTATAACTTCCACCCCTTCAAGCCAACATATGTGGCGCACGTTTTTCGTCGCCTTTTTCGGATGGCAAAGCCTGTGTTTATGCGTATACTCGAAGGAGTGCGGGCATATGATGACTCTACTTTTCATAAGTGCACTGCAGTTGTTCGGATTCTAGCATATGGAGTAGCTGGTGTTCTTGTTGATGAATATTTGCGCATGAGCGAGTCCATTTGCCTAGACTCCATGTATCAGTTCTGCCAAGCTGTGATTCAGATGTTTGGTGGGGAGTATCTAAGAGAGCCGCAGACACTACTCGTCTAATGACGTTGAACAGTAGAGGCCTTACTGAAATGTTGGGGTGCATAGATTGTATGCATTGGGAGTGGAAGAACTGTACTTTTGCTTGGCAGAGACAATACCAGAAACATGTTGGAGAGTGCACCGTCATACTTGAAGCGGTAGCATCTAAGGATCTGTGGATTTGGCACTCCTTATTCGGCATTGCAGGCTCTCACAACGATATCAACGTGTTTCAGCAATTAGCGATGTTCGACAGAGTTGCCGAGGGCAATGCTCCAGTTATCAGTTTTGAGGTGAATGACCATGCATACAACAAGTGGTACTATCTAGCTGATGGTATCTACCCTGCGTGGTCAACATTTGTGAAGACCATCCGCAACCAAAGGATTAGAAAGCTCGCAAATTTGCTCAAACAAGAAGCATGTCGAAATGATGTGGAGCGAGCATTTGGTGTGCTCCAATCTCGGTTTGCAATTGTTTGGCACCCTGCTAGAACATGGATCAAGGAGGTCGTGGGAGGTGATAACTGCTTGTGTGATCATGCAACAACATGATCGTTAAGAATGAGCGTGATGATGCGAGGCTATTTGACCAAGCCTTAGATTTTCAGGGTGAGTTGATTGAGCCTATGCCAGGACCGGCGACGTTCCAGCAGTATATGCACGTGCATCATGTGATGTGTGATCGGGCTACACACGAGCGTCTACAGGATGATTTAGTAAAGCATATGTGGATTCATCTTGGAAACCAGCCTCCTCTCCTCTCCATTCTGTTATTTATTTCCATCTGCGAACTTTGTTGTAATATTATTAACCATATTATTTACTTATTTCTGAACTATTCATACCTTAATTTGTTCAATATTTGCTTCATATAAAATATCTGTCAACTAAAATGGCAAATACCCGCCAAAGAGAAAAAATGCGGCCGGCCGTTGGGGCACCCCGCCCCAAACAGACAAGGGTCTAAAACCTGTCCACGGTCCGCCCCAGACGAACCGAATCAGACACATTTCGGTGTCCATGGGGCCGTTGGAGGTGCCCTTAGGGCTTCATCGTCTGGTGCAACCAGGTCGGGCAAGGATGTGGAACTGCTCAAGGCGGAACTGAGCCCAAAGCGACAGCGCTTAATGAAGAGCTTAGCCAAAAAAAAAAAAAAAAACGGAAGGAACATGGTTTTTGTGAAAGCATAAGTCGGCAAGTACTCATCTTCACATTTTTTTTACATGCAGGCAATCTGGCTATCACTTTCTATTCTAGGCAGCTAGCATAAACGCACTAACAAGAGTCAAAATTTTAATCAATTATTTTTCCAGGAATATGGTTAAATAATTGGTGCAGATAAGTGTACATTTTCTTCTCCATGACCTAGTTTACTAGTTTCTTGCTTTCATAAGTTCAAAAAAAGAAGGTTTCTTGGTTTCATTTAGTCTTGGTCACCACAAAGTTGCTTCCCAAGTAATCGATCCCAAGTCAATTAAAAACAAGGGAACTTTTCACGAAATATATCTAACAATGCATGTTAAATTCAAAAGCAAGTTTCTAAATGTTCTGTAGTACACAATTTTTATCATGCAAGTCTATGAGTTACTCAAACTAACACAACTCCTTCCATGATTTTATAGTTTGTCGGAGTGACCAAAAAGCCCAAATGGGTTAACTGAATCAGCGCAAGAAACTGACCAAGGGGCGCAGATGTATAGGAGGAGGACGAACACACGGAATGGCAGTCCCACTTGTAGATTCTTGGAACAGGTTTGGGAAAACTTTGACCATTCTTGCACTCTTTTGGATGTTCCTATTTGGACAGACAAGCAAGTTTTCATAACTATGATTACTGGGGATGTCTCCCCTAGAAAAAAAAGCAAGTTTCTAGTGGCGGAATATGTGCCAAAACTAAAACACAAGTAGAGAGGAGGTTCACCGTTTTTTTCCTCCACCTCCAGAAACAAAACTTCAGACTAGAAGTATTTTTGCTGGCTTTACTAGCGTCTAATGATCTCCAAATGTTTTACCTGGGTTCCTTTTTGTTGCCTCCTCTTTCTAGAATTTCTCGCTTTCAGCTGGAAACTTATCGATGGTGTTGAGTTCGAAACCCTACAGGCCTGAGACCTGGGCGGCGTCCTGGTAACAATTCCTCGTGAGTCGTGACCCTATTCTTGTTTTCCAGATCGGTCCGTCGGTTGTTGGCGAGAGGTGCTAGAAGACACGTGTCCCGTAAACGATGAATGCACATTCTGAATTTCCGATCTATGGTTAGATCTTCTATTTATAGCGTTTACAATTGGAGCATAATTGTTGACGATCTACAGTATTACACTCGCTTTCTTCACGCTCTGTCGGGACGCCAAACGGCCGCCCAAAGACGTTTGAGCGGTGCCAGACTGGCGCCCACTCGCGGCGCCCAAGCTCGTTTCACCCAGCCCGCGTCCTCCACTTGGTGAGTCGATAGGCTGTACCAGACGAAACGGCGCGCGGCCACGTTGGTCTCCGACGCACCGGCCAGCCTTATCATTGAGACACGAGGCTGAGTGCGGCCGGTCAACTGAATTAATGGCGGGCGGCGTCTCGGTTTCCCAGCCGGGCGCAGCGAGGCGTCGCTTCACCTGCGGCGAGGAAGCGTCTGCGCCACGACGGCGTCAGTGCAGATGAGCGCGCCTTTTAAAGCGTCGCCATAAATAGGGTGGCAGGCGGGCCGGTGACCGGAGTTAAGGCACGCTTATCCGCTCGCCTCCCCCCCGGTCGCTATATAGAGGCGGTTCCTCGCCGTCTACACCACAACACCACATCTATCTCCACCACCTACCCCATGGCTCCTCTCGGCGCGACATCGGTGCTCCCTTGACGGAGGAGGAGCTTGCACATCTCCGGGAGGCGACGCAGGCCCGTAGGGTGCGCCGGAATGACTAACTGATGCTCGACGCGCTGCGCGACGCTCGCCTTTGCGAACCCGGCCTTTGCCAAACGACCATGAGGCGGGCTCATCCATCCGCGTTCCTCTGCCACCGGCGGACTTGCTCACGGAAGCCGAGGCGAGGGAGCTCATCCGCACCAACATACCGGTGCCGGCGAACAGCCGTCTCCCCGAGGGATGTGCGATGAACCCAGCTCACGTCCTGGTTGCCCCTCGGCTCACCGGCTAGGCGCGCCTCGACTACATCGCAATGTGCCAACAGATCATGCCACCGGAGATGTATGACGACTGAGGTTCGAGCCGAACTCGGCGTACTGGGACGAGCAGATCGAGGTGGAGCACGCCTGTCGGCTCAACTCCTTCTTCGCTCACAAGCCGCTTGCGAGCTGGTTCGACTCCGGCGATGACGTCCTCACCAACACCTTCGACGAGGACTTCACTGCCAGCATGGAAAGGGTGAGGGTTCGCTACGAGGCGGCGGAGGAGGCTCGTCACGCAAGATCAGAACAAGGCCGCTTGCAACCTCCTCCGCCGCAACCTCAACAAGAGGCGGAGGAGGTTGACGGTGATGATGATGGCTCTGAGGAATGGCCGTCGTCGCAGTGGGACGCAGGCGAGATGCAGCGCGCCATTGAGGCTGACATCGCCTCCTCCACCGCCCAGCCACATGCGCCGCCATCCGCCACCAACTGCCTCTGCTTCCTCCGCCGCCGGGCACCTCTACCTGTGTTGGCGGGCTCCTGCCCGAACTGCCGGTGCCCGCGTGCCACCCTTCGTATTAGGTGTAGTTCAGGTTTTAATTTGAACGAATTATGTTTAGTTTCAATGAATTATCTCTAGTTTGAATGAAATTTCAACGAAATCAATGTACTTTCGTTTTTAAATGTCAATTTAAAAAATATATGGACGCCGCAAGTGGATAACGACAGCGCATAGCTTGCTGGCTGTCTAGACGGCGCCCGCCCAAAAGGCCTGTCTGAACAGTCTTTGGGCGCCGATTTGGACGCCGTAACTGGAGATGCTCTAAACTAACATTTTGGCAACCTAAAGTCAAGCCGGTCAAACTATGACAAAAGCTAGCCGTCATGCCGAAAATAGGAATCAAAATATTGCTGGATGTCTCCAATGCGACCACGCAAGTGACCTTAAGAAAAAGATAAGAAAATGTCAGCCCGTGGATTCGACACCCACCTTCCTCACTCCCCTCACTCTCTCTCATCAAGACCCTCCCCTGCCTCTTGCCCTCCTCGACGGCGTAATGTCCCTGCTCTCTGCTTCGGCTCAGCTCAGCTCAGAGCAGCTCCTCCGCGGCCCCCGGCGACCTCACCTGGCAGGCTCCTCGGCGACCCCGACGACCCAACCTAGCAGGCTCATCGGAGAGGAGCAGGAGCATCTCCTCGGTGATCCCTCATCAACAGCCAGCAAGCTCAATGAAAGCTGCGCAGGGCACCTCCCAGGAGAGCTAGACCCGATGTTCTCAACCTGTCCGGTAGGGATGCATTTCTGATATTAAGTTTTTTCCCCTAGATTACAATGAGGGGATTTGTGGAAATGAAGTGAGCTAGAATTTGTTGCTCTTAGTTTAGATCCAGGAGACAACAGAAGTTTAACCAATCATTACCAATTTTATTTGGCCGTTCCAATTATGTTTGGGGATACTGGAGTGATGATGGTATTGGATTGTTTGAGTTCCTCAATTGTGTAAATATCCCTTTGCTTTACTTCGATCTGGAAATTTCCATTCAGTTACTAACAGCGTGAAGCTGAGATTTTTTTGTTTCATTTACTGCACTTAGCTGATGACAATTTCTCCCTGCCCAATTTTACTAATACTATTAATAAAAACTGAGCTTTCCGGCCTCCTAAGAAAATTGAGAAATGCTTAATAAGAAACTTAAAAAACAATTAGCTTTCATTGGTCAATTTATTATCAAAAATATGTATCCCTATCGATATGTGCTAACCCATCTGAATCTTGTTACGTTTAACTTTTTTATCTTATCAATGCAGATTTTGAACAAATATTTACCTTGCTGCTTATTGAAGAAGTGAAGAGTGTCCTTGCATCTAATAGCCTGCTAACTGTATTGAGAAAGGCATCGCAATGATGATTCGCGTATTTTTAGCATTAAATAGTTTCTCCTAGTAGCAGATGTTATGTTAAATTGTTAATAGCATGGTTGAGAAAAGGACAGACATGAGTGCTGCTTCACAGGTAAAAACATGGTGAACAATTGCTAGTTACTGTTAGTTATCGCCAAGCTACACTGAGCATTCTTACATCTTTCGGCATTTATATCGTTTTTACTACATCCGTACTTGTGTCCGTGACCAAAACTCTCCAAGAACTATCAAAAAGAGAATAACTATGTCCTGAATAGATTCATTTACATGTTAAGTCAATACAAATTCATCCATAGAGCCTAAATGTTAATTTTATTTATTCGGTCATACAGACTCGAATACTGTCTTAAAAAATGAGTTGGTTACATATTTTTGGACTGAGTTTTTCTTCTCAACTCTCTTGGACAGTTGGACTGGGTTAAAAATAGATCATACTGATTCGTTTTATTCATTCAGGCATTCAGTCATACAGATTAGAATACTATATACTGCTAAGACAATATGATGAAGCATCTTGTTGTGTTTTATGTTTTTCTGAAGTATCTTAAATATGTTATTTCTTATAGAAGCGTCCACATGGTCTTTTATAGCTAGCGTTGCACACATCTCTTTTGTATTTATTTGCAGATTATACTGTAGATAGGTTGCTATTTATTGTATTGAAAAAAAAGTGAATCTGTTTGACCTCCCTGTTTTGGAAAATCTCTTGCTATTGCTTTCTGTATTCAATACAGATTACATGTTTTCTAATCCTCTGGGTACATGTATGTACTAAATATAAGCATATTTTTCTGGTATATGGCATGTCCATGAGAGGATATATCCAACAATTCCATCCCAATATTTTCTGTATATGCTAATCCACATCTCTATATCCTGCATTTTGAGCAGTCCAGCATAACCAGCTACGAAACCAACCAGCAGAGAGTTTAAATTGTGTTGTTTCATCTCCTAGGAGCATAGAAATGCTAATGCACTTTCCGCTGAATTCAGAGAAATAGCAAATATGCATACTTTCCTGGAACATGGACAGTCTGATTCCCTTGGGACAGGCACATACATCCAGGTACATCTATGTCTGTGGTCTAGCGAACTAAATCATTCAGATTTGATGTATGTTTATTGCTCTCACCATTACACCTAATATTTGTAGCTTTTAAGTGGTCTACTCTTCTATAGATCTAATGCGATTCAGGCAGTTGACAGGGACATTGGCTGAAATCCCGGTACGAATTCTTCTCCCCATGCTAGCTCCTTTTGCATTGTGTGTCTAATTATCAGGTTAGCATATATGGCTTTAGAAAGTCAATGTTGATGGTCTTACTAAAATATGCAGAAAGACAACTTTGCCGATGCATGACCAACAGGAGATGAGGAAGGGGCCAATAGGGGATCAGGACAGCGACGGAGCAGAACTGCCATCCTTCGTTGTCGCGGCAATACCTGGGCGTTGCCGAGGAGTTCTTCGGCGATGGCGCAAGATGGGCATGCACCTGAGTTCGCGAGGAGCTCGACGGCGTGAACGTCAGCGCGGCGACGGCGCAGGATAGTGTGTGAGCCTGCTCCTGTGTTGGCGAGGAGCTCGTCAGCGTGAACGTTTCGTCGGATGAGCATCGCGTCAACGGCGCGTCTCACTGCAGGTTCGCCTGGATGGGACAATGAACGGAGGGGACAAATAGACTTGATTGCCCTAATGTTGGAGATTTCTTCTGCTAGAGTGATTTTAATTTGACGTAGCTAGACCGGACTGCTGTTTCCCCGTTGATTGCGCTTTTTTCTTTCACGTAGCGTGCGTACGCGGATGGCAGAGTTTTTGTCCGCCACCACAATTTGCTAAACGCACATGGTGCGTGGTGGTTGTTGTCTTGACCGTTAGATAGGTGGGATGGATCGTGAGGCTGTGATAGGTCCTTTTTGCTCTGTGTACGTTAGGCTGGGTGGAGTTGGCGATGAATATGTTTGCTTGTTTAATAGTACTAGTAGAGATACACATGTATCCATATGTATCTAGACATGTTTTATTTTGTATATACACTTATTTTAGTGTGAATCAAGTCAACATGTAGAGGCTGCCCCTTCTAAATTTTTTTTAAGTCAACATGTGTAACACCTAAACATTTTATATTTAAAAATGGAGGGAGTATATCAAACTAGCAATACATACCATGCATCTCGTTATGCATGCCACTTCATTCCATGGAGAGCACGTATATGACCGGAAATCGGCACATCTCCAAACAAATTAAGCTGCAGGATCGATCAATCTTCGCCGGGTCAAAAGGTCACCGTAGCTACTCTAATCTCCCCCAACCGAACCGAACTACACCAAACCATTCACTCCCTTGATTGATGCCGATGACGGCAGCAGCAACCACTCCTCCAAATCCCTATTATTATTGGCAACAACGCGTTCAAGCGCCGTTGGCCACGCGCAAACACGCGGAAGACGTCGTGGAGCGCACTGCTCGGCCTCGGCTGCTTCAGCTCGCACCGTGGCGCCCACGCCGGCGATGAGTCCCGCCCGGCGTCGCTTCCAGACCACGACGACGACGGCGTGATGCCGTCGCCGGAGGACCTGTCCATGTCGCTGGCGGGGTCCGGCGTGGAGGCATTTACGGTGGACGAGCTCCGGACGGCGACGCGGGATTTCTCGACCTGCAACTTCGTCGGCGAGGGTGGCTTCGGTCGGGCCGGTGTTCAAGGGCTACGTCGACGAGCGGCTCAAGCCCGGCGTGCGCGCGCAGGCAGTCGCCGTCAAGCTGCTCGACCTCGAGGGCTCGCAGGGGCACAAGGAGTGGCTGGTAAATTCACTACTTAATTCTGCTTATCTACTGACGTACTGGAGTACTCCTACTTAATTACTACTGACCCCTCTTACGAAATGCAAGTACTTTCTGTTTTGAGGTGAAAATGCGACATTGCTCGTATACTATCGTTTACAGTTTTCGACTGGCATACGTTATGTTTGAGTAACAAGTCCTTCTGTGCCTCAACACACCTAAGACCAACTCTAGCACTCATAACTAAAAACGCGGGACACTCGACCCCATTTCTGGAACCCCTCCTTCTCTACAGTGCCCAGAGGCGAATCGGAGGCGACTCGGGTCTTCCCGGCGGCCGCCGGCGTATCCGCGGGATTCCTCACCCTCCGCCGGCCGCTACGGCGGCGGGAGGGTGGGGAATCCCCGGATCTGCGTTCCGGCGTGTAGATAGGGAGTTTTGGGGCGGCGCTGGCGTGGTGGGGTCGTCGGCGTCGACCTTTTGGTGCTCTGCGGCTCCCCCTTTCCGGCGTCGTCTCCGACGGCGCTGCCGAGCTGCGGGTGAGTCACCTACCTACCGTTGCTATCTCCGGCGGCGACGGCAGGTTCGTGGCGAGTGTACAGGAGGCCGGCGGAGGGGATTCAAGACGACGGCTGTGCGGGCTTGTGGTGTGCAGGTGGAGGATCTGTGGTGCTGGCCCCAGATCTAGGGCAGATCGAGCTTGGGGAGGCCCCCCGGCCGATACTGCTTCTTCGGCTTCAGATCCAGCTCCACGGAGTTGGTGGATATTGCGGCTCGTCAACGCCTTCGGGCCAGGAGCTCTTCTGCTCCCGCGGTGGGTGTTCCTGGCGGCTGGCTTCTTCGGCGTCTTCGACGGTGAAGGGACGGCGTGCCGGGTGACTTGGAGGTTGAAGACGGAGTGTGCCACCGTTGCTGTTCTTTGATTCCTCTCTGTTCTTTCTTTGCTTGTATCTGGATGTGTAAGACTTTCTTTTTCGTATGAATACAAGTATGAAAAATCAAAAAAAAAAAACTCTAGCACTCATGATAGGGACCCTCAACGACATTTACTCCGGGCATATCCAGGGGCGGACCCAGGGGAGAAAGGGACCGGGGCATCCATGTATAGAAAAATCACAAAAAAAAATTGGAGAAAGAAAAATCACAGCACATAATAACTACATAAAGCTTATAAACATCCAAAATATTATATATAGCAGTTTTCTCATAATTAATAAAACAATTCCCAATAGCAATATGTCAAGTTTACTAATAAAGTGAACAAACCTTTTTGAACAAATACCTCTCCATTTTAGCTGGATCCTCGGACAGCAGAATTATATCTCGGTGATGCAGCTCTCGGTGCATTTGGGGTTGAACTATCTGTGGTGGTGCTAGTGGGGTTGATATTTATTGGTTTGCTAATCAAATATCTCTCCATTATTTTCCTTCTTCTTTCATGTCAAATCATTGAAACAGTATAAATTCATACGCTAATAGTAAAAGGCAAGCAGAAAAGTAAGAATGGTAGTATATTTTTCAGACTAACCGGATTGCATTTGCATAGAAAATTGCCAAATCCTAGAAATTGGGTCACGGGTAGTATACTAATATGTCAAATTAGTACTACAAAAATAAATGAGGACCACCGTACTAGTAAGGATTTTTTTTAAAGTTTTAAAGATTATATTCTATCTGACACGGAATGGATCGAGATAACCAGAATAAAAAGATTATATCAAAAATTGAAATGTCCTAATGTTTACAATACCTAGGCGTATATTTGGGGATGAGGGTACTGTACTGCAACGTATCGACGCGGAGGCGGCGCCGGCCGGCCGGCCAGGCACACGGCGGACTGGCGGTGGAGGAGGGCGGCCGCGTTCGTCGAAGAAGTCAAGCAGACGACGGCACGGCGCCCGCCTGCTCTGCTCTCGATCTCTAATCTCCAGAGACGAAGCGGCGGAGGTTCGCCTAGCTGGATCGTTTTACTCGATCGTGCATTCGTGCTCTGCCGCATATCTATGTGTTAGCACGAGTATTTACTTGGATCAGTGCTGTGCCTGCCCGTCTGTATGCTGCAGAACTATAGAACGACATTTCACTCCTCACAATGTTCCTTCCCTAATCCAGCTTCAAAAAACAAAAAATGTTCCTTCCCTAATCCGGATTTTTAGTCCGTGGCGTTGACATTGCCACTGATTGACTTGACTTTTGGGCATGTCCTTATTCAAACTCCTCAAAACCTGGACACGATAGTAATAAATTGGAAAACTTAGAAGAATGAGTTAGGGGCTGTTTGCAGTAAGTACGAAATTCAGTTAGCGAAGAGGAAGATAGAATTTTTTTGACTGTGTTATATACATACCGTCGGCCCAGTGGAAATCAGGGTACCACGGGCCGACCTGCCACAGCCCTCGACACTTCACAGAGGATTTCGCTAAGAACCAGGCGTCCCAGCCTGGTGAGCCTGGCTTCTCCCGTTGAAGATATCGCTAAGTCCTGGCACACAACAGCGCCTTCCTCGCGAGGCGTCAAGTAATCGAAGGCCTCGGCGAGGCATCCCAGCCCTCGCGAGGTTCCTTCGGCTGAAAGCAAGCTCTGTCTCCGCGACAGAGCGAACATGGCCTCTGCGCCCGCCACAGAGTGACGCGCGCGCCTGCGCGCAGTGACGACGACGCCGCAGTTGTCATTCTGGTGATTAAAGCGGTCAACAAAGCTGCGCCAAGTAAAGGAGGCAACGAGGCTTACCATTCCGGTGCTAAGGGGACCGTTGGCCACTACGCTCCAAGCCGACGTCACCGTGGGGCACGCCACGGACCTCTCCAGCGCCAGCCCACTGTCCTCGATGGACAGTGGCTTTTTCTGCCAAGAGGACAACGCTCCCTGCCATGGACCGAATCCATGGGCAGCCCCGTGACCGCGCACTGTCCTCCTCCTTCGCCGCCATGTGGTAGCCCTTCCCGCCTAGATGGATTGGGGGAAGAGGCCCGAGGCACCTATATAAGGAGGCAGTGTACGACCAAGGAAGGGACTCTGGAATCGATCCGCCATTCGAGCGCTCCATTCAGTCTCCATTCCTTCCACCATAGTTCCTCTCGAACACAACTTTTTGTACTGTAACCTCCACAAGCAGTGCAATACAACCAAGTAGGAGTAGGGTCTTACACCTCACGGTGGCCCGAACCTGGGCAGCGGCTCGTGTCCACTATCTGCCGTGATGTCCCTCACCGAGCTCGACGAGTACCGTCGCCGAGGTAGCTGAGGGTTGTTTGACAGCGTGTTCAGCCCCCTTTCGATCCGTGGCTTTAGAGAGACACTTCCCTAGTTCCTGGGACCAGTTCTCCGACATTTGGTGCGCCAGGTAGGGGAGAATGCGGTCATCACTCATCCTCGCGCACCCTCGCAGGGAAGGTCTTCAGAGGTGGCTTCTACTGGCCTACAGTGCTTCAGGACGCCACCGCCATCGTCCAGTCTTGCGAGGCATGCCAATTCCACGCCAAGCAGATCCACCAGCCAGCACAGGGAGTTCAAACCATCCCGCTTTCCTGGCCCTTCGCGGTCTGGGGGCTGGATATCCTGGGACCCTTCCCACGAGCGCTCGGGGGCTACCGCTACCTCCACGTCGCCATCGACAAGTTCACCAAATGGACGGAGGTTGAACCAGTGCGCACCATCCCGGCGAGGTCCGCGGTAAAATTCATCAGGAGCCTGGTCTGCCGCTTCGGCGTGCCAAATCGCATCATCACCGACAACGGCTCACAATTCACCAGCGGCCTCTTCAAGTCCCACTGCGGCAGCCTCGGCACCCAAATCTGCTACGCCTCGGTGGCTCACCCACGAAGCAACGGGCAAGCCGAGCGAGCAAACGCTGAAGTACTCAAGGGCCTCAAGACAAGAAGCTTCAATCGCCTCAAGGCCAGCGGCAAGAACTGGATCGATGAGCTCCCATCCGTGCTCTGGTCCATTCGCACAACAGCAACAAAGCCCACTGGTGAAACATCGTTCTCCCTCGTCTACGGAGCTGAAGTGGTCCTCCCCAACGAGCTCAAGCACGGGTCCCCGCGAGTCCTCGCCTTCAACGAAGCCAACCAGGATGACATCCGCAACAACGACCTGCTGCTGCTCAAGGGGCTCCGCTGCAACGCCGCCCTCCGAGCGGCAAGGTACCAGCAAGACCTCCGCCGCTACCACAGCCGCCACATACGCCCGCGCACCCTCGAGACAGGTGACCTCGTCCTGAGCAGGATACTCTCCAGAGAAGGCCTCCACAAGCTCTCGCCCATGTGGGAGGGGCCCTTCAGGGTCGTGCACGTCTCCAGGCCCAGCTCAGCACGGCTCGAGATGGAGGACGGCATCCCGGTCCAAAACCCGTGGAACATCGAGCATCTGCGCAAGCTCTACCCATGATCAGCCGCGGCAGGCATTTTTTGTCTCAAGAGAGAAGCATGCACCATCGCATCCCCAGCTTGACAAAAGATTTCCCTCCCCGAGGGCCTACACCATCTGAGCTCTCTCTACAACGCGTCGCCACGGGTCGCGAGAAGCCTCAGCCACTCCGTGTGGAATCCCATGCTCAGACATGGTGGAATTTATTTTGGCCACGCCAAATGTAATGAACAATTTCATCCCAGCATGAACCTATGGGCTGTAGCGCCGTTATGTAATATTGCCGCGGTAAGCATTTGATTTCTGCTATCATTCACGCTCATACTTATCCCCATGCGTATCTCACGAGCGGGGGCTGAGCACGGTGCCAGTGCCTCGGGAGCATCCCAGCAGCATCGCCAAACGCAAAGGATCCGAGCTCTGAACTCATGGGTCTGCTCCCATGCACGTCACCTCACCAAGGACCTTGGTGCTTACCCTCCTCGAGAGCTGAGCACGATGCCTGTGCCTCGGGAGCATCCCAGCAGCATCGCAAAACCCAAAGGATCCGAGCTCTGAACTCATGGGCCTGCTCCCATGCATGTCACCTCACCAAGGACCTTGGTGCTTACTCTCCTCGCGAGACACACATGAGGAAACTTATGAGCGCGCATGAGTTGTACAACCATGCATTGCTTGTGGGTCTGCCTACTTGTCCAACGCAGGAAGCACGACACATACTATAAGGCTGCGAGACTCATAGGTCAGCCCCAGGCAGCCTCAAGGGCAAAAACGCCTCGCCAGGGAACACGACGCCCTCACAAAAGCTAAATCTAAAACTGGTTGAATTTCCCCTCGTCAGTGTTTTCGCCTCTCGAGCTCCCTTTTCCCTCTTACGCCTCATGGGCTGCTTGCACGCCAAAGGGGGGCTCCCGAGCATCGCGCCTCGAGAGCCCTTGCCTCTTCAAGCCTCACGCACCCCCGGCCTTGTTATCGAGCCCTGACTCTGACATACCGAGCGGCGGTGTCATTGTGCTGGAAGCAGGGTCCTGACGACGTAGAGCGAAAAGACATGAAAAAAGAGATAAAAGGCCTCCCGAGGGGCACACACTTGCACAAAACATAGTTCTTACGAATCATTACAAATAAAACGGCAAATCCTAAGATACATCGTGCCCCAAGCACAGGAGCGGCTCAAGCAGCAGGTCCGCCGTCGTCCTCGCCGCCGGCAGCTTCGTCGTCCTCCTCCTCAGCGCCTTCCTCGCCATCGCCTTCTTGGGTCTGGTCCGGCTCGACCTCAACCCTCTTGAAGCGCTGGACGAACCTCTCCACGTCCTCGAACACCGCGGCGTTCAGCTCCGCGGCACGTCTCTGCTCGACGGGCTCCGTCACGGCCTTAAAGACGATTCCAGGATGGAGGCGTGCGAGGTTGGCGAAGACGCAACCAACCGCGACGCCGAGGAGCTCGCGGCTCTCCGTGTCGACGAGGTCGTCGAGGCTCGTCACGAGCCCTTCAAGGTTGGTGAGGAGCCGCTCGAAGAAGCCAAGGTACGTGGCGGCGTCGGCATTCCCCTCGACAGAGAACTGAGGAGTCACGGCCCCAAGCGGTCCGCAACAGCCCGCGCGCGGATCACCAGGGAGTGGAACATGCGCTCCAGCTGGCGCGTCAAGAGCCGCGCAGCCTGCGCGTTGTGCGGAGCCTCTTCGACAAGCTGCGCGACGGGCGCCACCTGCTGATGGACCTCGTTCAGGTCCTCCGTCAGGGAAGCAAGGTCCTGCTCCGCGCGGGCCTTGGCATCCTTGGCGCTCTGAAGACGGGAAGCCAACCGCCTCCCCTCCTTCTCGAGGTCCACAATGCGGACGTTGAGCTCGTCGTGTTCCCCCTTGAAGCGCTTCTCCTGGTACTCGGCCTTCTGCGCGAACTCCTGGGAGCAGCGGTCGCGGAAGAGCTTCATCTTGGCCTGAGACTCCTCCTCCATCTTCTTCTCTTTTGAGCGGAGTTTGGCGTTGGCCTTTTCGAAGCGGTCCATGTAGCTGGCCTCGTCCTGGACCACCTTGCTCTCGCGGGCCTCCAGGCTCGCCCGCTGCGCAGATTGCTCCTTCTCGACCTGTTCGACCTGCTCCTCGTGCTTGCGCACCTCGGCCTCGCGTTGCACCAGCAACTGCTCGCGGGCGCGCATGTCTTCGCGGAACTTCTCCAGGCTTGACTTCACAGACTCAGAGTCCGTGATTATCTTCTTCTCGTGGGCCGTGAGCTCCTGGTGCTCGGCGGCAATCTCCGCCTCGAGAGCCTCACGCCCAGCCGCGACAGCCTCGCACTCGGCCTGGAGCCGCCCGAGGGTCTCCTCGGCCTCGCAGACCACGCTAGCGCGGACCTCCTCAGCGAAGCGCCTCGCCTCCTCGCGTCGCACCTGAGCCGCCGCGTCCTCCTGACGACAGCGGTTTACGGTCTCGCGAAGGTGAGTCCAAGCCTGCGCGAGGTCGGTGCGTTCCTCCGCGTCGGCGAGCTCCTCCTCGACACACTGGGCCTCAAGTCCGTCGATCGCCTCCCTCGCCAAGCGAAAGACGGAGCCGCGGCGAGCTGCGCTCTGGCGTCGGCCCTGCAGAACCAAGGCCCATGCGTTGCCAAGGGGACTGGAGGCCTCAATGCTCGCTGAGGGCCCCGGAGCGCGTTGCCTTGGGCTTGGGGTGGACTCAGGACGCGCTTGGGGGCTCTGACGAGAGCCTTCTCCCTCTTCCGCGCCGGAGGCCTCTCGAGGGCCAGAAGTGCCCTCGCCGTGGTCCTCGACGCCCTTCTGCCCGTGGAGCACGTTCTGTTGACCGTCAGAGGCAGGATCGGCCTGCCCCGCTGTGGCCGCTCCCGCCGCGGCCTCGGAGCCCGCCGCTGTCGCCTCAGGGCCCGCGCTTGGTGGAGGCGGCTGCGCGGTGGCCCCCTCCACCTCAGCCTCGACGCGCTCCTCTGCCGACGTCGCGGCCTTCGCCGCCATCTCTCTCATCGCCTCCTCCTGCCGCGCAGAGGAGGCATCGGGCCGCGCAGGCGATGATGCCGTCGCCTCAGTTTCCCCCTCCTCGCGGTGTTCACCCGCAGGAGGAGGTGAGGCCGCAGCCTCATGGTGCACCCCCTCAGCCGTAGGCGCTGCGGACGCCGCAGTAACACCGGAGCTCTCTCCGACCTTCCGGAGTCTGCGACGCTTCGTCCCTGTGGGGGGGGGGGCCTGGCAAGGAAAGCAAGCAAAATCCCTCAAGAGGGGCACTCAAGAATGCATATCAGAAAGAAAGAAAACGCGAAACTTACTCAGCGGTGTCGATCCACCTCTTCTCACCAGCCGCGGCTGCGGGGCTCTCGCCTCCGCCTCCTTTGGAGCGCCGGCAGGCCTGTCGTGGCTCGCCTTGGCGCGGGGCTCGCAGCGGCCCGGGGCCTCGTCGTCGCTCTCCTCCTCCTCCTCCTCCTCGGTGCGTGTCGTGGGGTAATCACGGTAGATGCCATACAGGGTGGCTTAACTCGGGTGTGAGCCAGGCGACGTAGGATTCACAGAGAGGTAGCACACGTAGAGTTTACCCAGGTTCGGCCCCTCTGTATGAGGTAAAGACCTACTCCTGCTTGTATGTATTTGGATCTGAATGGGGTGTACAATGGTGTGCGCACCAGAGCTTGCGGGTGCTCCGGAGGCTATGGAATGAGATGAGTCTGCCTCTAGGGTTGCTCCTTGCCGGCTTTATATAGGGAGCCGGCTAGGGTTTACAGGGAATGACGGGTTCCGCTGGCGGCGCTAGCTATCCTGCCTACAAGTGCGGCTTCGTGGAGCGCACTCTTCGGGACTAATCGCAGACTGATTCGCAGACTGATTCGAGATATCTGCTGCCGCCTCCCCGAGCCGTCATACCGGGATCCTCGGGGACCCGGTATCCTGGAAGATGTACACCGGGTGGGCTTTGGGCCACCCGGCCTTGAAGGCCGACTCGGGGTCCTGGGCCTACCCGGTTGGGCATCCCCCCATCATTAGCCCCCGAGTTCGTCAGGGACTCGTCTCCGGCTTGGTCTTCGTCTTGCGAACTGCCGGGTCGTGTCGTTGAACGAACTCCTGAAACAGAGAAAAAGAAACAACGGCTCGGAGTGGTGGATTTTGGCTTTTAACGTCCGGTCTAACTCAAGTTTTTGTTTGATGCCGGCTTGTGCCCGTTGGGACGTTTGCCATTCCGACTCGCCTCTGTGCGGGTTGTCTCCTCGTCTTCTCCGCCTGACGTCACGGCATCTTTGACCGCTTGTCCTGTAGTGTTTGTCTGTCTGACGCCGAGTCGATTGATGGGACTTGACGGCGCATCGACTGCCTCCACCTCGGGATGGAGCAATGGTAATGATGATGTCCTTTGACCCGCACGCGCCCGATCCATCGGTCCGAAACGTCGTGACAGGGTGACGTGGCCAAATCTGAGCCGCGTTTTTCGGCACGCTCCCGTGGAAACCGAGGCGTCGTGCGGGAACCGAGGCGTCGTGCGACGTGGCGATAGTGGACGACGTGGGCGGCGCCATTTACTGCGGTAACGGCTCCACTCACAGTGCCTATTAAAGCGGCAAGGGAGCGCGGCTGGTGAGTTACTCTCCTCTTCTTCCTCGCGCTCGCCGTTTCTCCTCAAAACAGTTCGCGCCCGAGCTCTTCGCCGCACCGCCACCGCAGCCATTGGACATTCCTGCTCCTCCCCCTCTCTTCCGGCCAAGATGGTGGCGCCCAAGAACAAGTGGGAGAGGTCGTCGGTGACGACGCAGGCGTTGGAGCAAGCCGCCAACGAGGGTTTGTTGCCGCCGGCGTCGGAGCGTCGGTGGCGCATCGCCTCCGCGGATCCACGCCCGCGGCCGTCGCCGGGCGAGTTCGTCGCCTTCCTCGCGTTCCTCGAGCGCGGGCTGGGCTTCCCCACGTCGGAGTTCTTCCGGCGCTTCCTTGACTTCTACGGGCTACAGGTACATGACCTGACGCCCAACTCGATCCTCCACCTCGCCTGCTTCGTTACCCTGTGCGAGGGTTACTTCGGGTGCGCCCCGTTCTTCCCGCTGTGGCTGTGGATCTTCCACGGCAAGCTGGGGAAGGGCGGTGACATGTCGCCTTGCGGCGGCCTCAACTTCCAAGTCCGCGGCGACGTCGACTACCTGGATCTCGGCCTCCCCTCCAAAGTGTATTGGAGGAAGTCGGGCTTCTACATGCGGGAGCCGGCGCCTGACGGCGAGATCGGGATTCCTTCCTTTCGCCATCGCCGAGCCGGCCACGCAATCTTCAAAGCTGCCGCGCGACGCCGACTTGCCCATGGTGCGCCGGCTGATGGCGCGACTCCAGGAGCTGAAGAAAGAGGGGCTGACGGGTCTGAACCTCATCGCCACCTGGGTGAAGAGGAAGATCGCGCCTGCAGCACCGGCCCTCGCTGATCTGCGAGTACACGGGGACGAAGGACCCGCAGCGCCATGACCCGACATTGTTCGAGTCGGTAGAGCAATTCACGCTGCGGATGAAGCGTCACGGTCCACCCGGCTCCCGAGTGGATCGTGGGCGGCTTGGAGGCCTTCTCCGCCAAGCATCCGGCTCCTGAGGTGAGTCCCTTTGCTTGACGATTCGAATACTTTCCTTTTCTTGGTCTTTTTATACCGATCCTTCCTGCTCGTCGAATTCAGGAGTTTCGATCGCTTGTTGGGCTGCCTCCGACCCGCGGAGACGCTCCCACGGTGCTTGCCGGCCCCAACGACGTTGTCGAGCGCGACTCCGACGACGAAGCCGACAGCGCCACCATGGCCAACGAGGCCGCCTTCTCCTCCCGCCAACCGATCCCCATCCTGTCTGAGGATGAGGAGGAAGGAGAAGAAGGAAGAGAAGAACGCGCCGGGTCCAAAAACCCGGCGCCTGCTGAAGATGATGATGAAGATGATCAGCCGCTCCGCATCCGGCGGAGGCGTAGGCCTGCGGCTGAGGACGCCGGGCCCAACTCCAAGCGCTCCAAGTCGGCGAACTCGACGCCGCCGCCACCAGAGCGATCGGCTGGGGCTGCCGTGCAGCGCACCGTCGTTGCCGAGCGGAGGCAGAAGGCCTTGCGGGACATCCCTGCGAGGGCCCGCGCCGACTCGCCTCCTGCGCCTCGCTTCCGAGGGGTTCGGACCTCGACTCTCCCACCTGCGGGTGACAGGTCAGCTGCTGATCCTCATCCGAAGTTCCGTTGGAGGCGCTATCTTGAGTTTGACCCGTGCGAGTGTCGCAGGGCTGAGGACGCGTCCCTCAGCGACATGGAGGACGCGCTGGAGACGACTCCCAGCGGGCGGGGCCCGCCGCACGTCACGGAGCCGACTGCGAGAGCGCCGACTCCTCCGCCTTCCGCCGGCGGAGGCGACGAAGTTATTGTGCCCCCTCGACCCGAGGGGGCCACTATTGATGACACCGTGCCGGCTGGCACAGGGGACGCCACGCCTGTGCCAGAGACGGCGCTGATGGTGACGGCGACTCGCGCCGCCGCGACGGCTTCCTCACCGGGTGGGCTGACTGCCCAGCCCCCGAGCTCCGTCCCGGGTGCATCTGCTCCCAGGCCTGACTTCCGAGCCGCCATCCAAACAGCGATGGATGCGCACCAGGTACGTAGAATCTTTCTTGCACCTGTTGCGTCCGTAGCGTATATGTAGCCCCCAAGGCCCGAGTCGTGTTCGTAGAAAGCGGCTTGGGTCTTCATAGTTTCTGGATGCGATGTTTGGCGAATAGCGTGGTCCCCGGTTTGCCAATGTCGAAGTAGAGGCAGGCCGGTGGCGGGTGTAGATGCATGCCACTCGGGCGTAGCCCCCGAGTTCCTGACTCGGCGTATTTTGTTTTTTGTTGGGGCTAGCCCCCGGGTTAGCAAATGTTGGTGTAGAGGTAACCCGTGGCGTAGCCCCCATGCTTCTTCTGATTGATCACTGTCTTGTGTACTGCAGGAGCTGTCCTGGCTCCTCGAAGCCGAACAGCAGGAGACCCGCCGCCTGCAGGAGGAGCTGAAGAAGGCGCGCGACGGCTTCATCTCCGTCGCTGAGCACCAGCAACTGCTGGCCGCGCAGGAGAGCCGGCACACGCAGGCGTTTGCCGCGGTGCAGGAATCCTGCGAGCGGCTCAGCAAGCAGAAGGAGGAGGCGGACGCCGCCCTCACCCAGGCGACCAAGGGGTACGGCGAGGACCTCGAGAAGCTCGAGCGCAAATCCGTCGAGGCCGAGCGCGAGATGAAGGAGCTGACCGAGCGGCTTGCCACCCTCGCCGTTGGCATCTGGGGTAAAGTTTCCATGCGCTTGTTACGTTTTGTGCCTGCTTGACTTGTGGCATTGTTGCTGATTTTTGTTTGTTGAACAGGCGAGGAGACGGCTGGCCTGACGTCTGCGGAGCACGTCCACCGGCTCGGTGTCTTCGCCCGTGACAGGCCAGCAAGGTCGTCCAGATGCTGTCGCCCAAGGAAGGTGTCCCCGCACCCGTCTGCAAGGTCTTGCGGGTTCTGGAGCTGATGCCCCAGGTGATCACCTGGGTGCGGGAGTCGTCGCCCGAGCCGGCGCGTGCGTTGCACTCGGGCTTGTGCGGGGCCGGTACAAGCAGACGAACGTGGACAAGATCACGGCCAGCATCCCGACCGATAGCAGCGGCCGGGAGATAGATCTGCAGCCGGTGCTCGAGTACTGCGCCCCTTACGCCTGCCGGGCTGCCAAGATGGTCGACCACGACGACTTCGTCTTCGACGTGGTGCCTGAGGGCAACGACCTTGGCGAGGTGGCGGACAGGGAGCCGGCGTCGGAGTACCTTTTTGAAAGGGCTTCAGCTCTGCCACCGCCGGCTGCGACGAACGAGGCGTCGACGTCTTCTGCTCGGGCGGCTCCGTCTTGAAGTTTGCTCCCCTGCTTTCAAAAGAGGGGTTATTTTGAAGTAGTTAGGGTTTGTCGCCTGCGGGCGAAAAAATATTATGTAATGAAACAAGTATGATATGTGCCGGGTTGCGTTTCAGCGTGCGCCTCTGCGGCTTATTAATTTTTGTTTTGGCACTCCCATGCTTGTTTTTTGTGCGCTTTCGTCACTTTGTTTGTTTTTCGCTTGTTTTGTAAGCTAGTCGATCGTGCGACCTCGCCAAGTGTGCTTCGCGTGATTTTTTCGTGACGCGCGCGGTACCCATGGTGACAAAGTCCGAGTGCGGCTTCATTGTCAAGTTAGGTTTGAACCGGCTGCACTACTTCTTCACTTTGTGCGGGTAGCTGACGACTTGGGAGAAAACAACAATTTTGTGATTTTGCTTCGTGAGCAGGGGGTCCAGTGGTGAGCCGCGCATCGTGGCATCCGGCTCTCTTTGACAACCCATCAATCATATAACGTGTGAGTAGGAAGAATAAAGACTCGAAAGCATGATTGAATCGAAACGATAGCCCCCGAGCGTGCCGGGTGTATCGACTTTATTTCCTTGATTGATTACACAGCATTACAATGGATACTATGTATAATAGGGGCGAAGCAGGCTGATGTTCCATGGACGCTTGGTCTCCTCTTCCGACTTGGAGCTTTTGTTCGGCTCACGCAAGTCGACGAGGTGGTAGGAGCCGTTGCCCATCGCTTTGCTAACGACGAACGGTCCTTCCCATGGTGCCGAGAGCTTGTGCATCCCTTTCGACTTTTGGATGAGCCGAAGAACCAAGTCGCCTTCCTGGAAAGAGCGACTTCTAACCCGGCGGCTGTGGTAGCGGCGCAGGCTTTGCTGATATATCGCCGTCCTGGAGAGTGCGAGTTCGCGAGCTTCTTCCAGGAGGTCGACGCCGACTAGGCGGGCTTCTTCATTTTCTTCCTCGTTGTAGAGGGCGACCCGAGGCGAGTCGTGCTCGAGGTCGGTCGGCATGACGGCTTCCGCCCCGTACACCATGAAGAATGGCGTGTAGCCGGTGGAACGGTTTGGAGTCGTTCTGATGCCCCAGAGTACGGCTGGTAGCTCGTCCAGCCAGCAACCCGGTGTTCGCTCCAGTGGACTTGAAGTCGCGGCTTGATCCCGGCCAGCACTGTCTGGTTCATTCTTTCCGCCTGCCCGTTTGATTGCGGGTGGGCGACGGACGCCAAGTCGAGACGGATGCCTTTTTGTTTGCAGAAGGCCTTCATCTCTCCTTCAGCGAAATTTGTGCCGTTGTCGGTGATGCTGTGCGGGTAGCCAAATCGGAAGATGAGCTTCTGGAGGAACTTGGTTGCGGTCTTGCCGTCGAGTTTCTTGATAGGTTCAACTTCGACCCATTTGGTGAACTTGTCGACTGCGACGAGCAAATGTGTCATGCCACCACGAGCTGTTTTGAACTTGCCCACCATGTCTATTCCCCAGACTGCGAATGGCCATGTCAGAGGGATGGTCTTCAGAGCCGCGGCGGGTAGGTGATCCTGCCGGGCGTACTTCTGGCACCCGATGCACCGACGGACGATGTCGACTGCATCCTGATGTGCAGAGAGCCAGAAAAAACCGTGCCTGAACGCCTTGGCGACCAGGTTGCGGCGCCGACGTGGTGGCCGCAATCTCCCGAGTGGATCTCATGAAGGATGCGCCTTCCCTCTTCCGGCTCGACGCAGCGGAGGAAAACTCCCGATGTGCTGCGTTTGTAGAGCTCGCTGTTGATGATGGCGTAAGCTGAGGCCCGGCGCACGACTCGCCGTGCTAGGACCTCGTCGGCTGGCAGCTTTTTGGTGGTGAGGAACTCGATGTAGGGTTCCCTCCAGTCGCTTGTTTCTTGGGTTACCGCCACCAGAATTGTATCTGATGATGGCGGGTTGGCGATGTCGACTTCGGCCGGCGGGCGTACCGACGGGTTGTGTAGGTGGTCGAGGAAGACGCCGGGTGGGACTCGGTCCCGCTTAGACCCGAAGCGAGAGAGTGCGTCAGCCGCCTCGTTCTTCCTCGGTCGACGTGCTCCAGCTCCATGCCGGCGAAGTGGCCGCCGACTTGATCGACGAGCCGGCGGTAAGCCGCCATGTTGGGATCATTTGCATCCCAGGTCCCCATCGTTTGCTGAACGACGAGGTCGGAATCGCCATAACATTTGATACGGCTGACTCCCATCTCCTTGGCCACGCGTAGGCCGTGTAGGAGGGCTTCGTACTCGGCGACGTTGTTGGTGCAGTGAAGTGTATCTGCAGCACATATCGCATCTTGTCGCCTTGGGGAGAAGTGAGGACGACTCCAGCCCCCGAGCCCTCATACATCTTTGACCCGTCAAAGAACAGGTCCATCTGCCGGCTTCATAGGTTGGAGCCGGCAACTGTGTCTCCATCCAGTCGACGAGGAAGTCGGATAGTGACTGCGACTTGATCGCAGTGCGGGCTGCGTAGCTGAGGCCGAAAGGCTGCAGCTCGGAGGCCCATTTGGCGACGCGCCCAGTTGCCTCTCTGTTGCGGATTATTTCAGCTAGGGAGATGAGCTGACCACCGTCATCGGGTGGCCCATGAAGTAGTGTCGCAATTTTCTTGAAGCAAAGAAAACACCGTATACAAGTTTTTGGTAATGCGGGTAACGTTGCTTCGAATCCGTCAGGACTTCGCTGACGTAGTAAACTGGCCGCTGGACCAGTTGCTCGTGGCCTTCCTCCTTGCGCTCGACGACGACCACCGCGCTGACGACTCGGTTGGTCGCGGCGATGTAGAGGAGCATCGGCTCCTTTTCCAGTGGAGATGCGAGGATCGGCGCCTCGGCCAACGTCTTCTTGAGTGCCGTCAAGGCGGCGTCTGCCTCGTCGTTCCAGGTGAACGTGTCCGACTTCTTGAGGAGCCGGTACAAGGGCATGGCCTTCTCGCCGAGTCGTGAGATGAAACGGCTGAGGGCAGCGACACAGCCTGTGAGCCGCTGCACGTCCCGGAGGTTCTCCGGCTTCTTCAGAGCTTCGATCGCCTTGATCTTCTCTGGGTTGGCTTCGATGCCTCGCTCGGAGACGATGAAGCCCAGGAGCTTGCCCGCGGGTACGCCGAAGACGCATTTTTCCGGGTTGAGCTTTATCCTGTACTTGCGGAGGTTGGTGAATGTCTCCGTGAGGTCGGCAATCAGGTCCGTCTTCAGCTTGGACTTGACGACGATGTCGTCCACATATGCGTGGACGTTGCGGCCGATCTGCTCGTGCAAGCAGTTCTGTATGCACCGCTGGTAAGTCGCTCCGGCATTTTTCAAGCCGAAGGGCATGGAGACGTAACAAAACGCGCCATAGGGCGTGATGAAAGACGTCTTTCCTGGTCTTCGGGCGCCATCTTGATCTGGTGGTACCCGGAGTAGGCGTCGAGGAAGCATAGCGCCTCGCACCCTGCCGTCGAGTCGATCAGCTGATCGATGCGAGGCAATGCGAATGGATCCTTGGGACAGGCTTTGTTCAAGCCTGTGTAGTCGATGCACATCCGCCATGTTCCGTTCTTCTTCAGAACGAGCACCGGGTTGGCAAGCCATTCCGGGTGTATGACTCGGCGATGAACCCGGCAGCTAGGAGCCGGGCTATTTCTTCGCCAATAGCCTTCTGTCTCTCACCAGTGAAGCGACGCAGGAACTGCTTCACTGGCTTCAGCTTGGGGTCAACGTTGAGCTTGTGCTCTGCGAGCTCCCTCGGGACGCCTGGCATGTCAGATGGTTTCCATGCGAAGATGTCCCGATTCTCACGGAGGAAGTCGCAGAGCGCGCTTTCCTATGCGACGTCCATGTGCGAGCCGATCACCGCCGTCTTGGAGGAGTCGCCCTCGACCAGCGGGATGCGCTTGGTCTCCTGTGCCGACTGGAACTTGTCGCGTGAGTCCAGAGTCGGCTTCTTGACGATGGTCATGTCGTTGGGGTCGACTTGCAGCTTGAGTTGCTCCAGCTGCTCCGTGGCGATGACGGACTCGGCAAAGACGGCGTTGCCCTTTTCGCACTCGATGGCGCGGTCGACGTCGCCGTGTACAGTGATGATGCCGTTCGGACCCGGCAGTTTCATCTTCAGGTAGGCGTAGCAGGGCCTTGCCATGAATTTGGCAAAGGCGGGTCGCCCGAGGATCGCGTGGTAGGAACTACGGAAGTTCACCACCTCGAACCAGATCTTCTCGAGCCGGAAGTTCTTGGCGGTGCCGAAGACGACGTCGAGTGCGATTTTGCCTAGCGGGTAGGCCTTCTTTCCCGGGACGATGCCGTGGAAGGTGGTGATGGTGGGGACTAGCTGTTCGTCACGCAATTTCATGCGTTGGAACGTCTCGTAGTAGAGGATGTTGATGCTCGACCCTCCGTCCATCAATGTCTTGGTCAAGATGTAGCCCTTGACCTGGGGCGCGACCACCAGAGCGAATTTGCCCGGGTAATCGACGCGGGGCGGGTGGTCTTGACGGCTCCATGTGATCGGCTGCTCTGACCAGTCGAGCCACTGGGGCACGTCTGGCAGAGTCGCGTGGACGGCGCGCCGTATGACCTTCTCCTCCCGCCTGGAATCGAGGCCGACGAAGGTGTGGCCCATGAAGCCGGCAGTGGGAGGCATGCCCTGCTGCTGCTCACCGTCGTCGTCTCCGTCGGGTGCCCGCTTCTTGGCACCGGTCTTGGCCTTGACGATTTCTGCAGTCCAGCTGCACTCGTCAGTGGTGTGGCCGGCTGGCTTGCCGGGTAGGCTATGATACCTACACGGCATGGCCAGGATCTCCGTGGCGGTGAGCTTCTTTCGCGGGAAGTTGCCGCGTTGGCTCTTGAAGCCGCGGCCCCCCCAGCCGTGGCGGCTACAAGCTCGGAGCCGCCGTCACCCTTGCGTTTATGAGCGCTGGAGTGCTTGGCCTTGCTCTTGTTTTTGCCGCCTTTCTTCTCGTCGTCGTCCTCCTCGGAGTCGTCCTTGGTGACGTCGGACTCGGCGTACTTGTGCACGATGGCGAGTAGCTGGCCCATCGTCATGTCACCCTTGTGCGAGCGCCGCAGCTTCTGCTTGAGCGACTCGAAGGTGGTGTTGTCCTCGAGGTGGGAGTGCACCGTGTCGACGCTGAGGTGTTCTGCCGAGTTGATGAGGTCGGCGACTCGGCGATACCACTTTCTAGTGGACTCGCCCTCCTTCTGGACGCAGCGCTTGAGGTCCTCGACCGTGGCCGGGCGCTTGCAGGTCCCTCGAAGTTGGTGATGAAGAGCCTCTTCAACTCGCCCCAGGAGTTGACGCTGTTCCTGGGGAGGTTGTTGAGCCAAGTGCGAGCCGTTCCCTCAAGCATGAGAGGAAAATAGCGCGCACAACAGAGCGAAGATGCGTTCTGGATGCTCATGGCGGCCAAGTAGTCCTGGACCCAAGTTTCCGGGTTCATGGCAGCGTTGTACTTGGGCGCCTCTCTCGGTCCTTTGAAGCTGCTAGGGAAACGCTCGCCTCTGATGGCGGGTCCAAAGCATCTAGGGCCGACGTCGTCGTCGTCGTCGTGTTGTTGCGCGTCGCCTCGGCGCGCTTGTCGTTGAGGTGGTGGCGCAGATCCGGAGCGGAGTGATTGGAGCGCCTGCGCCTGGTTGTTGTTGATGGTGTGCCGGGCGTCGTTGCGGGCGAGCCGAGGCGGGTTGCCTCCAGCCCTCGCGTTGCTCGACACTGCCGGCTCCTCGTGCCGACTGCGTGGCGGCTGTGGGGCAGCGTCACGCCTGGGGGAACCCTTGTTTCCCTGGCTTCGGTGTGGTGCCGAGGCCGTTTTCTCGCTGGGTGGCGATCTGGAGTAGAGCTTGCCGTCGGATTGCGACATGTTCTCCTGCAGCTCCAGCGCCTTGTCCACCAGCTTGCACCCCTTGCTCCAATAGGGGTTGTCCTTGACCCGGATCCTCTTGAAGAGAGAGGCGGCGGCAGTCATGCAATCGACTGGGGTGCCGAAATCGCGAGGTCGGCGTCGTCGTCGTCCGCGGCTGGGGTTGGGACGAGCCGGGTTCGGAGGAGGCCGCGGCGCCGGAGGCGGCATCGCCGGGCGAGGTTGAGGCGGAACTTGACTCGAGCCGCCGGGCTGGGCCCTGCGGCACTCGTCACGCTGCCTCTCCAGCTCTGTCTCGCGCGCGAAGGCGTTGTCGAGCGCGCGAGTTGGTGCATCAGGGTTAAGCCGCGACTTGCGGTTTTTGTGATGCCGAGTGACCGCGGAGAGAGCGGTCGACTGAGCATCGACCTCCAGCTCCTTCTGGCGGATCTCCTCCTGCTGGAGGGCCATCTTCCGGCGCAGCTGCTCGAGCTGTGTCGCCTGGTCGACGACGTTCGCCGGCGTGATCGGGGTGCTGAGCGGGTCAGCCACCCGACCTGCTTGTCCTCGCAGGGCGGCGAGAGATTCGTCGCGTTGCTGCTTTTCGCGAGCCTCCTGCTCGCGCCGTGCCTGGTCGCGCTGCTTCTGCGCGTTGGCCTCCGTTGTGGCCGTTTGCCGCGGGTTTGGCGGCAGCAGAGTTTGCCGCCTCGCCCGTCATGTAGATGTGGGCGGGTGTCGCCGTGCCGTCCGAGGCCAGATCGGTCGAGCCCTCCGACTCGTAGTCGAGAACGGGCAAGATCGACCCGGTGTCGTCGTCGTTCGAGATCTGGACGGTCTCGGCAGATGGGGCGGGTGCGAAGTGGTTCGCAACCGCGGTGTCGATGGCGGCTTCGTCAAGCGGGTCGACGGGGGAGGAAGTACCATCGTAGTTGTTGGCGACTCCTTCCTCATCCGAGCCGCAGAAGCCGACGTAGGCGGTGACAGCGGTCCCGAACGGGATAGCCATCGCGCGAGTGATCGGGGCGTAGTTGGGCCTGCCCCAAGTGTGTGGATCGGCGACGTAGCCGATCCCTCCGTGCTCGAAGTAGCTGCCGGTGACGATGTCACCGCGACCCGACATGGCTTGAGGGCTGAAGTAGACGCCAGTGCCGGGTTCAGGACTCTCCATGAAGTAAATTCCAGCGATCGCTGGCCCCACGGTGGGCGCCAACTGTCGTGGGGTAATCACGGCAGATGCCATACGGGGTGGCTTAACTCGGGTGTGAGCCAGGCGACGTAGGATTCACAGAGAGGTTGCACACGCAGAGTTTACCCAGGTTCGGCCCCTCTGTATGAGGTAAAGACCTACTCCTGCTTGTATGTATTTGGATCTGAATGGGGTGTACAATGGTGTGCGCACCAGAGCTTGCGGGTGCTCCGGAGGCTATGGAATGAGATGAGTCTCCTCTAGGGTTGCTCCTTGCCGGCTTTATATAGGGAGCCGGCTAGGGTTTACAGGGAATGACGGGTTCCGCTGGCGGCGCTAGCTATCCTGCCTACAAGTGCGGCTTCGTGGAGCGCACTCTTCGGGATACACAATCGCAGACTGATTCGAAGATATCTGCTGCCGCCTCCCCGAGCCGTCATACCGGGATCCTCGGGGACCCGGTATCCTGGAAGATGTACACCGGGTGGGCTTTGGGCCACCCGGCCTTGAAGGCCGACTCGGGGTCCTGGGTCTACCCGGTTGGGCATCCCCCCATCAGTGCGTCACGAGGGGACGACGACGTACGGGTCATCACTGCCTCAGGAGACCTCGTCGATCTCCGTCTCAGGCTGTGCATCCCTTGAGGAGCTCGCATTCCCCACCGATGAACTGGGGCCTCCCGAGACGCCATCAGTGTCCGCGTCCGAGCTCGCGGACGTCTCCGTCGCCTCCTTGCCGTCGACTGGCGCCGCCTGCGACGCCGACTCCGGGTTGTCGCGAGGACCAGCCTGCCCTTCAGGCACCAAGCCCCACTGGTCGAACTCGGGCATCACCTTCACATGTTCAAGTAGAGAGACGAGCTCGAACCTGTGGAGCGGCTCTGCATAATGCGAACCTGGCTTGGGGATGGACAGAGAGGTGAAGAGGACCTCCATGAAGCCATCCACCACCGCCTTCTCAAAGTTGGCGGTACTCAGGCGCATCTTGTCTTTGGGGCCTGAGTACATCCACATCGGCTCCGCGTGCCTCTGGAGTGGGGCGATGCGGCGCCTCACGAAGTCCTGGCCACCATCTGGCCAGTGAGGCCGGCCTCGCGAAGCTCCGCCAGACGCTTGGCCACGATGCCAACTCCTAGGCCTTAAGAGCCTCTCTCGCCCAGTATCTCCTCTTCGTCGGGGGCGTATCGGGCATCTCGAAAAGCGACTCGTCCTCCCGGCGTCCGCAAAGAACCACCGTTTGGGGAAGTCGTCCACCTTCTTCGACACATTGGTGACCGCGACCTCGCCAGCCCATGCGATGAGAATGTAGACGCCGCTCATGCCATCAGTGATGCGAAAAGAGATGCATCCCGACAGCTCGTTGCTTGCCGTGAACCGGAGCGTGTAGAAGCTGCGGAAGAGGGCCACCGAGGGCCTGACGCCGATGTACGCCTCGCAGAGGTAGGCGAAGATGGAGAGGATGAGGATGGAGTTGGGATGAAGGTGGAGAATCTGAATCTGGTAGAACTCCAGAATCGCTAGGAAGAAGTCGGAGAAGGGGGGCACGAGCCCGGCGGGGAGAGTGTGCAAGAAGATGGGATAGAACCTAGCGCCGAGGGCGCTGGGGGGCGCACGCCGGCTTGAGCACCGTCACACCCCACTCGTTGGTCTCGGAGGCCGCCATGCGGCGCACCTTGTCCAGCTGCGCCACCGTGCCGACGCGGTATCCCACCAGCGCCGGTTTTAGGAGGCCGTCCTGCTTCATCGCTGCAGGCTCGCTCTCCTGCACCACCGCCTTGCCCTTCCTAGAGCCAGCAGCTTTCTTGGGCGACATCGCGGCCAGAGCTCGGAGAAGAAGAGGATCGAAGCTGATGCGTGCTCTGGGAAGGAGGCGAAGGAGTAATGAGCAGAGTAATGATGCCCACGCCAAGCTCTCAGGCTTTATAGCCTTAGCGAGCCGTTTCCCAGACGTGGTGGATCCCACCACTACGCCCGTTACCGTCGAGGAGATCGTGGCTTCGTGGGCGGCCGTTGCTCGACACGTGTCTCGGACCAGGCAGACTTTTGGGGCCCACGACGCTTCGCCGGCGTCCACGAGACTACGACGTGCCTATCGTGGGCCCAGGGGCTACTGTCGGCCCAGTGGAAACCAGGGTACCAGGGGCCGACCTGCCACAGCCCTCGACACTTCACAGAGGATTTCGCTAAGGACCAGGCGTCCCAGCCTGGCGAGCCTCGCGAGGGACATTCCCCTCATGAGGGCTTCTCCCGTTGAAGATATCGCTAAGTCCTACGCACGACAGCGCCTCCCTCGCGAGGCCCCCCTCGCGAGGCGTCAAGTACTTGAAGGCCTCGACGAGGCATCCCAGCCCTCGCGAGGTTCCTTCGGCTGAAAGCAAGCTCTGTCTCCGCGACAGAGCGCACATGGCCTCTGCGCCCGCCGCAGAGTGACGCGCGCCTGCGCGCAATGACGACGACGCCGCAGTTGCCATTCTGGTGATTAAAGCGGTCAACAAAGCTGCGCCAAGCAAAGGAGGCAACGAGGCTTGCCATTCCGGTGCTAAGGGGACTGTTGGCCGCTACGCTCCAAGCCGACGTCACCGTGGGGCACGCCACGGACCTCTCCAGCGCCAGCCCACTGTCCTCGATGCACGGTGGCTTTTTCTGCCAATTGGACGACGCTCCCTGCCATGGACCGAGTCCATGGGCAGCCCCGTGACCGCGCACTGTCCTCCTCCTTCGTCGCCATGTGGTAGCCCTTCCCGCCTAGATGGATTGGGGGAAGAGGCCCGAGGCACCTATATAAGGAGGCAGTGTACGACCAAGGAAGGGACTCTGGAATCGATCCACCATTCGAGCGCTCCATTCAGTCTCCATTCCTTCCACCATAGTTCCTCTCGAACACAACTCTTTGTACTGTAACCTCCACAAGTAGTGCAATACAACCAAGCAAGAGTAGGGTCTTACACCTCACGGTGGCCCGAACCTGGTTAGCGGCTCGTGTCCACTCTCTTCCGTGATGTCCCTCACCGAGCTCGACGAGCACCGTCGCCGAGGTAGCTGAGGGTTGTTTGACAGCGTGTTCAGCCCCTTTCGATCCCTGGCTTTAGAGAGACACTTCCCTAGTTCCTGGGACCAGTTCTCCGACACATACACTTATTGGTAGCAAATGTCAGCATTTTACAAATTATTAGTTCAGTTAACTGAAAATCAGGAAATCGAACCAAATAATAGAGCTAGCTTAGCTGTTAAACCCTTTCGGAGATCTTTCAGCACACAGAGAGGCATGGATATTACATTGTACGTTGGTCAGCTATTTTATTTTTAAAGCGCGACCCAGTTGTTGTCCAAATTTTGTAGAACTCTTTAACCTAAATGTGGACACATGATTTTGGCTGAATGGTTGGTGCAGGCTGAAGTCGTTCTTCTTGGACAACTGAGGCATCCTCACCTCGTCAAACTGATCGGTTACTGCTATCAGGATGAGCACAGGCTCCTCGTCTACGAGTTCATGGCAAGGGGCAGTCTCGAGAAGCATCTCTGCAAGAGTAAGTCTAATTCTACATTTTTTTATTGTTCTCTTGTTGGTTGTTACTAGGCAACTTGGCGCGGCATTCTACATTTTTTTATTGTTCTCTTGTTAGTTGTTACTAGGCAACTTGGCGCGGCATATCAAAAGAAGAAATATCGCGGTGTAAAAAATTTGAATTTATAAATGGCCGCATTCAAAAGTTGTATAGATTTAAACCTGTTGAAATCCAAAAAGAAAAAGTTTACACTTGTAAGGTGTTAAAATTTCAAAAATTGTAGAAATTGGGAAGTTACTCATGTTCGAATTCCTTTTTACGTTTATTAAATGATCAGATTTGAAAGGTATCTAAAACTTTGAAAATATTCAAATTTGAATTTTGATCGTCTGTCATAAATAGTCAGCATTTATTTTTGTAGTCATGTTGATTTTTGTGTCATATTTGTAAATACCGCGGTGTAAAGAATTCGAAGTTGAAAATGTCCACATCCAAAAGTTTTCGTATTTAAATCTATTGAAATTCAAAAGAAATTTACAGTTATAAGTTGTTTAAATTTCAAAAGTTATTTAAATTGGGAAGTTATTCATATTTGAATTATGTTGACGTTTATTAAATGTTCATATTTAAAAGACATTCAAAATTTTAAAATATGCAGACTTGAAGGGCATTCAATTTTATAATATTCAAATTTGAATTTTGATCATACGTTATAAATAGTCAGCATTTATTTTTGTGATGATTTTGATAAAAGTTTTTTTTATATTTTGCAGTTAGATATATTTAAAGTTATTGATTCTGCAGAATTTAGCAGTTTTTTCGAAATTGTTGAAATAAGTCTGATATATTTTTAATTTTTTTCCTGTGGATATATTTAAAGTTATTGATTTCGTAGCATTTAGCAGTTTTTGAAAATTGTTTAAATAAGTTGGACTCACCTGTCAGGAATCTAGTATTTTTTTTAGAAAAAAAAATTGAAAAGGAAAAAAACTGACAGACCGGGCCCACTGTGATGTCGTGATGACATCAGCAGTGGTCGGATCTGCCGCGGCGGCGGCGAACCAGCGCGAGCTGTTTTAAAAATGTTTAGGTTTCAAAATTGTTCAAATTGAAAAGTTATTAAGATTTGAATTTTTGCCGTGTTTGTAAAATGATTAGGTGCGAAAGGCTTTTAAAATTCTAAAGTACTGAAATTTAGAATTTTAATTAGAATGTTTCAATATGGTTGTAATAAATTTGAAAAAATATTGGATTTTTTAGGAAGTATATGTTTTAAAAAAATATTCAGATTTTAAAATTGTTGAAATTGGGAAATTATTACGAATTGAATTGTTTTCACGTTTGTAAAATGATCAGGTTTGAAGGAATGCTAAAATTTTAGAAGACTCAAATTTGAAATTTGGATTTAATTGTTGTAATATGTTTGAATTTTGTGCACAAATTTATCCAAATATTGATCAATACAAAAAATTAAAAAGTGTTCAAATTGAGAAGTTGTTAATATTTGAATTCTTTTTATGCTTCGGAAATGGTAAGTCTTGAAATAATTATAGAATTTTGAAGAACTCAATTTTGAAATTTGGATTAAAATGTTTTAATATGATTCTAATTCAAATATGGTTGTAGTTCAAATGTTGGCCAACTCAAAATTTTCAAACATGTTAGTTCTTTGTCATAAATGGTTTTTTTCCCTGGCATTTTTATATATTTTTTTTATTTATCCGATGAATATTTAAAGAAGTGTCTCCATTTTTTGTTTTTTTTAACTGACAGCATGGGCCCACCACGGCGTCAGGATGACGTCAGCACGATATCCACGGTGGGTACGGCGGCCACGGCGAGCTCGCCGCTTGCCGGCGACGCATCCACGCGCAGTGGGACGTGGGACTGGCCGCGGTGGAAGCGCCTGGACGCGGGATGGCCGGACATGGCGGCGCCGCTGCGTCTAGGTCGGCGGAGCGACGCTGGCGGCGGCCGAACGCGGCGGAGGGAGCAGCCGCACGGCGGCGACGAATCCGGCGTGCGTAGGCCGTCCCAGCATGCGTTTGTCGGCGGAGACGGAGAGAACGCGGCGGCGGAGTCCGTGGCGTCCTTCGATCTGAGCGTGGAGCAGCAGAGAGGCGGGGCGGCGCGTCGGCGGCGGCGGCGAACTTCGGCATCGCGCGGGAGAGAGAAGAGAGAGGGGGTGGTGTGTGGATGTTTTTCTAGATAGGTCCCTAGGGTTTTCTAAAATTTCATATTAGTCCTTCGGGGTTTTTTTTTGTATATTTGCAGCGAGGCTGCGAGGGTGACCGGGAAGGCACGCGTCAAGAATCGTGCGGAGCGAGGAGCGACCGGCTAGCAGCGAGCGGCGACCGTCTGTGGTGTGCGCCAAATTTCGTGCGGGAACTGGGAAACCGGTGGCGACCGGTCGACCGGTGTCACGCCGCGCGCCAAAAAGCGTGCGAGCACGGTACCACGCGTGGCTGTTGACCAAGTGCGGGATCTGTGGGCTGTTGATCTGGGATCGGAGGACCAGGATCAGTTACTGTAGCTACTGTTCCTAGCTACAGTAGCTACAGTAACAAGTGGCCTGAGAGGCCGCGATCTTGTCGCCCCTTTATATATAGTGTTATTACCCCTAATACTCGGAGAACTAGCAACTGACTCTATGCATGTCTAAACAAAGATGAACACTGAATTCACGTTCAGTTCTTCATGTTGTTGTGATGTAGGTTGGTCCCGATTTTCTCGGATTTGTGCGGAGTGAGCGATGAACACGAACAACACGCGATGAACACGAAGAACACAAAGAGAGGAAATCAACACACAAAGGTAAATAGCAAGTAGCAACTCGGCAAGACTCCATTGGTAACAAATCCCCGAGGGTAGCCCCCAATTCTCCTCTCCCAAGCACACCTTACTCTTAGTATTGATTGTCCAATTGGTCAATCCAACCAACCCAATCTAGCCACTCAAAGAGGGAAGATTAGCAAGTAATCACAACTACAAGCGGAAGCCTTGGTATCCACGCAGGATCTTCTCCTCAAGAGGAGGCCTTGGTTCATCTCCACAAGGGGAGGCCTTGATTCATCTCCATAGGAGGAAATAGACACTTTGAGAAGAAGGAGCAAGGCTCTACTTTAGTTCCCAAATCATAGTCTAACCCTAACCCTAGGCAGCAAAGGGTATATAGTCTGGGTACAAAACGGGGAAAAGACACGGTGAAAAGTAGGGACGCGCGCGAGTTGGCAGGCGATCCGGCCGTGGATCCGGTTTAAACCGGACTGGAGGCCGGTTGTGTCGGGTAATGGTCCGGCCCTGGGGCCGGTCTTGGCCGGCTGGAGGGCCTATCTCCTCGGGCTGCTGCCCGGACGTGAGGCCGGTTTGGGGCCGGCTGGAGGGCCGGTCTCCTCACGGCCGGTTTTGACCGGCTGGAAAACCGGCCGAGCTTCTTCTCCGTCTTCTTCGTCTTCGTCTTGGCCATCTTCTTGGGTCTCCTCTGGGTCATCTCCTCCATCATCTTGGTCCTTCTCTTGCTCATCTCCTCCACTCCATTATGGGTCATCATCAAAGTGGTTCCTGAGTATGCACAAAGTATCCGAATGAAGTAGCAACCCATTCAAATGAGTGTCGAGGTCACACATAGCTATTAGTGAATTCACCTTATCATGGAGAGCTTTGACTCTTGCTCTTGTCATTGGGCCACTTGTTGTAGGAGCCGTAGGTTGGGCTACATCATCTCCCCCCCCCCCTGGAAAAGAGTCATCCTCGACTCTTGGTCATCCTCATCGCTTGATGTTCCAAGGTATGGCGATAGGTCGGCGACGTTGAAGGTGTCATGGTCCAAGTGTTTGGAGTTTGAGATGTCGATCTTGTAGGCATTGTCGTTGATGCGCTTGATAACCTTGAAAGGTCCATCTCCACGAGGGTGAAGCTTGGACTTCCTTGCATCCGGAAGCGATCTTTGCGAAGGTGTAGCCAAACAAGGTCTCCTTCTTCAAATATCATGGCGCGCTTGTTTTTGTTCATCTTCGTAGCATGGTCTTTGTTGTGCTTCTCGAGTGTAGTTCTTGTTTCCTCATGGAGCTTCTTCATGTAAGCGGCTCGCTTGTCGAAGTCCATGTTAACTTGTTCACAGAGTGGAAGTGGTAGCATGTCGAGCGCGGTGTAGGGGTTGGAGCCATAGACGATCTCGAAGGGTGTTCTCTTTGTGGCGCGATGAAGTGCTCGATTGTAGGCGAACTCGGCGTGTGGGATGCACTCTTCCCAATTCTTCAAGTTGGGCTTGATCAACACACGAAGGAGTGTGGATAGGATTCGGTTCACCACTTTGGTTTGGCCATCGGTTTGAGGGTGGTATGCGGTGGAAAATAGTTGCTTGATTCCCATCTTGGCCATCAACGTCTTCCAAAAATAGCTCACGAACTTGACGTCATGATCCGACACAATGGTCTTGGGCACGCCATGAAGACGGACGATTTCCCTGAAAAACAAAGTAGCAATATGTGAAGCATCGTCGGTCTTGTTGCACGGTATGAAGTGTGCCATTTTGGAGAATCGATCAATGACGACAAAGATGGAATCCTTGTTTGTTTTAGTGCGTGGGAGTCCTAAGACAAAATCCATAGCTATATCGGACCATGGGTGATGTGGAATAGGCAAAGGTGTATATAAGCCATGAGAGTTTAGAGTAGACTTAGCTTTGAGACATGTAGAACATCGTCGAACTAGGCGTTCCACGTCACGCTTCATTCGTGGCCAATAGTAGTTGGTGGCGAGCATGGCGTAGGTCTTGTCGCGGCCAAAGTGACCCATGAGTGATCCTCCATGAGATTCCTTCAAAAGGATCAAACGAAGCGAAGACTCGGTATGCAGTTTGTTAGCCTTAAATAAGAAACCTTGGTGCAAGTAGAAATCACCAATTCCTTTGTGCTCCGAACATTGAGCGAAAATGTCTCCAAAGAAAGCATCGGTAGCATACAACTCCTTTATTTCATCCAAACCCAAGACACTAATGTCAAGACGTGTAAGTAGGTTGGCCTTGCGGGATAAAGCATCCGCGACCACATTGTCTTTACCTTTCTTGTATTTGATTACAAAGGTAAAAGACTCAATGAACTCAACCCACTTAGCATGTCTTTTGTTCAAATTCGTTTGACTTTTCAAATATTTCAAGGATTCATGGTCGGAATGAATGACAAATTCCTTAGGACGAAGGTAATGTTGCCACACATCCAAAACACGAACCAAAGCAAATAACTCTTTGTCATAAATGGGGTAATTCAAGCGAGCTCCATCTAATTTCTCACTATGGTATGCGATGGGTCTACCATTTTGCATAAGCACTCCACCAATGCCCAATCCACTTGCATCGCATTCAATCTCAAATGTCTTAGAGAAATCCGGAAGGGCAAGGAGTGGTGCTTCGGTTAATAACCGTTTGAGCTCATTGAAAGCAAAATCGTGTGCATTGTCCCAAATGAAAGGTACATTTTTCCTTGTAAGTTCATGAAGGGGGCAAGCAATTGTGGAAAAATCCCTGATGAAACGGCGGTAAAATCCGGCAAAACCAAGAAAACGTCTCAACTCCTCAAGTGACATCGGAAAAGGCCAAGTCCGAATTGCTTGTATCTTTGCTTCATCGACTTCAACACCATCCGAAGAAACAACAAAACCCAAGAAAACAAGTTTGTTGGTGGCAAAAGTGCACTTAGAAAGATGTGCATAAAGCTTTTCATTGCGAAGAACCAACAAAACTTGAGCAACATGAGAAGTGTGCTCTTCCAAAGATTTGCTATAGATAAGGATGTCGTCAAAGTATACCACAACAAATTTTCCAATGAAAGGACGCAAAACATGATTCATGAGACGCATAAAAGTGGAAGGTGCATTGGAAAGACCAAATGGCATAACGAGCGATTCATAAAGACCAAGCTTTGTTTTAAATGCGGTCTTCCATTCATCACCTTCACACATTCTTATTTGATGATATCCACTTTTAAGATCAATTTTGGAGAATATAGTGGAACCACAAAGCTCATCAAGCATGTCATCAAGTCGAGGGATAGGATGGCGATACCGAACAGTTATGGCGTTGATGGGGCGACAATCCATGCAAAGGCGAAGAGTGTTGTCGTGCTTGGGTACCAAGATGACGGGCACGGCACACGGACTCAAGCTCTCGCGGATATGTCCCATGGCAAGAAGTTCTTATATTTGCCGCTCGATCTCCTTTGTCTCCTCGGGGTTGGTGCGGTAAGGAGTGCGGTTCGGTAGCGGTGCGCCGGGAACAAGGTCGATGCGGTGCTCGATTCCGTGTAGAGGAGGTAGTCCCAGTGGCACGTCTTGAGGGAAGACATCTTCAAACTCCTTCAAAAGAGACAACAAAGGAGGAGGAAGGGTTGTGAAAGTGTTAGTCATAGAAACTTCACCCTTGCATATGAGCACATAGTGGAGGGTGGATGGGTTCTCTCTCAACTCCCTCATCTCTCTCTTTGTGGCAAATAGTGTAAGTTTTGTGGGAACTCTCTTTGAAGTGTCACACTCATTTGGCTTGTGGCTCTCACTCACTTTATGGTGGGTCTCTCGCTCTCCACTCATCTCACTAGACGAACGATCTTGTTGTGCCCTTGCAATAGTCTTGGCGTTGTCGGCAATGATTTGACTTGGTGTCATGGGACGAAGGACGAAGGTCTTGTCGTTGTTCTTGAAGCTATAGTAATTAGTCCTTCCATCATGCATAGCATCCTTGTCATATTGCCAAGGACGTCCAAGAAGTAAGTGACAAACGGTCATAGGCACAACATCACAATCAACCGTATCTTCATAGGCTCCAATCTTGAAGGACACTTGCACCATGTGTTGAATCTTGACGGCTCCGGTATCACTCAACCATTGCACATGGTAAGGATGTGGGTGCTTCTTGAACTTCAAGTTGAGCTTATCACAAAGTTCCTTGCTCGCTAAGTTGTGGCAACTTCCACCGTCTATGATGACCTTGATGGACTTTCCATTGATTCCCGCTCTTGTTTGGAACAAATTGCATCTTTGGTCTTCTTCCACTTGAATATTTGTGGTTAAAGCTCTTGCCACAACAAAGGAAGGGTTGTTGTCGCCGTCACAATATATCTCACTTTCTTCTTCTTGAGCACTTTGCATTGTGGCGACCTTGTTCAAAGCATTGTACTCATCTTCACTCATAGATTCATACTCTCCCATGTCATTAATGATGTGAGATCCTGGCTCAGGGCTTAACAGGATTGATAGAATACTCATATCAACAAGTTGCAACTTCTTTTCCGGAAGCTCATCTGGAAGGAACTCCGAGGTTAAGCGTGCTTGGCCCGGAGCACTCCAAGGATGGGTGACCGACCGGGAACTGGTTCCCGGGTGCGCACGAGTGAGGACAAAGTGCGCAGAAAAGACTAGTGTTGATCTGTGGGGCCAGTCTGGAGATCCTAGAGAGCTGCCAGGGGTGACAAGCCCGGCCCGGGGGTGGCCGGGGTGTTACAATTTGGTATCAGAGCCGACCTTCGCGGCAACACGGGCGTGTGCGGGTCAGGGCGCGGACATGTGGAGCATGTGCCGGCACTGGACGCACAGACGTGTACCAAGAGGGAAGTTCCTGGACTGGGGGCTGACCGACGAGGGCGTCGGTCTTCTAAGGGGGGAAGGATGTGAGATCCTGGCTCAGGGCTTAACAGGATTGATAGAATACTCATATCAACAAGTTGCAACTTCTTTTCCGGAAGCTCATCTGGAAGGAACTCCGAGGTTAAGCGTGCTTGGCCCGGAGCACTCCAAGGATGGGTGACCGACCGGGAACTGGTAACCAGGTGCGCACGAGTGAGGACAAAGTGCGCAGAAAAGACTAGTGTTGATCTGTGGGGCCAGTCTGGAGATCCTAGAGAGCTGCCAGGGGTGACAAGCCCGGCCCGGGGGTGGCCGGGGTGTTACAATTTGTGGCGCCCCGACCCGACTACTATACAGTGATACTGTGTCTCCGGTTATCCGTTACCACCAGACACACTATCAAATCATAATAGAGAGA
Source organism: Poa pratensis (assembly GCA_947311845.1). Taxonomy (NCBI): domain Eukaryota; kingdom Viridiplantae; phylum Streptophyta; class Magnoliopsida; order Poales; family Poaceae; genus Poa; species Poa pratensis. The sequence continues at coordinate 81,137,153 of CAMZMU010000042.1, read as the reverse complement.
TCAAGACTTGTGGAACAACTGGCACATCACAGACTCTACGACACAAAACATTATAAGCAACTCTTATAATAGAGAAAGATAGCAAATGACAAACAGAGGTCACAGACCCAACATTACAACATGCGGAAGCGAAGTGTGTTGTTCTAAACAACAAGAACCAAATTATGGCCTAAGAGGCCTGCAAATAAACATCACAGCGCCAGCTATTCCGAGATGTCCCAAGCTGCCACCTGGGAACCCCAGACTACTCGTCGACGTCCACAAAGAACCCACCTTCGAGGGCGGTGAAGTCCTCTCCTGAAAATAAGCAAACGACGTTGAGTTCGACGAACTCGCAAGATTAAGAGCTAATATATGCTCGATGATTGGCTTTTAAGGTTTTATGGCTGTTTTGCATAAAGCTGATTTTATTTTAAAAAGACATAACTCCATGGCATCGACTAATCAGATTATTTTGAAAAGGGGTAAGAAGTAACTCTTTTCTTGATCAACTTACTCAACATCAACCATTGTACATGTTCATCAAAGGCACCTCCCCGAATCACCCTCGAGGAAGCTCACCTTGCATTTGTGAGTGGTACCTCTAGTACCCAGTTTTTAATCATTCCGTTAAAGTTATTCTATGATCCTACCTTCACTTCCCAAGTTCGTCCATAACCGCGGACACGGCTTTTCGAAAAGATTTAACCCTGCAGGGGTGTACAAATGTTTGCCACGCGTACCGTCCGGCCCATTACCTGATCATTAGCTCTCTTCCGTGGAAAGCCGGCTGGGTGGGAGCGGTGTCGACTTCTCCCTCGTTAAGGACTAACCCAGGATCATCAGTGAGGACGGAACAGGTTTGGTGTCTCCTCCAACCCCCTGTCCCGTGGCCACTCATTTTCCTAACACAACCATCCTCATCTCGGTTCAACCCACCATCATCACGCACGCGCAAATGGAAGCTCAAACTAGAGGACCCTGGCTAGCCCCGCCCGAGTTATTTAGTCTATGAGGGTTCCTGCAAATGCATAGGCCTCACGCATGGTTGCACGCTCAGTCTTGGTTCAAGAGGTAAAGAACTCGCACCTAGGCGGCGAGAACGAGACAAAACACCACAACCACAGTGGCCTCTCATCCCCACCTTTAAGCATTTTATTATTCATCACCACATTTCTCCACCATCATTCTCCGTTCATCACCTGTTTCCAACATAAACCATCCACCATATAGCTATGCAATTAACTAAGCATGGCTAAGCACTTGCATAGCATAGTAGGTATTCCATGGCCAACAATACAAACCTATGGTAATAGGAAGGTAAAACAGGTATTGGCAACAGGATTCTAATGCAACTAGTAGGATACTCTAATCCAGGCAAAAGACATTTAGAACCGCATGCAATATTATAGTGGAGAAAATAATTGCGGAAAATAGGATAAGATATGCTCAGAGGGGGGATTACGCTTGCCTTGTTGATACGGCCGGTAATACGGTTCCTCGGGTATTGTGGAGTAACCCCGGCTGCTTGATCTATCGAAACACAACAGGAGAACAATCAATCACCACACATGGGTACGGCGATACCTACTTTACTCGGAAGAGAGGTACCCCACATGGATAAGATATGCAATGCACAATCACATGATGGCATGGCAATTTTAATGCACCGAGATTAACATAAGCTATCTAGCCATTTTAAGTGGGGTACGGCGATACCTACTTTACTCGGAAGAGAGGTACCCCACATTTACTTAGTGATTTTGTACTCCTAGAAGTGCAAGATTGTAATTGTGATCAATAATGCATGATGATGATGATTCTGGGTCACTCTTGTTTTTCTGAGCATTTCGGTATAAAGAACACATTTTCCGGATGTCCAGATAGAAAGTTATTACTTTTATAAACTTCCTCTTTTAAATTATAATTTTAATTAATTTATTTTCAACAACTGTTAAAAGTTATTTCCTCGGATTCGAGAGAGAGGGAGGAAGTAGTGGAATCACTGGTGTCGATGTTCCTAAAGCGCGAGGGGGGGGGGGAGTGGAAGCAATGCGCAAAAGAAGAAAAAAAGGGAAAAAGAGAAAGCAGGGGGAAAAAAACTGTGTACCCGGCTGCCAGCCCGGTTCAGCCGGTTAGCAGGCCGGCCCAGTGACAGGGGCACCCGGCACACAGCCCGGCTGGGCCGGCGGAGAGGCCGGGCGTGTGGCTGAGAGGCCCGGTTCGTGGCCCAGTTAAAACCGGGCCCAAAGCCGGTTAAGGCCCAGAGGCGAACGGCCTCACGGCCGGTTTAACCGGTCTCGCGACCGGCGCGCTACGGCGGCGACAACGCCGTACTGGGCGCGCACGCGCTCAACGGCCAGAGGGGCGAACCAGAGAGGGAGAGGGGAGAGAAGAAGAGGCGCCTGAGCACCAGGAGCTCACCCAGACGACGATTTCGTGGACGGCGAGGGTCGGGGAGGCCTGACGGCGACGATGCCGTACGCGAACGGTGGCGGCCGGGGCGGAGAAGAACGGACGGCGCATTCCATCTCCGGCGTCCCTCGTCGATTCCGTTAACAGGGAGGTAGCCGGCGACGTGGCGTAGCTCGGGGAGGCGTCCATCTGAGCTCAGACGGCCGGAGTCGACGGCGGGCACGACGGCGGCGCGGCGGCAGCGGTCGGACAGCAACGAGGAAGAAGAGGTCGTTGACGTCGATTGCGGGCTCCCGGCTCGATTCCTGGCACGGGGAGGAAGAGGAGAGCAGGGCGAAGCGGGTGGTGGTGCTCGATCTGCTCGGGGAGCTCTCAAACGGCGGCGGCGACGACGGCCATGGCGGCTCGAGCTCGGCCGTGTGGGGAGAGAGAAGGAGGCACGGGAGAGGAGAAAAATCGGGGGAGCAGGGAGTGGAGCAGGGGGGGCGTCGTGTTCTTGTGCTCCTTGCTGGCTCGGGAGCAGAGGCCGCGGAGCGGTTCGACGGCGACGCGCGGGAGCGGCTCGGTCGCTACAGCGGCGAGCTACAGGAGGAAGAGGAAAAGAGGTTTTACACATAGGCCCTTGGAACTTTTAAAAGCATCACAGACAGGTCCCTCCCTGTACTGGATATAGAACACAGCGGTCTATTTGAATTATTTGGGGCATCTAGACACCTCCAAACATTATGCAAATTTTTGTGTAACCTCCCTGTACCTTGGGCAAGCACTCCTACAAATTTCAAAGCATTTGGAGCTCTTAAGAAAATCCAAAAATAGTAAGAATATTCCTGGAGACTCCCAGAAGAATATTGGAGCTCCCCATAATTTTAGTTTGAATTTTGGAAAGTTTATATTGGTTCCAAAAATAGAGTTGAATTAACCCAATTGTGGATTCCCAAATTCATTTCTTATTTTGGGCAAAATTTAGAATTTGAGCATTGCAAGCTTGGAACTTCCTAAACAATTTGGAAGTCCAAGAAAGATTTGTTTTGCCAATTTGAGTGCCTTCCTTGTTTGAGATTTTGTTTAAACAAGTTTAGCATTTTGTTTTCCAATGTTGTCAAACCCATTTTGGGTGTTGTTTAGCAACTTAATATGGATGCCATGATGCAATGCAACACAAAAGCGAAAATTTTACTCGGGTTTTTAGGTTTTCAAACTTTGGGCTGTTACAGATGATCATGACCTTCTTGTTGGTGCACTCAAAAGATTTGTGCCCTTGTCCGCCGCACTTGTTGCATTGCAAAAATCTTGTGCCGGACGAAGATCCTTGAGGCGCCTTGTTAGCGGGAGGTACTTTCTTGAAAGGTTGAGGCGCTTGCGGTGTCGAAGTAGAGACTCTTGGAGGATCTCGAGTGTTCGCTTGAGGAAGAGCTTGTGAAGGTGTAGGAGTTGACGAAGAAGGCTTGTTGGCGTAGAATGCCTTTGTCTTGAGGTATTTGAGCTCTTCAAGCACGTGGCGCTCGGCCTTGGAAGCTTGATGTACTAGCTCAACCAAAGAGGCATATGGTTGGAACACCACGATCTTCTTGATTGGATAGTTGAGGCCATTCATGAAACGAGCCATGGATTGCTCTTATCATGGAGATTTCCATCTCCTTGTAGTACTCGTCAACCGACTTCAAACCTTGCTTCAACTCTTGCAACTTCTTGTATAAGTCTCTAGTGTAATGGCTTGGCACGAAGCGCTTGTGCATTGTTTCTTTCATTTCAACCCAAGTGTCAATTGGTTGTTGGTGATTAGCGACGCGAGCATCTTGTAATTGTTCCCGCCACAAGAGGGCATACTCTTCAAACTCCATCGAGGCTAAGGCAACCTTCTTGTTGTCAGAGAAGCGTTGCACACGGAAGATCTTGTCAACCTTGAGTACCCATGAGAAGTAAGCTTCCAGATCACTTGTGCCGTAGAACTTGGGTATGTCAAAGCGGACGTTGGTCAAGTCATCATAGTCGTCACGTTGGCCACCACGTGGGAATGCACGTCCACGTCTCCTTCGGTTGAGTCCATCACCATTGTGTTGGCTTGACTCGCTATCACTTGACTCGGAACGTTCGTGTTGGTGACGATCATGAGGAAGCTCTTGACGAGGTTGAGGGTCATGTTGAGGAGGTAGCTCTTGTTGAGGAACTGGTTGTTCGTTATTGTTCGCATTGTCATGATTTTGATGATGTGGCCTTGGAGGATGACGGGGGTGACGTCCTCGTTCACCGAAGTCATTCGCACCCGAAGCGCCATGGTCATTAACCAATGGGTCATGACGATCACGTTGTTGCGGTGGTGGTGATGGTATGCGTTCGCGACGTTCAACATGTTGGTGAGGTTGCTCTTGATGCGCATTGGCATTGTTCGCGTGAAGATCATGTGGTCGTTCAACGATAGGAGGAGGTCGTTCATGGGCGTCGCGCCTTGGATCATCTTGACGTTCTTGTCGAGGTTCATGACGTCCATGATGTGCTTGTGTCGACCTTGAGGTGCTTCTTGTACGGCTTGAGTGTGAAGAAGCTCGTTGTCGCACAAGGTTGTTGATAGCTTCGGTCAACCGCTCCATATTTGCTTCTTGAGCATGCATGCGGTCGTTGAAGGTGTTCTCTTGATTGTGAAGACGACGCTCGTAGCGTCCTAGGTTATCACGAAGAAAGTGTCGCATACCAACAAGCTCCGATTGTGTGTGACGAGGTTATACTCTGCGGGTACCCCAGCTTAAGGGTACCTGGTGCACGTAATGATCAAAGAAGACCAAAGCTTAATCGAAGCCCACAAGGAAGGCCTGAGACGAAGAGTGTTTTCCAAGTTAGGTCAAGTTATAGTCGGTTAAGACTTTCCATACATGTAACCTTGGTCGGTTATGTTTCCCGAGACCCAGCCTCCTATATAAAGGCTGGGAGGGTGATCGATCGGGGCAAGGAATCCATAGCCACCAAAACCTCGACGAGATCAGCCGCTTGTCGAACCCTTGTAACTTCATATTCATACCATAAACACAGACAAGCAGGAAGTAGGGGTTTTACCTCACTCGAGGGCCCTGAACCTGGGTAAATCCAGCTTGTCAGCCGTCGATTCCACCGATACTACGCGTTCTCTACCACACAATCAACCCTAGGTATAGCAACCATGGGAATTGCCGAGGGCACACCTCGACAATTGGCGCCGTCTGTGGGAAAAGGTAGTATTGGGCTCACGGTTTCGCCGGTTTCATCATCAAGCGGCCACCCGCCGATCGCATCTGCACAAGGTAACTCGCCTACCATCATCAAAAGCAAATCACCGACCACCGTTGCAAACGGCAACTCGCCGGCAAGATCTACCAGCATCAATTCAAAAAGCGATCACTCGCCAAAATCTCCAAGGAGGCTCATGCCGCACTCGATGGAAGCTCAACAAGCCTTTGCCGGACTCGAATCAGGTTTGGATATTACAGTTGGAAAATTTAACTTCTTTGTCGATAAAGATGGTGTGCAGGACCTGTTAGACCACTCGACATGGAGACACTCGACACGGAGACAATCGACAACGCTTCGACTGCAACACCATCCATCTTGGGCGCGACATCGTCACAGATCGTCCCGATCCAATCGCCAAGCGACTCTGCAACATCCATGACCTCGCAAGAGTTCCGTGACGAGGTGGCAAAAAGATTTGGAAGAAGCGAGATCGAATCTGCGTACCGCCCAAACAACTCAATCGAGTCACTCGACAACATCGTCGACTGCAACGACGTCGCGGGGAACAAGGAGAACACAGATGACAACATATACCTCGCCGATCTCAACGGCCCAGAAATCCGTGCCAGCCACGAGATATTCACCTGCGACGCAGATAGCCTGGACAAAGCACTCGAAGATCAACTCGATTGCGGCAGAAACCCCAAAAGCAAAGCAACTCCAACATGAGCCTGGATGACGACGCCGAATCCATAATGCGCATTAGCAACACATGGGAAGATCGGGTGGTACCGTATCAGGTGTACACCGCGAGTACAGCAGAAACATCAGCAGCCGCAACATGCCGTCGACCTACAGAATACCCTTGCACAGTCACCATGCCAGACGGAACAACCACGCTGACCATCACCGCAGAGATGGCGGAAAAAGTGAGCAAAGTAATCGAAAGCTGCACAATGCTACCAGCAAACGCAACTCCGGAAGAGGTATTGACCTTACAATACTTCCAGTGGCAAGAATCGATACGGTTGAAGAACTACCGAGCAGTACTCGAAGAACGCAAAAAGCAAGCCAGCATATCGAGTGCTCGGCGAAGAGCATTGTCTACGAGTTCAACGGCAGAAACGACCCCGCGAATAGGTCACGATTCATAAACCTCGGAGACGCAGATCGTGCAGCGGTCACTCGGAACCTAAACCCAGCCTTTATGGCAGTCGACGCGGAAGGAGTCCCCATACCTACTGAGCCAGCCGGGGCGCTGATGACGCTAGGCACCTATCTCAGAACAATCGAACCTCCTGCAGGAGACCCAAAGAGGGATCAGCACCTCCAACTGTACAAACAACTGGCAATAGCAGCGCAAGCCATACAGCATCCACAAGCAACTCCAAGGAGAGATACAGATCGGGACCGTCGCAGTCGAAGTCCTCGGGGAAGGAGCAGTCGAAAAAGCTCACGCCGTCATCGTTCCAGCAGGAGCCACTCGAGGAGGTCATACAGCAACAGCTCAGACTCGGAAGCAGAAATCGGGCCATGTGGAGCGCTATGCTTCACTCGACGGATCCGGGAGGCTCGTATGCCCAAGAAGTTTTCGCTAGCTACCACGCCAAAGTTCAACTGCAAACAAGAGCCATCAGGCTGGCTAGAAGATTACAGGCTGGCAGTCGGATGTCAGCGCGGCACCACAACTACAGCTATGCAGTACATACAACTCATGATGGAAGGAACAGCTCGCGATTGGCTCAAATCGCTACCCGAATCATACTACGATTCGTGGGAGCACTTCAAAGGTGATTTCATCAAATACTTCGAGCCTCTATGTGAGCGCCCCAAAACTTTCGAGGAGCTCCGGACCTGCAAGCAAAAGTCAGATGAATCTCTGAGATCGTACATACGGCGGTGGACCACCATCCGTAACTCAGTAGGCAACGTATCAGAAGATAGGGCAATCGACGCCTTCAAAAACGGACTCTGGAGAGGAAGACTTCAAAGAAACACTTGGTCGAGAAGATCCAAAGACAATGGCGGCACTCATGGTACTCGCAACAAAGTGGGCAGATGGAGAAGACTCCGTACGAGGCACTCGACCCGTAGCATCACATGAAAATCACGAGGGTGGCAGTCGAGACCGCAGAGATAGCTACAGAGATGATCGAAGGCGCAAACGCAAGAATCGTTATCACGACGATGACCATCCAAACTTCATCGCAGCAGGCTTTGTCCAGTCAAGGGACAGCCGCGACCAAACTGACAGACGACCCGACGATCATCGTGATAATCGAGATCATCGTATGGACGACCGCGAGGTAATCGAGACCATCGTACAGACGATCGACGTGACAGTCGAGACCACAGACGCGACGACCGCGATAGCTACAGAAGGCCAGAGTGGCGCAGGCGAGCAGACAAAGATCCTGAGCGCTCAATCGAAGAAAGGATGGATGATTATTGCAGATTCCATCTTTACAAAGGGGACGATGGTAAGCTTCGCTCTAACCACTCGCTGAGAAATTGCAGGGAATTCGATCAACTTGCGATTGAACATATACTGCGACTGCAAGAGATGGACGTGCACCTCCTCAACTAGTGCAGATTCCATCGACTACATCACAAGCACAGCCTGTTCAGGCATATCCAGCACCGCAACAAGTACAACAAGCACAGGTATATTCCATACCACCGCAAACACAGCCTACTCAGGTGTATACTGCACCAACACCGCGCAACCGACGCCAGTGTACATGGTGCCAGCACAACCCGTTACGGGAAACAAATGGCAGCAGCCGTGCACCAGATGCAGCAAGGAGATGAACAAAAATATCCCGTAACTCGCGGGCAGATGAACATGATCCAGCGAGGACGTCCCTCCAATAGAGAGCAAAAATTACACACTCGACACGTCAATATGGCGGTCATGGCACCCCTAGCTATCACAATTTTTTTAAAGGATCAGAGACTCTGATTGTCTTCAATCGAGAGACCACCCACCCGCAGTATATCGACCAGGGCATGCAGCCTTGGTACTCGACGCCCAAATCGGAGGCTACGCCATGACCAAGTCTTCATGGACGGAGGTAGCGGCCTCAACATAATCTTTGCAGATACGCTACGCAGAATGAACAAATCAGTCGAAAATCTGCCAAAGTCGCAAGTACCTTCCACGGTATCGTTCCAGGAAAGCAGTGCTCCCAGAAGGCACCATACAACTCGATGTTACGTTTGGAGATCCTACTCACTTCAGAACCGAGTCGATTGAGTTCGAAGTGGTCGATTGGAAGGTCAGATTCATGTGACCGTGACTTCAGCAAAATCTCAGAGATGTATGGGATGGAGTAATCACTCGCCGAGCTTGAGGTCTCCAATGACCGTACACCTCTACCAGAAAGCAAGAAAATGGCAATCGACAGAGGGCTCAAGGTCATCAACGACGCGATGAAGCACAAGGGGCACCCGACTGAACCTTCAGAGACGGTCAACATGTCGTCAAGTCACACTAGTACATAGAGGGGCGCATCTGCGTCAGATCTATGCATAGATATGTAATAAGCGCATAATGTCGGAAGAACCAGCAGGTTTCAGACGCACTCTTTTCCTTTACCAGGGTACCTAAGGGGACTGGAAGGTTTTTAATGAGGCGGCTTGCTGGTCGGACACATATTTCGAATAAAAATACATGTTCCTCCATATTCCTCATATATGCCTTTTATTGTTTACCCCACTCAAACACTCGGGGGCTCGAGCATAAAACCCAAGCCCTACTCTATAAACTCGGGGGCTGGGTCAAGCATAAAAACTAAAAAAAAAACCACTCGATATACTCGGGGCTGGGTCAAGCATAAAAACTCAAAAACCCCACTCGATATACTCGGGGGCTGGGTTAAAAAGAAAAACTCAAAAATCCCACTCGATAGACTCGGGGGCTGTCACAAATATGCGCATATAAATATTTCGCCACAAATATAAGAGTACATATTTACATTCGGAGAATGCCCCGATTATTCAAAAAGTTTACAAGTTAAGAATCTGGCTCATCCTTTATATCCAGTACAGGACCAAAAAGCTGCTCCTTGCAGCAATCGATGAGTTCCTCAGCAGCAGAGCGTGTCTCGATCAAATGTGATTGGGATACAAGTGTGCCAATTGCAGGAGGTCGAATCGCAAAATTTGGCTTACGGCTGCGGATGTAGGCCATAGTGGCGTTGGACCCAAGAATAGCAAGCTGCATCAAAGACTCTTTGACAGAGTCCGTCACTCGAAAGATATCAATCAAAGGAAACAACCCTTGAGGTTGAGGCCCTGACGGGAAGAGCGCGCAATTTAGGCGAGTGAAGATACGCCTGCACATTTCGAGCACTTGGGCGTTTCGCCATACTCGATCCTTCAAAGTAGCAAGTGTGCGAGCGTGCGCCTTATCCAAATAAAAATGCTGCCTGCCAGTAGTTGGTACATCAACAGCATTATCGAGGAGTCGATTGACCCTCCTACCTTCCTGCTGGGCATCAGGCACAAAACCTGCAAAAGGCCAAAGTTATTGGTCCAAAGCATAATGCAAACAAATGAAAACTTTTAAGCAAAAATGGTGTCATAAACTCACACTCGAGTTGCCTGTTTATGTTGTCCATCTCGCCAAGAACATATTCCTCGCGTTGGGTAGCAAAACTTGGCTTGGAACACAGCAGCTCCAACTCAGATCGAGTGTTTTTGAGTTCTTACTCTAGTTCACTCACTCGATTCTTCGCAAGAGTGAGTGTCGTGGTGGGATCACGGCAGATGCCATGGGTATGGCTTAGTTGGGGCCGAACGGTCGTTGGGGGAATCCGGGGAGGGTTTTTGCACTCAAGACGTGCACAAGCAAGAACATGCAAGAAACCACAAGAACATGAACAAGAACCCAAGAAAGCCAAGAACGCAAAAGACACCACGATGTACCCAGGTTCGGGCCTTCGTGAGGAAGTAAAACCCCTACTCCTGCCTCGCCTCTCTCAATATATCAGTGTGGTTCTCGGGTACAAGGTGCTCCTCGAGCTGTATGATGCTCCCAAGGTCAGAGCTCTAGATAGAAGATGAAACTATGAAGGGGGAAAATGAGCTAGGGTTTGTTCCGTCCTCCTCCCTGGAGGTAGAGATGCCGCATATATACACAGGCCGAAGTACATTTTTACCCCTGCCTACAACTGACAATGGCATGGCCAAAAGGTAGAAGACAAGCCTCTGCCTCCTGCCAGCCCAACGGCCGGACTGTCAGGCCAGCCAGGCCTAGCTTTCCTCTTCTGGTCATACTTCAGTAGCCTGCCGAGGTCTAGCCTGTAGACCTTTCCCGAAATAGCCGAGTCAGCTCCTAGGCCCTCGAGCTTCCGGGAAACCCGTGGACGGACCTCGCCGTCCTCTGAAGCCTCGGGCTACGAGCTCTGCGGCACCCGTGACCTCTCTGACATGCCTCGATCCTTGCTGCCAACCTCGGATAACACTCCTGATCATATACCTCGGTAGAGAATATCTTATTCCTGTGGTAGCTAGCTGACTGCCCCGAGGTTGATACCTCGGAGGATACACCTCGGAAAGTATACCTCGGACGTACACCTTACGTCGGATGACGCCTCCTGCGTTCTTGCTCAATCGTTCCCTCGGACAGCTTACTGCCTTAACCTTACATGTCTTTACTTCATCATTACCCTACCCGGGGGTAACCCCCCGACAGTGAGTGCCCTCGTGTCATTCCTTGCTCGACCAGATGTTCGAGTACGAGAAGGAGAAGGTCCACCAGACTCGCATTCTTGTGGTTGGTTCATAAAACGCAACATTCAGAAGCCAGACACACGAAGTTGCAAAATTCAGGTGATTCAGCAAATTTCATTCAAGCAAAAGCACCCAAAAGTATATACTAGCATAAACATAAGTAGCAAAAGCATACATGCCAGGTTCGAGTAATCAAATTACAGAGTAAAGAGTTCCTAGGCTTGCGAGACGGATTCTGCCCTACTTTTACGCGACTGAGCCCTAACAGTTCAGCCCGGCGCTCCATAGTCTGGACGCAGATTTCGCTCAGACGCGTAGCTGGCTCGGTTACACCCCTGAATGATAGCGGCCTTCCATCAGGCTTTTTCGGTAGTCCGATAAAGCACTGTCGAAATCGGCCTCTACACCATTGCCTAACAAAAGCCTGAGGGTGTACTCCGAGCCGCGTACCGTGAGTTCGCGGGCAAAATCCACCACAATCGACGATCTTTCGCCAAAAGCCGCAGCAAGTCCTTCGGCAGTCGAAGGAGCGGCGGCTGCAGGACACATCCCCGCGTGCAAATTGCTAAGGGTACTGGTCATGGTAGCCAGATCGCCTTTGGTCTTGGACAGCACAGACTCGAGTTCCATTATTGCATCATCGAGTGACAATGAGTCACTCGATGGCTTAGTGGAAGCCGAGGCGCCTTCGGAACCTTCAAAATTCAGAAAGCAGAAGCCATGAGCAAAAGCTACTAAAATAACCAGAGAACTACTACTCACAAAGACAGTGCATTCACCTTTGGCAGCACGGGCTATACTCGACAGACGTGCAGTAAGCTCCTTATCGCGGCGAGTGGTGACGTTGAGCATCAGCAAGTGCTTTCTTCGATTCAGATTGCTGGGTAGAGAGCTGGGTCTGCAAATCCTTCACTGTTTCTCCAGGTCCCCCACACGCTCCTCAGCAGATTTTTTATCTTCTGTGGAGTTCACAAACATTCCCGATTAATGTCATAACTTCAAAAGAAGGGAATAGTTTTAGCAAAAAACGCTTACGCGCAAGCTCAGTCGAAGTTGACTGCAGGGAGTCCCTCTCTTGCTCCACCCGAACAAAGGACTGAACCCAAGGGGTAATGGCGGCATACATAGGCTGAAACAGAGTATGCATGTTATCATCGCGTGCAGAAGAAACAAAATTTTCAAGTATAAGTAAGGACAGAAGCACTCACGTGATCAGTCCAAGAGGAGGCTTGGAGGAGGAAGCCACGGCATCCGCGGTTGGGGCAGCTTTCTCCTTGTTCAAATCAGCAGCCATCAGCTCAGTTGCGTCCTTGGCCGCTTCAAGAATAGTGCCTTGTGCTGCTTCTGGAGGGATGGATGGCTGCGCCACAATCGACGTATCCGCGACTGGAGGTGGAGATGGCGATTTGCCACTGGTATCATAAAGCAAAAATACATCAATCAAAAAACAAAAACCATAAAGACGCGGCCACAAATAAAGGAATAGACCATAAAGCAAACCTTGGCTCATCTTCTTCATCGGAATCAGGTTCGTCACCAAGGAGAAAACACCTAGTCGAGAGGTGTTACTCGAAGTTGCAGGAGGACGAGAAGCCAGAGGGGAGACAGTCAGAGGATGGCTTTTAGCAGGAGAAGGGATACCCGAATTACCGGTGTCCCCTTGCTCATCCTCTGTACTCGAAGACTCCGGAAGAACCAAACGCTGGCGTTTAGGCTTGCGAGGACCCTGCTCAGCATCTGATTCATCTGAAGCATCCGCCACAACCTGTTCCACCTCTTCCCCTGTTTCTTCTTCGGGATTATCCTGAGGGGTCGAGTGGGCAGAAGCAGGGTCAGCAATGGGCAGCTTGGTTTCCTCCTGTACTGCCGTCTCCAAAGTAGGCCCGGCTTCGGGTAGAGGAGGGAGAGAGGTGGCAGTCGAGTGACCCTATGTAACAAGCACAATTCATAATCATAAGAACGAAAGCAAAAAGGATGCAAAGGCAGATGGTGAGGCATAAAAACGGCAAAAAGAATCACTCACTGCGGGTAAGGCCTTCTCTGGCCCGTAGGGGACGTGCGGGAAGTTGAAGTCGATTTTTGCGGAAGCTTTGATGCTCGTGATCTTCTTCACCTGAGCACTGAGCTCCTTCGGCGTCAACTCGGTGGTACTCATCCTGATGCTGTCGAGTGGACCCTCATACTGCCACATCGGGTGGGCACGAAGGCGCATGGGCCACACTCGCATCTTCAAATAAGTGCTGATCAACTGAATACCAGAAACAGTCTTCAGCAACTTGCCAATTCATTCAGCAAAGGGGTGGCTTCTTTGGCTTCAGCAGGAGAGATAGGGTGATCCCAGGCCACCGTTTTCTTCGGAGATTCTCAATCGAAAAAGCCGGGAGCACCACCTGGTCGACTGGCACATAGAACCATTTGGTCCGCCAGCCTTGGGCAGAATCGACTGTCTTCAAGCTAAAATAATGCGAATCGCTTCGCACTTGGACTTGAAATCCACCCACCGGGCAAGGGCGTTTACCCCGGCAATTGTGGCGCACCTTGAAGATATGCTTCCACAATGCCCAGCTGGGGGACACCCCCAAGAAACACTCGCATAGCACCATGAAACAGGCGATATGCATAATGCTGTTGGGAGTAAGATCATGAATCTGTAGGCCATAGGCGTACAGTAGCCCTCGCACAAAATCATGCAAAGGGAAAGAGAACCCACGGGGGAGGAATTCCGCGAAGCAGACGCGCTCGCCGTCGCGGGGTCAGGGCGTACCTCCAGACCTGGAGCACGTGCGGCCAGCTGGTCAGCTGGCGGTAGCCAACCCTTCTGACGGTACTCAGAAAGGGTGTCCTCGGTTACACTGGATCTCGTCCAGTCACCGGGGATCTTCAAAAGCGCATCGGCAGGCTCACTCGCCATGGCCGCATCCTTCCCCTTGTCCGCTGGATCGGTGGCGGAGACAGTTGCAGCGGCACGCTTGATCTTCTTTGGCGCCATTGTGCAAGGAGCAAAAAGCAAGGAGCTTGGGAGGCAGAGCAATGGTGTGCGGTGCGCAAGGAAGAAGAGGAACAGAGGAAATGAATGGCAAGTAAATCAAAATCTTGCGCAAAAACTGCTACTTACCGCACAACGCAAAACTCCATCATAACCGTCCGTCCAAATGTGCATAGTATCTGGCCGTACACGTGGCGAGCGCAGAGAGCAACCGTCGCATCCCACGTCGCCCACTACGCACAAAACCCTAGGAGGTTATGATGGCGCGGCGAAAAATACGCCACGTCCGGTCAAATCAAAGCTGAAACGGCGTCTTCTGCGGTCAAAACTCTGAACATTGGGCCCACACAGACACGTCTTGTCAAAACGGCGAGCGCACGCCTAAGACGTCACGAATGACGTCAGGGGCAGTGACAACGTCCACATTCGAGTGGTGGGTTCGAGACTACAATCGACACAAGGATTCGACTAGCAAAGGTACTCCCATGGGAGCATATCAAAAATTTCTTGCGATTGATCAAAAAGGAGCAAAATTATTGAGATTATCCTCTACTTCAAACGAAATAAAGCATAATCTCGGGGGCTACTCCCATGGGAGCGCTGACGCGCTCCCGTAGATTTCAAAGACAAAATATTTCGATTGACAAAAAGCAGTATAGAAGGATGATTTGAGATTGTCCTCTATTGCAAGACAATAAACCACAATCTCGGGGGCTACTCCCATGGGAGCGCTGTCGCGCTCCCATAGATTTCAAAACAAGGTAAGAAAATTCACTCGACTACAGACTCGATTAAAATGCATTAAGTACTTCACAAATCAAAGAATCAAACTTCATAAATTCCCGGACTATGCCAATCGCAGATGTTTCGGATGCTGCATACGCAAATGCAAAGGTAAGACCCGCCGAGCAATCGAGATGGGCCGAGGGACGCTCCAACAGTGTTTTCCCTTGAAATTTTCCGTGTCAACAGACATGATGAAAATCCTGACGGACGCGTTAGGTATCAAAAGTTAAACTGCAGAACGAATCAGTAAGACCTACAACGGCCTGAGTCGAGTCTGTCCAGTATGTTCCAGCTTCGAGTCCGGGGACTCGAACCTGATTGAAGGCTAGTATGGTTTCGCCCAAATGTGCGGTTAACTGAGCTCGATTTTCGAGTAAATCAGGCCTACTATGTCAATATCCCTAGGCAAAAGTTGCAAAAGTGTTCCAGCTTCGAGTCCGGGGACTCGAACCTGATTGAAGGCTAGTATGGTTTCGCCCAAATGTGCGGTTAACTGAGCTCGATTTTCGAGTGAATCAGGCCTACTATGTCAATATCCCTAGGCAAAATTTCGATTGCGTTCCAGGCTCGAATCCAGGGACTCGAGTCTGACTGAAGACTAGTAAGGTTTTTGCTCAAGTAAGCAGTTAACTGAGCTCGATATTCAAGTGGGCCAGGCCTACTATGTTAATATCCCTTGGTTCACATATGCATACAATCGAAACAAATTAAGAGTAGAAGGACTACGTCGGATCAGGAGTATAAAAGCGAAGACTATGACGTGCACGATGAAGGGAGCACATGCTCGATTCTTCGAGTCAAGCAAGTACTCGGGGGCTAATGACGAGGTTATACTCTGCGGGTACCCCAGCTTAAGGATACCTGGTGCACGTAATGATCAAAGAAGCCCAAAGATTAATCGAAGCCCACAAGGAAGGCCTGAGACGAAGAGTGTTTTCCAAGTTAGGTCAAGTTATAGTCGGTTAAGACTTTCCATACATGTAACCTTGGTCGGTTATGTTTCCCGAGACCCAGCCTCCTATATAAAGGCTGGGAGGGTGATCGATCGGGGCAAGGAATCCATAGCCACCAAAACCTCGACGAGATCAGCCGCTCGTCGAACCCTTGTAACTTTCATATTCATACCATAAACACAGACAAGCAGGAAGTAGGGGTTTTACCTCACTCGAGGGCCCTGAACCTGGGTAAATCTAGCTTGTCAGCCGTCGATTCCACCGATACTACGCGTTCTCTACCACACAATCAACCCTAGGTATAGCAACCATGGGAATTGCCGAGGGCACACCTCGACAGTGTGACATAGCCATGATCACCGCGAACTCCACCATGGATTTCATCGTCCGAGCTTGAGCTTCCGTTTGTACTTCCCCTAAACATTTTCTCAAGATCAAGTGAGATATGTGGCACGGAAAAACCAAGACAAACTATATCCCAAGAATAATGTAGCTTGAGAGGAGAGAATCCGGTTCTCACACCCAACACACACACTTATGAGGATAGGAAGGTATGAAGTGGCAAACAAGACAAGCAAACCCGACGAAAAGTATATTGTCAAATGTAGAGAAAATCCACAATGATCAAATTACCAAAGAAACTCCAACCACAAATGATGAAGAAACACACACAAAAGCGAATAATGGGGTTGGGCGAGCACTCGAAGATAGACAACCTAACGAAGACTACGTGCTCAAATGTCACCCAACACAAGATGGACGCTAGCTCAATTGCTTTTTGATTGGCAACGGATTTGCACAAGAGTTACACACTCACTCACTTTGGCGGTTCTAGCTTTGTCGCAACCTACAAGAGATGATACTTGGCACCACTTGATTCTTTTCTTTTCTCTTTTTTTTTAATTTTTTCTTTTTGACTATGATTCCTTCAACTTTTGCTAGTGCCAAGTTCTCTAACGATACACACTCGCCAATACTTGAAGATAAACACTCAACACGTGCAATGCCTCGCAATATCACCGAGCTAGTCCAATAGGTCAAGTTGCGCGAAAGGAAGAAGGGTTCACAACGGATTCCGATGACGGGGAAATGCCGATTCCTTGGTGACATCTTTGCTTGACGGTGATGATGCGTCGCGGAAGCTTGGATGTTGTAGACGTTGCACACACCCAAAAAGGACTCAAACAACAAAGGAGAATTGCCAAAACGAACCGAGGAATCAAAAGGAAGAAAAACAATTTTTCAGTCAAACCGGTCGTGGGGCCGGTTTAGGCCGGCTGGAAAACCGGTTGCGTCGCGTCCGGCCGTGGATCCAGTTTTGGCCGGTTGAGGGGCCGGCTCTGCAGGGACTCAAAAATCCGCGAATTTCGGGCGGAAAAGCGACGCGAAAATCCTCGATTTCGTGGGAAATTGGCAAAATTAAGACTAGGGAACGCAAATAAGGGTGGATGGGGTACTAAAGCAACAGATCCATGGACAAAAACTACCAAAAACGCAACGAATCGACAGATCGGCTCGAATCAAGGAAAGGCTATTTTTGGTGGAAATTTTCGAATTTCTCAAAAACGAAGAAAAATTTGGTGGATTTTGGTGGAAACACAAAACAAATCCGTGTCAACCTAGAGCTCTGATACCATATGATGTAGGTTGGTCCCGATTTTCATGGATTTGTGCGGAGGGAGCGATGAACACGAAGAACACGCGATGAACACGAAGAACACAAAGAGGGGAAATCAACACACAAAGGTAAATAGCAAGTAGCAACTCGGCAAGACTCAATTGGTAACAAATCCCCGAGGGTAGCCCCCAATTCTCCTCTCCCAAGCACACCTTACTCTTAGGATTGTTTGTCCAATTGGTCAATCCAACCAATCCAATCTAGCCACTCAAAGAGGGAAGATTAGCAAGTAATCGCAACTACAAGCGGAAGCCTTGGTATCCACGCGGGGATCTTCTCCTCAAGAGGAGGCCTTGGTTCATCTCCACAAGGGGAGGCCTTGATTCATCTCCATAGGAGGAAAGAGACACTTTGAGAAGAAGGAGCAAGGCTCTACTTTAGTTCCCAAATCATAGTCTAACCCTAACCCTAGGCAGCAAAGGGGTATATATAGTCTGGGTACAAAACGGGGAAAAGACACGCTAAAAAGTAGGGACGCGCGCGAGTTGGCAGGCGATCCGGCCATGGATCCGGTTTAAACCGGACTGGAGGCCGGTTGTGTCGGGTGCTGGTCCGGCCCAGGGGCCGGTCTTGGCCGGCTAGAGGGCCGGTCTCCTCGGGCTGCTGCCCGGCCGTGAGGCCGGTTTTGACCGGCTGGAAAACCGGCCGAGCTTCTTCTCCGTCTTCTTCGTCTTCGTGTTGGCCATCCTCTTGGGTCTCCTCTGGGTCATCTCCTCCATCATCTTGGTCCTTCTCTTGCTCATCTCCTCCACTCCATTGTGGGTCATCATCAAAGTGGTTCCTGAGTATGCACAAAGTATCCGAATAAAGTAGCAACCCATTCAAAAGAGTGTCGAGGTCACACATATCTAGGAGTGAATTCACCTTATCATGGAGAGCTTTGACTCTTGATCTTGTCATTGGGCCACTTGTTGTAGGGGCCGTAGGTTGGGCTACATCATGTTGCTTCTAATAGCAATGTTTCCGTTGATGGGAAACTGCAGAGTACTCTGCGTCATCGCCGTGGTCAACACGGCTAAAGATCACCATTGGAGCCGCCAAAGGTTTGGCCCGCCAAGCCCGTCATCTATCGTGACTTCAAGACCTCCAACATACTACTCGACTTGGTACGTGATTAATCGATCAAATGTGCAAGCTACCATCATAATTAAGGATTATCATCACCCTCATATCACTAAAGTACGAACATAATTAAAGGAATCTCGCCATGTCACTTCGACGCGACACAAATTAATACAAACTTCTACTCCCTCCGTTTTAAATGTAAGATGGTTTAGGTGTTACACATGTTGTATAGATGCACATTAAAGTAAGTGAACATACATACTAAAACATGGTTATTACACTATATACAAAAGACGGAAGGATCCCAGCCTGTTCCAGCCCTCCACGTCGCCTCCAATCCCTGGCCGTCCGATCCGCGCGACGGACGGCCTAGATTCGCCCACGTCGGCCCCAAACCCGCGAGTTACTGTTCACGTCGAATTTTAGCCAATCACGCGTCGACACGTCAGCCGGTCATCCACCGGTCGCCCGGGGCGCAGCCGGTCGCCCACCCGGTGGCCACGATATTTTGCAAAAAAACCCTCCCCTTTTTCCAAAATCACACGAATTCCACCGCCCTCTCTGCGGCAGGGCCTAAACGCAAAATATGGAAAATTCAGGGACGCCCGTGCAAAAATGCCACGAGCCCCTCCCCGTCCTCTCTCCCTTGCGCGCGACGCCGAGGGTCGCCGCCGCCTCACGCGTCCCCGGCCAAATCCGCGGCCGCCGGACGATCCGCCGCGCCGCCCTCCACCTCCTGGCCAGACGCGGCGTGCCGGGACGTCGTCGCCGCGCCGCAATCGCTGCCGCCGCAGCGCGGACATCCGCCGCGTTGCGCGCGCCGCCGGCGCCGCTCCGGCGACCATTTCGGGGCGGCGCCGCCACCCCCAGGCGCGGCGCGACGAGCCGCGTCCGACGCGCCCAGGCGCGCGTCCTGGAACGCGCCGGAGGGTCGCCGGCGACCACGGCGCCGCCGCTGCGGCCACGGCCAGATCTGCCCCTGTGACGTCAGCATGACGTCACAGGGGCCCACCTGTCAGTTTTTTTTTAAATCCGAAGAATATCCACATAATTTTGGAAAAAAAAACTACAAAATGCAAACCAATTTTTTTTTTTAAAGTCCAAAGTATATCTATATGATTTTGGGAAAAAAAATCTACATAATGCAAACCAATAATTAAAAAATGTCCACATTTTTTGTTTTCTTGAAAAAAAAAACCCAAAACTATCCATACGATTTTTAGATAATTTTAAATAATGCAAACCAATAATTTTTAGATAAACAAACAGGTTTTGAAAATTCAAATATGTAACAACCAAAATAATCTTTTTTTTCCACCTTTTTGTTTTCTTTTCCTAATTTCCAAAACTTTTGTAACTTTCCAAATTCATTTCAAATTCAATTCAGACCAAATTTAAAATATATTCTGACCAAATTTAAAATTTATGTAACAATTAAAATAATCATTACACATACTAAACCTTGAAATTTTAACACACACACAAACAAAATATACAAAATATATCAAATTGCCATCGAAAAAAAAATTGTCAACTATTTTCCACAAAAAACAAATAAGTTTCGAAAATTCAAATATGTAACAATCAAAAACATCATTACATATACTTTCCAACATTATCAAAATGATTGCAAAACTTGCAAATTTTAAATTACACGCAAACAAAATGTAAAAATATATCAAAATGCTAGGGACAAAATTGTCAACTATTTTCACACAAAACAAATAAATTTTCAAAGTTCAAATTATCCTACATTTATACAGGGAAAAAACAAACATATTTCAGCATTCAAACCCAAATTACAAATTCAAATATTTTGACGTGTCATACGACTTCCAACCCTTCTCATTCCGTAAACAGTGAAACACAATTCAGATTTCAATAAATTTCAAATTATTCAGTTCCTAAAATCTATATTTGAGCATTTCAACTCAAATTTCAAATTTACATATTCCAGAATTTCAAATGTCTTCCAAATCTGACCATTTTTCATAAACATTAAAATAATACAAACATAAATACATTTCAATACGTCAAATTTTCACAAACTCAACAATCTTCTAAGCACAAACTTTCCGAATTCAAATAATACTCATATTTCAACACGCTTTTTTAAAAAAAATATTCGAAAAAAAGAAAATATCCAACCAAATAATATGGAAAAATAATATGATTGCAAAATAAAACAAATTGCTTATCCAATTTCCCATACAACATTGAAAAATTCTAAATAATGCAAGCTAAAAAAAATCAAATATGGCCACCAAAGAAAATAAATATGATTTCCACATAATTTCAAATAATGCAACCTGCTAATTCCAAATATGTTCACACAAAAAAAATGACAAACATGCCAACTTTCCATGTGATTTGAAATAATCCCAAATAATGCAAAGTAAAAATGTCAAACATGGCCACAAAAGAAAATAAATAGATCCAAAATTTCCATACAATTTCACAAACACTCTAAATAATCCCAAAAAAAATGAAAAAAATGCCAAAATGATAAAAAAAAAACTAACTACTTACAACATAGTGCAAACATATTTGAATATTTCAACACGGTAAATATTTGAAAGAACTCCAAATTCATTCCATAAAATGATTAAAAAATGCAAAATTAATATCTTCGAAAATATCCATCCAAATAATATGGAAAAATAATATGATCGCAAAACAAAACTAATTGCTTATCCAATTTTCCATACGATACTAACAAATTCTAAATAATGCAACCTAAAAAATTCAAATATGGCCACTAAAGAAAATAAATATGATTTTCACATAATTTCAAATAATGCAACCTGCCAATTCCAAATATGTTCACAAAAACAAATGACAAATATGCCAACTTTCCACGCGATTTAAAATAATCCCAAATAATGCAAAGTAAAAAATTCAAACATGGCCACAAAAGAACATAATTATAATCCAAATTTCCATATAATTTCGCAAATACTCCAAATAATGCAAACAAAAAAAATTCAACTATACCCACAAAATAAAATGACAAATATACCAAATTTCCATAGGGAAAGGAAAATAAATATGCACGACAAAAATTCAAATTTCAAATTTCCACGGGCCTTCCAAATTTGCATATTTCGTAGACGCCAAAAAGAACTCAAATATGTTAAACTATACGAAAACAGGAATAATTTCCGAAATGCAGACGTTTTATCCACTTCAGCAGTTTTGCAAACGAAAAATTGAAAAAAAAAAATTAGCCCACGGGAGCGGCAAAGCCGCGCTTAGTCCCCTAGTATATATTTGTGTACATGTGGATGTGGCGAAAAAAACGGAGGGAGTACCTACGAAATATGGGGATACATCATCACACCGAATGCAACGTTTCTAAGAGGTGTGCCACTTGACTTGTATGATTTTGTAGAACTACAATGCCAAGCTTTCTGATTTTGGGCTAGCCAAGGATGGGGCCGACGGAGAAGAGACACATGTCTCCACACGATTCATGGGCACACAAGGCTATGCTGCACCAGAGTACATCATGACTGGTACACGGAACTAGTGAAATTTAGTAAAATTTTAGGTGTTAATTCGTATATGTTGAAGCTATATATAAAATTAACTTAAAAGGGTCTTCCTTGAAACATGTTTTTCTACTAGGCCATCTTATCTTACAATAAAGAGCGATGTGTATAGCTTTGGCGTGGTGTTATTAGAAGTCCTGACGGGGCGTAAGGTCGTCGACAAGAACCGGCCGCCGCGAGAGCAAAGCCTCATCGAGTGGGCACGGCCGTACTTCCTGCACGACTCCACCCGCCGACTAGACCGCGCCATCGACATGAGCCTGGATGGACAATACTCACGTCTGGCTGCCCAAAAGGCCACATCCATGGCCTAGAGGTGCCTAAACGTTAGCCCAAAGTCTTGGCCGCAAATGTCGGCCGTGGTGGAGGCTCTGGAGCCTTTGCTCGGCATGGACGATGGCGTCGTCGAACCGTTCGTCTACACTGTGCCGCCGCAGAAAAAATGACTACTAATGATGACGTGTAACATCACACCGCATATGCTTTATATAATGACTGTATGCATGTTAACTCAAGCATACATGATAAGTTTTGAATAATTGATAAGCAGTACTAACTTTTTAATTGTACACTAGGTGCAGATATTTTATCCATTCTATCCAAATCTATTACTCCCTCCGTCCCAAAATAAGTGTCTCAAATTTGTCTAAAAATGGATGTATCTAGACATGTTTTATGTATAGATACATCCACTTTTGGGCAAACTTGAGACACTTATTTTTGGATGGTGGGGGTATTTAGGGCCAGAGATGGTAAATCGAAATCTGTTATTTAGGGCCAGAGATGGTCAATCTAAAATTGCCTAAAATAACATTTTTTTGCCAGAAAAAATAATACTGAAATAAATTATCTGCTGGTGAACAGAAGAGTGGATTTACCCATTGGGTGAAATATTGTTTATAACACAAAACATTAGTGGAATCCGATGAACTGCCGCAAAGTGAACTGACCATTAAAATTAAAACCACGAGAAATAAAAAAAAGCTCTGTAGGATTTGAGCCTACGACATAGGGTTTTGGAAACCCACATTCTACCAAAAACAGATGATTTTAATATAGAGGAAAACTGCAGAATAGTTGTTTCGATAAAACACAGGAACCATGCCTCGATCTTATGCATTTGAGACTAAAAATGAGGTTGGAGTGGACGTTCAAATTACCAAAGAATTTAGGCATAGGAATCTTTAAGCCTAGGCGAACACACAACATATTCCAAGAAGAATCTTCTGAATGATTTGCCTTTTGGCTACCAGACTTATTGTTCATCTCTGGGGAGACTACTTGACCTTATTCCAGAGTTCAAGCCATCTATTAGAGAACAAGTGGGTTCTGAACTTCTTTACCTGATTACTCACAACTGCCATCAATGGATTTGCATGCAACGCTTATCTGATGAAAAGAATCCAAATAAAAACATGCTGATGCAAACATACAGTTCCAATCAACCTCATAACCCAAGAAAGAAAATCAAATCCTGTTATTCTCACGAGCACTAGGGAGCATAGAATTACATAAGTTGACCATTAAGATCAAACGACCGACCCATTTCAGTTTAGGGTCCTTTCTTGCTTGCAGACAGGAACCAGAAATAAGAAATTGAACCCCACATGTTAATGGCACATAAGTTTCTCGCCAGGCAACTAACAACTAAGGGAAAATGAAGTACGATGAGTGACCGACACTAGGAAGAAAGAACTTCAGGTTTGCAGTTGAGAGCTTCACGCAGATTCTCTTTGTGAAGCCATTAGCAAATTCCATCAAGCTATCTATCTTTCATCTGCTCCTGAACATAACTGAAACATCATGCAGACTTGAACTTACTGTCCTCACATCTTCCATGTATATGCGACAGGACTGCGAACGACATGTTTGTTATCCACCCAAGATATCCAGCCAAAATTTGGTTTCGCATGGCTTGGGCCAGCCTTCGATGCGAAGGTGACGTAGTACCTCTGCTTTTGCCCCACCTTCTTGAACACAAGTTTTGCTGGTGTAACCGTAACACTAACAGATGCAGGGCTACTGACCTTCACATTGTAAACCGACATTGCTGGACCAACATTGGTTAGCTCCCTCCTATACCTCATAACGTGATTTGGTTTCTTCTTGAACACGACTGAAAATGATGGATAGTTGAGATCAGCAGGACGGAATTTTCGTGGACATGAGATGTTGGACATCTTGGTTATCACTCGGATATGTGTCTCACTGTAGTCCAGAGAGCAGAGGAAGGCAACATAGTCATTGGTAGAGATGTCATATACAAGGCCCGGAGAGAGCGCCTTCTGTGGGTCGACATGGCCTGCACCGAAAGCAAATGGGGTTGCAGGTAAGCTTCCTGCAGCATCCCGAAGGGAGGAGTTTGTGGTGTCGACGGTGTATGAGGTAGTCATCAGTGCAGACTTAATGGCGGCAGGGCTCCAGTTAGGGTGCGCTGCCTTGAGTAGTGCGGCAACTCCGCTAATGTGAGGGCAAGACATTGATGTCCCTGCAGGAATCAAAATCAGTGATCAATATATCATATAAACAACAGATCTTTATAAACCAGTAATCATAGCATTATCGAAGAACATAAGAATAAACTAGAATACATATTGCTGAGACATATCGGGTCCAGGCTTTCTGCTTAGCTGATATCAGCATGTCACGTCATAGAATCAACTATAATACTATACAAATAACTGTCTTAGATTTGTCAAAAAGTGGATGTATCTAGACTTCAAACATGCATACATACATCCACTTTTGTACAAATTTGAGACTTATTTTGGGACAGAGGGAGTATATAAATTACTATTTGAGCATTATCATGCTACAAGAAAATAGTAAAGTACAAGAAATTGAGCAACATTGGAACATTTTAAATTCGTTGTCCTATAAAAGAATTCCGCTAGGAAAAACTCAACATCCACATCAAGCATATATTAGGGCAATGCAACACACAGCATCGAAATTCAGAATTTAACAGCCGAGTGTGCAGAGGAAAAGTGAAGTACCTCCTATATTATTCAGACTACTAGGCAATGTTATCTCATAAAGCTCTTTCAGGGTGTGTGGATATTGAAAACTTTAACAATATCACAAGATCCAGGATACCATGTAATGTTATCTCACAAAGTAGATCACTCAAACCGGGAGTATCTCCTTGCCTCATGCTAGATTGCTAGTGTCTACTTTTTCTTGTAAGAGCATCTCCAACAGCATTTGTAAAAAGGATTTGTAAAAACTTGATATAGCAAGAAGAGAGAGAGTGTTTACAAAGCCAACAAGTTTTGTGCTTTTGCAGCCTTTGCATATCCGGATTGCAAAATCCTGTGCACGTCACAATCACATGTGGGGCCATTTTGTCAGCCACACATTGCACCTTCTTCTTCCTCCCGCAGGTTTGACTGGCGCGCACGGACGTGAGGGGGCACGGGCGGGGCGGCAAAGGACGGCTGCGAGTACCCGGGGGGCGCGCCGAGCTTCTCCGGCACCGGCGGCGGCCTCCACCGGGCCGAATCGGCCGGCGACGACCCGACCATGGGCAACTCGATTCGGCAGCGCGGTAGGTCGAGGCGGTGACGAGGGGGCGCGGGCGGCGCGGCGAACGATGGCGAGGGTACCTGGGGGCCACACCGAGCTTCTCCGGCACCGGCGGCAGCTTCCACCGAGCCGAATCGGCCGGCAGTGGTGCGGCCATGGCACGGCTCGATTCAAAGGCGGGGAGGCTCGGGCTGCCGGGGAAATGAGGGGATGGGCTACGGGGAAGCTCGGGCACGCCTGGGAGGCGGCGGCAGGGGAGAACGGCGGCATGGGAGGCAGCGGGGCGGTGGCCGGCGGTGGGTCTCGTGTGGGGAAAGTTCCCTGCACGAGCGGTTGAGGTCTCCGGCGGTCGTTTTTTGATATACAAAGTGGCTCTCCACTTTGCAAATATACCAAGTGAGGGTGCAGTTTTAGCAAGCTTTGTAAATTTTTTGATGAAGGGACCACTTATACAAAGGCTGTTGGAGTACCTTTTTGGGGCAGATTTGTATATTTTCAGTTTTTATAAATCCTGGCCAAATATATGTTGGAGATGCTCTAAGCACAGGTAACCGAAAGATGCAAAAGTAACTTGTCTTTGCTGATGTTGCCTATTTCACATCTAGCCGTCTAGAGCATCACATGTGCATCCCTGACAAAAAGCAGTGAAAGCAAGTGCTGTTTCTTCCAACAACACGCCAAAGTTGAAATGAAATGGCGCCTTTTGCAACAGGGTGGTACATGACTGAATTTAAAAGCTTTGTTTGAAAGTAGCATTTTTTCTTGACTGAATTGTAAATTTGTGGGAGCAGTAAATGAGTAATTCCAAACATGATAGCAACATGAGAGCATCTCCAACCGGGGACCCCAAACCTCACCCAAACGTCCGGGCGGACAGCCCGGACAGGACATGAGAGAGAGTGAAATAAGAGCATCTCCAAGCGGGCTGGCCAAATCCTCCCCAAACGTCCGGACAGACAGCCCGGACGGGCTCCGGACGGAAAATGAGCTAAAATAGCTACCCAACCGGGGTGGGCAAAGCCTCCCCAAACGTCCGGGCTGTCCGGCAGCCCACAAACTCACCCCATATGTAGGGAGGGTTTGGGGCTGTCGGACGTGCCCGGACAGCCGCCACGTAGGACATGGACCACTTTATCTACTACTTTTCTCTTTCTTTTTCCTTTCTCTCCATCCCCACCAATCACATGCATCCGGACGGACAATTAGGGGTGTTTTTGGGGTACATGGTTGGATGTGGCCACTTTTGGGGGTTGTCACGGACACCGTCCGGACGTGTCTGCGGACAGTTTGGGGGCTGGATATGGGGGTTGTGACTGGAGATGCTCTAATGCACCCAACCATGGTCCCTAAACACTCCCATACGTCCGGGCGGTCCGGCAACCCCAAAGTAAAGACATGTGGGGAGAGTTTAGGGTTGGATTAGCCCGTCCGGGCGTGTTCGGGCTAGTTGTTGGACCACGTTTTTTGCTTTCTTTTCCTTTCTTTTGTCCATTATTTGTTCTTCTCTCCATCTCCACCAATCACATGCAAATGACCACATAATTTGGGCAGAATTTGAGGTACATGGTTGGAGGAGACCACTTTTGAGGTGGTCCGGTCACTGTCCGGACGTGTCCACGGACAGTTTGGGGCTAAATTTGGGGTTGTGGTTGGAGATGCTCTGACAATTCCCTATCAGAAAAAACTGAATCTGGAAAGTGCATGACCTCGATAGACTTATAGTGCATGACCTCGATAGACTTATGTGACACTCACCGGAGATGATGTTGAAGCGAGTCCGGCGGCCGTCTTTGGCGAGCCCGGTGGGCCCTGTGACGCCAGACCACCCTGCCAGGATGTTCACCCCTGGACCGATCATGTCCGGCTTCAGGACATCGGGCACGACGGTGTTCGGGCCGCGGGAGCTGAACGCTGCCACGACAGGCGACGGCCGGACGCCGAGAACCGTGCCGCCAAAGCTCAGCATCGCCATCGGCCTGCCGCCACGCGCGGCGTAGTCCCGTATCTTGTCACCGGTCAGCTTGCCGACCGCCACAGCCGGGAGTAGGTGGCTGTCCGCCACGAGCTCCTCCCCGCTCGCCGCCGTGTTGGCCAGCACCATCCCGGCGCCGCCAGCAGCCTTGACGACAGCGCCCTTTTCCACACGCGCGTTGACGCCGCGGTCGCAGAGCACAATCTTCCCGCGCACGGAGGCCGGGTCGAGCGTGCCCGAGAGACAGATCTTGCTTGCGTTGTCGCGGCTACCACCGTAGACGAGAGGGAGCATGACGGGGCGGGCGGACTGGGCGGGGCCCGCGTAGAGGGACACGCCGGCCAGACGCGTCCCGGTCGGGAGCGTAACGTAGGCCGGGAAGTCGCGGTCCAGCGTACCCGCGCCGACGGTGGCAACCCACGGCGCGGAGTTCGCGACCGTGGCGCCGGACGGGCCGGAGTTGCCTGCCGAGCAGGCCACGAACACGCCAGACGCCGCGGCACCGAAGGCGCCTACCGCCACGGTGTCCCGGAAGTAGGGCGCGGCGCCGCCGCCGAGAGACAGGGACAGCACGCCCACCCCGTCCGCCACGGCGGCGTCGATGCCCGCTAGGATGTCAGAGCCGAGGCACCCCTCCGGCCAGCACACCTTGTACGCCGCCACGCGTGCCCCGGGCGCCATTCCGCGTGCCGTGCCCGTGGCGTACCCGAACAGGCTCGCGTTGGCCACCGTCGCGCCTGCTGCAGTCGTCGCCGTGTGCGTGCCGTGCCCGTCCCTGTCCCGCGCCGACCGCCTCCCTGCGCCCATTCTCCCGTGACCCCCGTTCGCGGCGCGGAAGCCCCGCGAGAAGCTGCGTGCGCCCACCAGCTTCCTCCCGCACGAGCTCGGCGGAAAGTCCACGCCAGCCTCGCACACCCCCTTCCAATGCGCCGGCGGCGGAGGGAGCTCGCCGTCCGCGAAACTCGGCGACTCAGGCCAGACGCCGGTATCAAGAACACCTATGACCACGTCGTGCGAGGCCGCATCCAGGTTGTGGATGGACGGCTTGTATGCCGGGGAGAGAAGCCCCAGGAACTCCGGGGTGCGCGTGGTGTGGAGCTGGAACACGGTGTCCGGCTCGACCTGCAGCACTCCGGGGCTACTACGGAGGAGCGGCAGGTGGTGCGGGAGCAGAACCGCCGCGAAGCCGTGCGCGGCGGCAGAGTAGGAGTATAGAAGGTGGCGCGCCGGGTCGATGGACAGGGACTGTAGGTGCGCCGCGTGCCAATGT
The DNA here is from genome assembly GCA_947311845.1 of Poa pratensis. Taxonomy (NCBI): domain Eukaryota; kingdom Viridiplantae; phylum Streptophyta; class Magnoliopsida; order Poales; family Poaceae; genus Poa; species Poa pratensis. The sequence continues at coordinate 81,108,036 of CAMZMU010000042.1, read as the reverse complement.
GCAGGGGACGGGTGCCCCGCCGGCATGCCTGCAGGGTCCATGAACACGATGTAGGTCGTCATGCCGCTGCCGCTGATGCTCGAGATGTCAGCGTCGCCATTGGCGTTGGCAAGCGAGTGGATTGCAAGGAGGACGAGGAGACAAAGCAGGAGGTAGGTGTCCTCCATTGGAGAGTGGGGAATTGGGAGCGAGGACGAGGGAGTGCGAGACTGACAGATGCTGATGCTGGTGATAATGGTTGTTGTCTTGGAAAGCCCTTGTGCGATATGGGGTGGTAGGGCCCTTGTGTAGGGTTTAGAGAGGTTTCAAGGGCTTTTTGGAGGATGAGCATGAGTGATCGTGGTCGGGGAGGATTAGTTTTCTGCAAATAAAAATGCCACTTGACTTTTTGGAGAGAATATATAGTACTTGAGATGATTACGGAGGCATCTTCTTCAGAATTAGTGGGTTTAATAATTGTTATGTTTGTCTCTAAATAGTGAATAAGCGTGTGTTTACTCTGGTGGCGGTGCTGGACATTAAACCACTGATGTCAAAGTTATGTATTTGTCGCATAAATACAAATAAATTCATTTTAAACATAAACACACAAGCCTTGTTCACAGCAACATGTCAGAAACTCATGATTTTGTTTCACCACACATACAACCCGTAGCTCCACCAACGTCTTTTGCAGTGTCGTCACAAGTGACTACTCTTGCGGGTAAAAATATGTTAATAAGTTGACCACTTCGCCATGTTATCTTTGTTTTGAATACTACTTTTGACCCCTCAAAACATTTTCTAAAATATTTGTCATTACACACTTTTAATGATTATGAAAAGAAACTCCCACGAAACCTGACCGACAACAGATGGGATGCATGGCTACATATGTTGCAAAAACTTAATTATAACCATTCACCTAACAAATGATGACGATAAATTCGTTTGGAAGCTTACTTCTACAGGATTGTTTTCGGTTAAATCCATGTATGAAGACCTTTTAGATGGTCATACAGTTAATTTGCGTAAACAGATTTGGAAACTTAAGGTACCGTTAAAGATTAAGATCTTTATGTGGTTCCTTTTTAACAATGTCATTTTAACGAAAGATAACCTTGCTAAGCGAAATTGGAATGAGTGTAAAAAATGTGTCTTATGTGATTCCGAGGAATCGATTGATCAATTATTTTTTACATGCCCGTTTGCGCATCTTCTATGGACTATGGTGCAATATGCTTTCAATATCATCCCACCAGCTAATACTACAAAAATATGTTTGGAAATTGGCTAAATGGGGTAGAAAAGAATTTTAAAGCACGAATCCGTGTGAGAACTTGTGCCCTTCTATGGTCTATCTGGAGATGCAGGAATGACATTATTTTTAACAAAGGCGGCCATCCTAACTTCTTGCAGGTGATACGCATGGCTACCCACTGGATTCACGAGTGGGCTTTCCTGCTCCCAGAGGCGCAACGTGCGCTTATCAACTCTGGATGCACCCGGATGGATGCGGTCGCTTTGGATATCTACTCCGGGGTACCTGGCGGCTCTCTAGAAGAATCCAAGACGTCTAAGAAGCTAGACACTAGAGAGGCTGCTTTTTACTTTATTTCTTTGTTCTCAGAACTGCCTTTATTTTTGAGTACTTTGTACATTTGGTTATGTAAACTCTGAAATACTTTTGACTTTGCAATAAAAGTCGTGTGCATCAATCGATGCAGATGCTGGGGCTTTTCCCCTTTTCTAAAAAAAACGTGGACATCGGTGAGAGGTCGCAAAAATGCATCTATTTAATATTGTACTAGCGTTTTAATGTTTATAGTGTATTTATTTAATATTGTAAATGTTTTGAACGGAGATGTTATGCATCTAAGTTGAGAATTGCTTCATGCCCCCTTCCTTTGTTGTGTTTGTTCATCTAGATAGTCGCTCAGATCTTTGTTTGTCACTGTTTTGGCCCAACTAAAAGAAAAAGTTAGAGCATCTCTGCCAGCAACTTCAAAAATGTGCCCGGCACCCCCAAAAAATGACCGCTATGTGGCGTTAGACAATTGTCCGGCATAATGCGGAGATTGCCCCAGCGACGCCTCCCCAGCAGACCGGACAAGTGCAGGATTATCCTATTTTTCATGAAATTTATTTTTGTTGCCGGTGGCACATGTGCACATATACCATTATGAAAGTGGATGGCTTGAGGATGGGATCCACAGAGTGGATCTTCGCTCACCATGTAAACATTTAATTTATTATAGACGATAAAATAAATAACATACAAACATGTGGAGATTTGCTCAGAGGTGCCAGACCAATTGGGTGCCGCTTGTGGCGTTTTTTGAATGTCTGAACCGCATTAATCTTAGGGGAGAAGTTTTTGGAGAGATGCTCCTAAAGCAGGTAGTAGACTTTGGACATGTCAAGCATTATGACAACCATCTAAGAGCATCTCCAGTGGCACCCTCCAAATTTGTATCTGACACCCCCAATTGAGACCCAATTTGGGGTTGCCGAACATGTGTCCGGCACAATGGGGGTGCTGCCCAAAGAGACACACCCTAAACAAACACCCCAACCTTTTTAATCATTTTTATCTAATAACTTGTAAACTTCATTGCAACAATAAGAATCTAAATACAGAAAATATATAAATTCTTACAACAATTCAAATTCAAATTATTCAATTTTTCAAAAAGGACACATGGAAATCTCAAACCAGCGCTCACTACTAGGAAAAAAGGCTATCTGTGGCGCACCACTTTTGGCCTTATGTGGCGCATGGTGGGTGCGCCACAGATAGCTCGCCACTAAATTATAATTCTGTGGCGCACGGGCTCATGCTCCACAGAAATACCCAGATTCTGTGGCGCACCCTCAGCCGTGCGCCACAAAAATATTTCTGTGGCGCATCTGTCATCCATGCGCCACGGAAATGCATGCGCCACAGAATAATTTACAGGTATTTTCGATTTGCTGCTGCCTGCTGTATAAATACAGGTATATTACGGAAAATACATGTATATATACAAGATTTATACAGATATAATAGAAACAATAATATAGTTGACACGGTATATGAAAACAGACACATTACTATGTCATCACATTACTTAGGGCCCGAGATACATACATATAGTGACAAGTTCCAAATTTTTACACAAGTCTATACAAAAGTTCGTCGATCATGTACACACGTTACAAATGAAGTTCACCGCCTAAACTAGGATCAAATAGAGTACATCGGCGACGATGGTGAGCAATAGCGGGAGAGCACGATCATGGAGTCTTCTTCTTGAGCGGCGCCGGGAACGGTTTATACATCTCCTTCGTCGTCCACGTCCTGGTGTCCTGCTGAGCCTCTAGGCGTTCTTCGATGTCCCTCTGGCATAACCCTGGAGATGGATTGGGATATATATTGGTTAATAATATAAATAGAGTATGATTTATTTATCTAAGTGGATAAGTCTATAATAAAGAAAATAAAGAAGCACTTCTTGCGAGTGAGGCAAGGCTTTCTTTTATAATACATCCTACCTATGGCGCGGTGGAAGGACCCCCTCTTGTGCTGACATCTTCGATGATGATTTGCGATAACTGCATCTGGATGCGATGGAAGTCTTCTCTAAGCTCAGAATCGGTGATTTCCCTCGCAGATTTGGTCCATTCTCGGAGACTAGATGGCATCCTTGTTTTCTCTGCATCCCGGACAAACCCTTTAATGTGATGGAGGACGTAGAAGGCCTCCTTCACGCTGCCAGGCTTCTGCTTGATGCAATGGAACTCGGTCCCATGCCTGAACCGGTGTTTGTTGTCATTTGTGAGACATTCCCCCTTCTTATCTTTTTTGAAGTGGCCTCCCTTTTGGGCGTAGCCCTCGAGAGCCTCATCGAGAACACCCTTTATTCTGGTGTAGTCTTTCTTCCTGCTCAAACTCCCCGAGTCGAAATAAGTGGCAATGGACCACCTCGGGCTTAGGACGATGAGTGTGCAGTACTTGTCCCTGGTCAACACAATTGAAACGGAATGTTGGAAAGGATCAACAACGGAAGAAATCTATTAAGAAAGCATAAGATACGATGGCGGCGAGCGGATGTGTACTTACTCGGGAAAGAAAGGAACAAGAAGGTTGTTCTTCCTCTTGTTGGTCAGCATGAACCTCTGGAGGTACTCCGTGGCCATGGTCCGCGTCCTTGATACTTCCACCAGCTGGCTGTCACGCATGTAGTAGGGATCCGCTACCGCTCCTGATCTTCATCGCCGTACTGAGCGTGTATAGGCGGACCAAGTTATAGTCCAGCCATTTCGAGTGAAACAGATTGAAGGCGTCCTCGAACGCTATGAAGAACAGATCCGCGGGGGCTTCATGGACGAAGTCCGAGTCCTTTGGCACCTGGGCCGTGAACACCGGGTAATTTGGATTCTCGTCTTTAAGAAGGAAGCCCTCTAGCGTCAAGATAGATTGATGCAAAGAGTGCATGGATCCTTCTGCGAGGCGGAGCAGCTCCGGAGGCAGTATCGGTTTACCAGCTTCATGAACTCGGGTCAAGCCATTCGCACGGGGTGATACCATGTCTTCATGACCCCAGATAATCTTAGGAGCTGGCTGGCTCGCAGAGGCGCCTGACCTACTTCTCTTCCTGTGCTTCTTCTTCTTCATCTCTAGGGATGCTGGGGGTGCTAACCCCTCGCAAACCGTCCTCTTCAGTGTGCCAGGGCTGAAAACGTTAGCCGGTTTGTCTTGATCGCCGGCCTCCGGAGGCGTGTCTTGAGATAAACCCTGAAAGGTCAGGCGCTGCGTGCATGTAGTGGGATGACCAGGTTGATCGCCGTGACCACGGAAGGGTTCCTCATCCACAGGAGGCATGTATAAATCTTTGTTGGCACCAGTGTTGAGGAAGCAATCGACGTCGACATTATCCTCATCATCGTCGTCATGGCCAGCAAGTTGAGGTGCAACGTCTATGGCTTTGGACGGCTGTTGCGGTACAGACGTTCCCAACAGTTTTTGGTGGAGGCTGGTGGTGGCGACGACCGCCGGTTCCTTCCGGGTGGTGCCGACGGCTGCTTGTGGCGCCGGTTCCTTCCCAACAGTTTTTTGTGGCGGCTTCGAGGGCCGAACGATCGGGGGCCTCGAGGTGGCGCCGGTGGTGCGCCTGAACCCCTGAAGACCCTCCCCAAGACGAATCGGGTCTTCGGCCATTTCATGAGCCACTTGACGCAATCTCCAAGGACCATGTGGTCCTCCTCGGCTCCCGGAGGTTGCATGGGGGGGTCGATGTCACGAAACTCGGGCACTACCGCAGTCAACCTGACCTTCATCACGGCCTCGCTCATTGTAGTGTGGTGCATATCGCGGATCAATGGTTGTACGACAGTGCCCTGAGCAACTTCCTTCAACTCGCCGCCGGCCCCACCCTATGCAGGAGTATGCAAGGCATGTCCTGAGTCAACACATGCATGTTGGGCATCATGAGATAGCAGTCATCAAAGGCATAGTTATAGAAGATGCCGCGGATTAACTATTTAGTTTACCTTGGTGATGGCGTTGAGCTCGGCTAATGTCGAGACAAGGGTGCCGGCGGCCGGCCTATCATTCACCGTCGCCACCGGCAGCGCCTCGGTATCTCCGGCGGCCGGCCCATCATTCACCGCCGCCACCGGCAGCGCCTCGGTATCTTTCACGGTAGGGGGCGTCGGTGGGACCAAAAGGAGCGGCGGCTGCGCCGCAGTGTTGGGCAGCGGGGTCACCAGGTCCGGCGACACGTTATGGCTGGAGGTGCTGTCGGCGAAGCTGGGCACGTGTATCGGCCCCTGTCGACCTGCCGCATTCCAAGCAGCTAACCCCTCCATCAACCCAGGGGGTATCATCGCCCGAAGCTTCTCCTCCACTAACTTGTTCACCATGGTGTAGTCCACTTTTTCCTGCTCTAGTGAAGCCACCTTCTTCCTTAGCTCCACAACCTCGGCATTATCCCTACTCGGCTTCCTCCTCTCCTTTCTCGTCTCGCCGTCTGTGCTGTAGTACTGGAGGAACTTCATGCTTGTGCCAAAGCCGGACACACGGCCAGCTGACGTCGGCGGCGCCGACTTGTCCCTTTTCTTGTACACGTTCGTCGCCCTGTTGAAAGTCGTGTCCCACGGCTCCGTCGACCCGGCCTCAGCGTCAGCCTTCAACTCGGCCTCCTGCAGACAAAGGAAATTAAGGTGAACCCATGTAGAAATATGCATGGCTTTGTTATCTAATTAGATCAACGCAATGGACTTTGAGATATCCGCGGCAATTAAATTCCTTACCAACACTTTCTCGAATTCCTTCACATCGTCATCGTCGGTAACGAATTCCCCCATCACCTTGTTCAGATAGTAGCGGGACCGGACAAAGTTCCTCACCTGCTCGTCCATGATTTTGTGCCACGGGTTCTATTTTCCCAGACGTGCAATCTCGGCATCCTCCTTGTCCAAAATGGGTTGTTTTCCTCGGTAACCGCCGCTTCCCAAACGATGGTTACCTATGTTCAGGTCCCACATTTCCTTCCCCCACTTGGTCCATTTTTTAGCCTCCTCAGACTTTAAGGACAATTTGAATGCCTCGAACTCTTCTTCATCGAGCATCGGCTCTTTGACCTTTATCTTCTCCCAGCTGTCACCCTTATCAATCTTCTTCTTCACCCGGGATTTCCAGCTGCTCAAGGCGGTGCTCATCTTCATGATGGCTAAACTATCCACCTTTTTGTTGAGCGGCTACGGGAACGTGTATCGTTGGTGAAGCTTCTTGAGGAGGTTTTCGACCAAAGGCTCATTGGCCTTGCTTCTGAGGTCCTTCGTGTCGATCGACACGCTTTTCCGGAGGATGCACCCTAGTTGCATGCCGTACCCTTTGGCAAGCTCCTTAGGCTCCACTGGTAGGCCACTTGGCGTGACCTCAGTGAACACGTCTGTGACGTTGGCGAGGGCGGTGTCCGATCCCTCCTTTGCTTCTTCTGCTTCTGAGCGGTCGGGTTGCTGCCACCACCACCATCCGTGTGGTCGCCACCATCGGTGGTTGTGGTGTCATCCTCATGGCCGCCACTAGCAGTTCCATCGGTGGTTTCGGCGTCATCCTCCCGACCCTCTTGCTCATCGTCGGCACGGTCGCCACCACTAGCTGCTTCGGCGCCCTCCACCTCCTCCAAATCCTGGGACAGCTCCCAGAACGACTTGTTGGCATCTCTAGCTTCATCTTCGACGCTCATGTGGAGCTTAGAAGGGCTGGGCGCCATGTTGGCCGACATGTTTGCACTGCATTAAAAAGAGACAAAAAGTTAGTACAACAAATATAAGAAAAAAACCACTTAATTAAGTACTAAGATACCCCGGCCCATGCATTAGTCGCAATACCCCATATGTCCTATTTTTAGCAAAGTCATGCTAAAATTCACGAAAAATTTCGGCATGACCTTTGCTAAAAAAGGGACATATGGAGTACCCGAATTTGCCGGAACGGAAGTTAATCGACGTTCCGGCAATCTCAAGGGCCTCTCGGGGTACCTGCAAGCATTTCACCAAAATATCCACATCTCCGGCCGGCATCTCCGGCCGGCATCTCCACGACACGATGGTCGGAGTACAAACAACCACGACCATTTCCACATATCCGGCCGGCATCTCCGGCCGGCATCTCCACGACACGATGGTCGGAGCACAAACAACCATGACACGATGGTCGTGGTAGCACAGAACACATGCTCCAAAGTACCAACTTTGGAGCATTTCGAAAGCATGAAGTCGCCACATCCACATCTCACCTGGAAGAACGTGGAGCTTCTTCTAAATTTCCTGCATACGGCAAAATAATGCATTAGTTAATTGCATAATAAGAATGCATAATAAGAATGCATTAGTCAAACCACAATCATTTGCCGAAATGTATAATGTCACAACCACATCTAAAAATTGGTCAAAACTGAGAGGTGATATGTGGTTATGTTGCCATTTGCAGATTTGGTGGTGATGATGCTTCTGTGGGAAAAACAAGATGGCCAAGTTGGCTGAATTTGTTTTGCTGCACTGTTGAAAAACAAGATGGCCAAGTTGCTGCGCTAACATGATGGCCAAGTTGTACAACATTTTAGCATCTGAAGTAGCTCTAGGCATTAACATGATGGCCAAATCGATTGCTGCAAGTATGCACCTAGCAGCAACTAGTAGCAAAAGCAACAAAAGCAGCAATTAGTAGCAGCAAATAACACCTAGGCATTAACACAAACACCTAGTGTGCAGAGGAGATGCATGGCAGGGGAGGGGAGGGTACAGGGTGGCGGGGATCAGGGGAGGGGAGAGGCAGGGAAGGGCAGCAACAAGGGGGGAGGGGTAGCCGGCGTCGAAGTCCTCCGCGGCGTCGAGGACGGCCGGTCCGAGGGCGGCAGCGTCGAGGTCTCCTCCGCGGGCGTCGAGGTCTCCTCCGCGGCGGCGTGCACGGCCGGTCCAAGGGCGGCGGTGTCGAGGGCGCGGCGGCGTCGAGGTCCTCCGCAGGGGGCGGCCGACGGCGGTGAGTTGGCGCGGCGGCGAGGGGTGGTTCGCGTCGCGAGCGCTCGCGGGACGGCCGGTTCTGTACTTGCGTATTTTGGGAAGGGAGAGGCAGCGCGGGGATGGGCCTACATGTAAATGGGCTCAAAACATTTCTGTGGCGCATCAGTGAAGGGATGCGCCACAAAAGCAGAAGTTTCTGATTCTGTGGCGCATCCCCCCGGAATTCTGATATTCTGTGGCGCATCCGCTGGAGGGATGCGCCACAGAATTTGGTGGCCTGGAATTTTAAAAAGCTGTGCTGCTGTTTCATGACACAAACAGCAACTTAGCCCAATGGTTTCCAACCTGAAACTTGGGCAGCCAGGTTCGAATCCTGGCTGTCTCACTTTTTTTCTTTTAAATTTTTTTTGGTTAAATTTAAAGAAAGAACATTACATACATTTGTTATTCTTAAAAAAAATATTTTTAGTTATATTTAAAGAAATAACAAACACACATCTTAAAGAAAAGAATATACACACATTTTAGTAGACCATTATTTTATTCATGATGTACTTATATATGCTTGTCTCACACACACACAAAATAATACACAAAAAATTCTTCTTCGTCCCGGTTCCGCGCTAGCTTCTCTTCTTTCCCTTCTTCGCGGTTGAATACTTTAGGCCGGGCACCTTGAGATTTCTTCACGTGAACGGACAACCTTTAGTAGGTAGGGAGGTATTCCTTCTTTGTTTACTAGTAGTCGGCATGTCGAAGTACTTGTCAAACTCCTCCCCGGATCTTCGGATCGCCGTTCTTGTCCAAGTCTTCCTCGTTGTCCAAGTCTTCCGCGTAACCATGAGGAAATTTGACTCCTAGGAGGCACCTGTACAACTGCTCGAGCTCCTCCGGACTCATAGTGAAGCAGGCAGCGGGAAGCACCACCGCGTTCTTCTTAACCCTTTTGCGGCGACCTTGAGTCCCTTCCGTCTGATCATCATCATCATCGTCATCACTATCGGGGGCCTGAAGATCTTTCCTGACGCCAAGCCATTTCAGATCGTATCTTGCTCTCGTCCCATCCTTGGTCTTTTCCGACATGTTGGAAAGAGTGCCAAGCAGACTCTCGGTGACATTCTTCGTAATGTGCATTACATCGAGGCTATGGGGCGTGTGGAGGACCTTCCAGTACTCCAAGTCATGGAAAACAGACCTCGCTTTCCATACACCCAGCAGCGTATCTACCCTCGGTCACTTCTTTCCTGGCGCAGGGCACTCCTCCCAATTTTTCAAAAGCTCGTCGATTTCTGCGCCGCTCCTCGGGCGCGGGGCTCTTTCGACCTCGTCCTTACCATTGAACAGGTCACCGCGTTTCCTCCACTGGTGATCCATGCGAAGCCACCTTCGAGCCCCTGGGAACACGGTTTTCGAAGACCCGAGATCCCTTGGTAGCTGGAGATGCGGGGTCTCATCCATGCACCTAACACATGCGCAGAATCCGTGGCCTACCTGGGCCGATACATATGAGCAACCAGGATAGTCCTGCACCGTCGTGAGCAACGCGGCTCTCATGTCGAAATAATCTCTAGTGTAGGCGTCCCACGTACGGGCTGGCGTCTCCCACAACGTGGCTAACTCCTCTTTCAACAACGCGAGATACAGATGTATGTCGACCCCTGGTTGTTTCGGCTGCTGAATGAGAATACTCATGTGTATGTACCTTTGCTTCGTGCACAGCCACGGGGGAAGGTTGTAAGGCCATACAAACACGGGCCAGGTGCTATGCGTGCTACTCTGGTTGCCGAACGGATTGAGTCCATCGGTGCTCATACCCAGCCTGACGTTCCTTGCGTCGCCCCCGAAATTTTCGAAGGCGATGTCCAATGTTTCTCACTGACTAGCGTCTGAAGGGTGTGTCAGGATCCTGCCCTTCTCCGGATCTTCTTCGGGCTTCTCCCTTTCCGCGTGCCATTGCATGAGCTTTGCTTCCTTCGGGTCCACGAAGTACGGCTGCACACGGGGAGTGATAGGAAAGTATCTTGCCACTTTTTGACGAACTTTCTTGTTCCCAGTACTCTTGTACCGTCCGTGACCGCACACCGGACATGTGGTTCTGTCCTTGTACTCGCCCCGATAAATTGCACAATCATTGATGCAGGCGTGGTATTTAACATGCAGTAGGTCATGAGGGCACACGACTTTCTTGGCATCCTCGATACTAGTTGGCAATGTGTTCCCCTCGGGAAGACGATCGTGCATGAATTTCATGTTCTTGGTGAAGCTCACGTCGGTCCATTTGTTTTCCGCCTTCATCTCCAGAGCATCAAGCGTTAATTGCAAGTGCGTATCCTGTGGCCGGCACCCAGGATACAACGGAGTCTCCCGTCTATCTCCATTTGCGCCAGCTTGGCTTTCTCTCTGGCTGCAGCTTTGGTGTTGCTCGTCTCCCTGAGGAGCAGTTCTTGAACATGAGCGTCCTGCAAGGCCTCAATTAGCGGGGTCTGCGTGTTCGCGCCACCACCACCGTCTACTCCTTCATCATGATGATCTTGTCCGCCGACATCTCTGTCGTCATGATGATCTTGTCCGCCGACAGCTCCTTCGTCATGATCATCTTGTCCGCCGACATCTCCTTCGTCATGATAACCATGTCCGGGAGAATCTTCGTCTTCTCGCCCGCCCTCATCTTCATGCGCACCATTTGCTGTCGGCGCCTGGTTGAAGCCTAGCATGAAACCGCGCCTGAGCAGGTGATCCTCTAATTGTCCAGAATCAGGGTCGATTCAGCTCACGAGTTTGCATTTTCGACACGGACATCTTATCTGGCGCCTGTTTCACCGAATCATGTCCGCCTTCGCTTCTTCCTTGTATCTACTGATTCGTCCGGAGCTCATCATGACGACCATGGTTGCCTACGTACGCGGTATAGGAGAAATGAGAGTATGTTAATTAGAACCGTAACATGCACACACACAGACACCACACACACATGCATGGTCGCCGGAAAAAATCGGCATGACATCTCCTAAAAGTAGGACATATGGGTAGTGCAAAAATTTGCCGAAACGGAAATGAATCAACATTTCGGCAAACATCCATGCACCACGCCGGCGCAAGCAACAACCAAAAGCAACAACATGCAAATATTCATGCACACCACACAAGCTTCATGTATAAACATCGTCTCGTCATCGTGCAAACCGCCCGCGCGCGACAAGCGCTTCGCCTACATGCAACAATCATCCATACACATGCACCGCCGGCCACACAAAACATGCATATGCATGTCCATCCAACAATACTCACCTGGTAGATTCGTTACCGAGACGTGACCGTGATCGATGAGAGAGAGTGTGTGGTGTTGGAGAGAAAATAGTGGAGAAAAAGAGATGTATTGGGAGAGGAGGAGAGTATATATGGAGGCTCCCAAGCCCTCACCAATTATCTATCAAACAAAGTAAGTTTAACTACAAAAAATGGAGAAAAGTATAGGCAAAATGGGATGGGAGGGAGGAGGAACACGAGCTAGGTGGAGGAGGAAGAAGAAGAAAATGGGTGGTAGGTAGGGGCAGCCACTTTTTTGTAGATCTGGGAAACTAATTCTGTGGCGCATGAAATACCATGCGCCACAGAAATTCTGCTTTCTGTGGCGCATGGGATCAGATGCGCCACAGAAATGTGGCTTTCTGGGGCGCATCAAACCCCATGCGCCACAGAAAGTTCGCCCACCCAATCATCGGGGGCGGGGCCCACCAGATTTCTGTGGCGCATGGTTATAGATGCGCCACAGAAAGCAACATTTATGTGGCACATCTAGTACCATGCGCGACAGAAAATTCATCGGCGTGTCAGATCCGAACGTGGGTGGTGGGGCCCACAATCTTTCTGTGGCGCACATGTCGTAATGCTCCACAGAAAGTACATATTCAGTGGCGCATGGGCATTGCATGTGCCACAGACATTTGTGGCGCACCAGTACACATGCGCCACTGATAAACTTCTGTGGCGCACCGCATAAAAGTTGCGCCACAGAATGGCTATCCACCTATAGTTAGTTTCCTAGTAGTGGCTCGCTGATAGGGTATGTTGTTTGCTTTGAACGCCCACAAGTGCGTCACGAGGTCATCGTGCAACTGCTTGTGCCTTGTTCCATCATGATTTTGCTAATGTGTGGCAAGGAATTTAGAAAACTGCGACGACACGCCCTGGCTGGGCCATAGGCCCCTGAAAATCAAACACCTCTTTTACAAATTGTCTCCTCGTATCACGCTCACTCTCGATGAGATCATGTTGTGCATTGATACGTCTCAAACGTATCTATAATTTTTGATGTTCCATGTTGATATTATACCAATTGTTACATGTTTTACATACACTTCATATCATTTTTATACATTTTCTGGGACTAACCTATTAACAAGATGCCACAGTGCTAGTTCCTGTTTTCTGCTGTTTTTGTATTTCAGAAAAGCTGTTAAGGAAATATTCTCGGAATTGGACGAAAATCAACGGAGGTTCCTATTTCACCGACACGTTCACGGAGTCCAAAGGAGAGACGGAGACGAGCCAGGAGGTGGCCACACCATGCCTGGGCGCGGCCCCACTGCCTGTCGCGCCCTAGGGTGGTGTGGGCCCCTTGGGTGGTCTCCGACGCCGCCCTTTCGCCTATTTATTCCTCCCGTCTGGAAAACCCTAAATACCCGAGTCATATTCCACGAAAAGTTCCAGAGGCGCCGCCGTCGTCAACCCTAGATAGGGAGGGTTCTGAAGCTCTTCCCGGCACCCTGCCGGAGAGGGGAATCATCACCGGAGGGCTCTATATCGCCATGCCTGCCTTCGGAGTGATGCGTGAGTAGTTCATCCTTGGACTACGGGTCCATAGCAGTAGCTAGATGGTTGTCTCTTCACTTTATGCTATCATGTTTAGATCTTGTGAGCCGCCTAACATGATCAAGATCATCTTATTGTAATGCTACATGTTGTGTTTGCTGGGATCCGATGAATATTGAATACTATAATCAAGTTGATTATTAATCTATTACATGTTATTTATGATCTTGCATGCTATCCGTTACTAGTAGATGCTTTGGCCAAGTAGATGCTTGTAACTCCAAGAGGGGGTATTTATGCTAGATAGTGGGTTCATGCCTCCAGTAATCTGGGCGAGTGACAGCAACGTCTAAGGTTGTAGATGTGTTGTTGCCACTAGGGATAACATAACAATGCTATGTCCGCGGTCATATGTATTTGTTTACATTACGCACATTACGTAATGCGATTATCCGGTGCTTGCAACTTAATACCAACGGGGGGCACGGATGTTAACCTGACGGTGGATTATTAGTCATAGATGCGGTTGGATAACGGTCTATGTATCTTGTCGTAATACCCAATTAAATATCATGATAGTCATCTTGTCATTTATATGTATTGTCATGCGCTCACTATTTTATCAATTGCCCAGCTGTAATTTGTTTACCCAACATGTTATTTATCTTTATGGAGAGACACCACTAGTGAACTGTGGACCCCGGTCCATTCTTTTAGACTGATAAAACCCCAACTGCAAACAATTGTTCTCTTTTACTTCGTTCAATTAAATACTATTTTCCACACCATATGTTTAATCCTTTGTTACAGCAAGCCGGGAAGATTGACAATCTGCCTGTTTCGTTGAGGCAAAGTAGTTTGATTGTGTTGTGTGCAGGTTCCACATTGGTGATCGGGTAACGGCGCCACCAACAACCTTCTGAAGTGCTCCTACTCCTCCTGGATCAGACAACCTTGGTTTCTTACTGAGGGAAAACTTGCTGCTGCACTGCTTCATACCTTCCTCTTGGGGTCTCCCAACGAACGTGTATTTCACGTCATCAAGCTATTTTCTGGCGCCGTTGCCGGGGAGATAGAAGACTTCTGCAAGGGGAGTCTCACGCTTCCAATCTCTTTACTTTGTTTTTTGTCTTGCTTAGTTTACTTTTATTTTATCTTGTTTGCTTTAAATTATCAAAAACACAAAAAAATTAGTTACTTGCATCTATTTTATTTTCGAATTGTCATTTTCTGTCCTGTTTTAATTTGCTAAAATGAGTACTCCTGAGAACACTAAGTTGTGTGATTTCACTAGCACAAACAACAATGATTTCATATGCACACCTATTGCTCCACCTGCTTCTAAAGCAGAGTTTTATGAAATTAAACCTGCACTTTTAAATCTTGTTATGAAAGAGCAATTTTCTGGTGTTAGTACTGATGATGCTGCTGCTCACCTTAATAACTTTGTTGAACTTTGTGAAATGCAAAAGCATAAGGAAGTAGACGGTGATATTATTAAATTGAAACTTTTTCCTTTCTCCTTGAGAGGACGTGCTAAAGAATGGTTGCTATCTTTGCCTAGAAATAGTATTGATTCATGGACTAAATGCAAAGATGCTTTCATTGGAAAATACTATCCTCCTGCTAAGATTATATCTTTGAGAAGTAGCATAATGAATTTTAAGCAATTTGATAATGAACATGTTGCTCAAGCATGGGAGAGAATGAAATCATTGGTTAAGAATTGTCCCACTCATGGACTGACTACTTGGATGATCATCCAAACCTTCTATGCAGGATTAAATTTTTCTTCAAGGAATTTGTTGGATTCGGCCTCTGGAGGTACCTTCATGTCCATCACTTTGGGTGCTGCAACAAAGCTTCTAGATGATATGATGATAAATTATTCTGAGTGGCACACCGAGAGAGCTCCAACAGGTAAAAGGTAAATTCTGTTGAGAAACCTCTTCCTTGAGTGCTAAAATTGATACTATTATGTCTATGCTTGCAAATGGTCAAGTGCATGTTGATCCAAATAATGTTCCTTTAGCTTCTTTGGTTGCTCAAGAAGAGCATGTTGATGTGAACTTCATTAAAAATAATAACTTCAACAACAATGCTTATAGGAATAATTTTGGTAATAGTAATTATAAGCCCTATCCTTCTAATAGTGGCAATGGTTATGGAAATTCTTATGGTAGATCTGGAATGCCTAGTGAGGAAAGGATGTTAGAAATTGAAAAGGCCACTAAGAACTTTATGCAAATGCAATATGAGCAAAACCAACTATTTACTAGAACTATGGATGAACAGTCTATTATGTTGAAAAATATAAGCCAAATTGAGAATTTAAATAGGGAAATTTCTGGTTTGCAAATTAAGATTTCTAATGCTGAAACTTGTATTTCAACTATGTCTGAAGCACAAGCCTCTTTGATTAATAAATGGCAGCTAAACCGAAACTGTTGACAATAATACCTTTGCAGCAACTAATGCTATACAAATTAAAATTGATAATAATGTGAGGATGCTAGCCGAATTGCATGCTAGGTGGGAAAGAGAGGATGAAATTGCTAGAAAGAATAGTATTGCTAGAGTTTGTACTATTTCTACTACTGAAAATGCTTTAACTCAAGTGTTAGCAAACCTCCTACTATTAATGGTAAGATAATTGGTGTTGGCAATGTTTCTACTTCTATTGCAAAACGTTTTAAATTGCCTGATAACTCTGAAACTGTTCTTGATAAAAATGCTGAAATTTCTAGTAATGAGGAAGATAATAGCTCCATTACTTTTGATGATAATGATTTTGATTTTGATGGTTGTAATCTTTCTGAAGTAATTATGTTCTTGCAAAAGCTAGCTAGAGTCCTAAAGCAAGTGAAATAAACATGGCTTTTACTAAACATATTACTAATGCTCTCATACAAGTTAGGGAAGAAAAATTGAAACGTGAAGTATCCATCCCTAGGAAGTTAGAAGATGGTTGGGAGCCCATCATTAAAATGAAGTTGAATAACTTTGATTGCAATGCTTTGTGTGACCTTGGTGCTAGTATTTCTGTTATGCCTAAAAGACTTTATGATATGCTTGATTTAGCACCTTTGGAAAATTGTTATTTGGATGTTCACCTTGCTGATGCTACATAAAGAAACCTTTGGGTAGAATTGATGATGTTCTTATCATGGTTAACAACAACTTTGTCCCTGTTGATTTTGTTGTTTGGATATTGAATGCAATCCATCTTGTCCTATTGTGCTTGGAAGACCTTTTCTTAGAACTGTTGGTGCTATTATTGATATGAGAGAGGGAATATTAAATATCAATTCCGCTCAAGAAAGGTATGGAACACTTTCCTAGGAAGAAGATAAAACCACCTTTGATTCTATTGTTCGAACAAATTAATGTTGATGCTTCTACACTTAATAATACATGCTTTGTGCCTAGCTAAAAGGCGTTAAAGAAAACGCTTATGGGAGGCAACCCATTATTTTTATTTCTGCAATTTTTCTTTTATTGAGTCAAGGAACTTGTTTACTTCTGTAGCAACTCCTTTGTATCTTTATTTTTCGCATTGTTGTGCCAAGAAGAGTCTCTAATGATAAGATGATGCTAGATTTTGATTGCTGCGCAGAAACAGATTTTTGCTGTTCACTGTACGAAAATTCATAGAAATGTGATTTTAATCTGCAAATTTTTTGCGTAATCCTGATGTATGTACGCATCTTTCGTTAGTTCAAAGTTTTTCGATCTGAGCAACGTAAGTGCCTCGAAAAAATTCGTCTTTGCGGACTGTTCTGTTTTAGACAGATTATGTCTTTTATTTTGCATTCTCTCTTTTACTAGTGTTGGGTGAATTTTTTTTGGGTGGAAGAGCTTCACATAACATCAGTGGCAGTAGTTAATGTTTAAAGTAACGGTCATATTGCGTCCTTACAGAACATGTGAGTTTTTGATTGATGCACTAACCCTCTAATGAGATTTACTTTGAGTTTGGTGTGGCGGAAGTTTTCAAGGGTCAAGAGAGAAGAGTGATATAATAGGATCAAGAAGAGTGAAGAGCTTAAGCTTGGGGAGGCTCCCATGGATCTCCCCAGCATATTTCAAGAAGACTCAAGCGTCTAAGCTTGGGGATGCCCAAGGCATCCCCTTCTTCATCGTCAAAATTATCAGGTCATCTCTAGTGAAACTATATTTTAATTCTTTCACATCATATGTGCTGTTCTTGGAGCGTCTGTGTGCTTTTATTTTCAGTATGTTATTTTTATTTTTATCAACTTGATTGGATCCTAGCATTCTTGATTGGGAGAGAGACACGCTCCGCTTTTTCATTAGAATACTCCTATTCTTCACTTATACTTGTTGAGTATTCATATCTAGCGTGTTAAGCTTTTAGCTCTTGTTTTCATGTATCTCTTGTCAGAGCTATTAGTTTTTTTAAAGAAAGTACTCTCTTACTTCACTTATACTTGTTTGGAGAGTTATTGAAATAAATTGATTGGTGTTTGGTTGGAACAGAAAATGTTGCATGTGGTAAATGGTATAATGGAAAAGACTTGCATACTCTTGTAGATCACTAACTTGGATAATTTGATACTTGTCAATTGTTTTGAGTTAACAAGTAGGTCATGATTAAACTTTTGCATCATGTAAGTTAAGCCCATTAGTGAAGAACTACCGTAAAGCTTGTTGAAATTTGGTTTGCATGTGTGGTATCTCTAAGGTCTAGATATTTTCTAGTAAAGGGTTTGGTTAACAAGGAAGACAGTGTGAGTCTTATAATTTTGCAATATGTTGGTCATATAAAACTTGGTGTACGGTTGATAGTCTTGTTTGCTTAAATAACCTTGCTAGCCTAAACTCTGTACTGAGAGGGAATGCTTCTCGTGCATCCAAATCCTTGAGCCAAAATCCATGCCATCTTGTCCACCATAACTACCTATATGTGGTATTTCCTTGCCACTCCAAGTAAATTTTTCATGTGCTACCTTTAAACTATTCAAAATTGTTACTACTCCTTTTTGTGTCAATGTTTACCAAGCTCATGAGGACGTGGTGGATGTCTTTATGTCACTTGTCAAGCAGACTTTACCTTCAGACTAGCGGCATATACATCCGCTTATCTATTAATTTTGCAAAAAGAGCTGGCAACGGGGTGCCCAGTCCCAATTAATTACAACTTTAACCGCTTAATCTCTTCACATTTTGTCAACTGATACTCAGTGAAACATCTGCATGTGTAAACCAAAGAGAAAAAGAGGGATGATCTGCCTTGCTGGTAGAAATAACGTCCTTCATGGGAGCCGCTCTTAAAAGTCTGTTTGGCCGGGGTCATATTGTACTTTCCACTACTGATTCGTTGACCAATTAACATACACCTCTCAAAACTTAATTTTTACTCTCTATATGATTTCAAAAACTAAAAAGCTCTAGCACATGATTTAATCCCTGCTTCCCTCTGCGAAGGGCCTTTCTTTTACTTTTATGTTGAGTCAGTTTTCCTACTTCTTTCTATCTTCCACAAGCAAACACTAGTGTCAACTTTGGTACAACAATTGTTATATGCTACATATTGGATTTATTATATTGCTTTGTGTTGACAATATCCATGAGATAAATATGTTGAAAGTTGAAGCAAATGCTGAAACTTAAATCTTCCTTTGTGTTGGTTAAATACCTTTTACTAGAATCTATTGCTTTTTGAGTTAACACTTATGTAAACCTGTGGATGCAATGTCTCCAAAGTACTATTCATGAAAAGTTTTGCTTGTATGATTCAGTTGTTTACTCATTATCTATTTGGTAGCAAACTATAGACCATTGACTTGGATCACTTCATTCATTTACATGTGCTTACAATACTATTTGATCAAGATTATGATGGTAGCATGTCACTTCAAAAATTATTTTGTTTTATCGTTTACCTACTCGAGGACGAGTAGGAACTAAGCTTGGGGATGCTGATACGTCACAAACGTATCTATAATTTTTGATGTTCCATGTTGATATTATACCAATTGTTACATGTTTTACATACACTTCATATCATTTTTATACATTTTCTGGGACTAACCTATTAACAAGATGCCACAGTGCCAGTTCCTGTTTTCTGCTGTTTTTGTATTTCAGAAAAGCTGTTAAGGAAATATTCTCGGAATTGGACGAAAATCAACGGAGGTCCCTATTTCACCGACACGTCCACGGAGTCCAAAGGAGAGACGGAGACGAGCCAGGAGGTGGCCACACCATGCCTGGGCGCGGCCCCACTGCCTGCCGCGCCCTAGGGTGGTGTGGACCCCTCGGGTGGCCTCCGACGCCGCCCTTTCGCCTATTTATTCCTCCGTCTGGAAAACCCTAAATACCCGAGTCATATTCCACGAAAAGTTTCAGAGGCGCCGCCGTCGTCAACCCTAGCTCGGGAGGGTTCTGAAGCTCTTCCCGGCACCCTGCCGGAGAGGGGAATCATCACCGGAGGGCTCTATATCGCCATGCCTGCCTTCAGAGTGATGCGTGAGTAGTTCATCCTTGGACTACGGGTCCATAGCAGTAGCTAGATGGTTGTCTCTTCACTTTATGCTATCATGTTTAGATCTTGTGAGCCGCTGATGGTCCCGAAGAGCAAGGCTTTGATACCTGCAAAAATAAACGGGATTAGGTTGAGACTCCAAGTGCAGAGTGTATAGTAAGTGGAAGACAGTTTTCTCCACGAGGGGTGACTCGAGGGTTTAATATCGAACTCTCGGGGAATCTGAAGTGGTAGATTTATCTTCTTATCCTTCTTTTGGTTACCTACAAAACAAGGTTAGATGTTTTGGTCCTCAACCTCACCTGTGGTTGTCAAGCACAAGGTGTAAGAATGATATCAGGATAGTTATGCAATGCAAACAAGAAATAAATATGCAATGATGGTGGATGCAATGATAAATGATATTTTTGGGTTTTTGAATGATGTATGCAAGATGAAAAGTATTTTTGTATTTTCGGATTTAATGATGGCTGAAAATAGAAAAGTGGTATATGGTGTTGGAAAGGTGTTTCTTATGATTAAAAATGGACTAGGGTTCATCGTTTCACAAATGCACTCTCTATTTATAAAGTGGTAGACAATGGAACACACAAAGTTAACATATGAGATTGCAACACAGGGTTTGATAACAAGTTACTTAAATATATGGGCATCACGTCCTAACATAGAGGTCTTTTGGTTATTAACCTCTCTTATACTCCACCAAGATGCGAACTAAATCATAACACCTCAGTAATTAAGATAACTCAGAGTATAGCATTAAGTATCATGACATGAAGTGAAAATAAGAACATGCTAGATCTAGTCATGGAGTAGTGGCAATGGTCACGCCCACATCCCCGGTAGCATGGTATTTTAGTTTATCCCTAGTGAGGTAACAAAGTAAGGTAAAGATACCAAAGTGGATCGCAGAACTTTCTCTCACGTTCACTGCACTAGCCACCCCCCGTTACTCCAACTAATGCACACGTTCCCCCACACACGCTCTCATAAACATGCTTGATCAAAACAGGTAGACAAGAACGGGGTACATAATATGCATCTATACTCATAACTGAAACAAACATTGCAATCTCAAACATATATTAACTCATAAAGATCCACCACAAAGGTATTACAACGGTGACCGTAATCATGTTCAGCAGCTCATACGGTGCTAATTAGTGAAGCTCAAGAGAGGAGAGATACATAAGTTACTTCCACAAACCCATAGTCCAGAGGTGGACTACTCCCTCTTCATCATGGAGACGGTGGAGAAGTCGATGGAGAAGATGGAGACCACGCCGGCAGCGCCCCGCCGGAGTTTTCCCCCTCCAATCTGCAGCTCCTGATCTCCGTTTCGGTGTTTCTGTGTTTTTGCGGCGCTCCTTCCAGAGAACGTCGGGGGACCTTTTTTATAGGCTTTTTTAGGTCAAGACTATGTCGGTGGAGCGAAGATCGACGGCAACGGAGCCACGAGGGCCAAACGGGTGGGCCCCACGCGGCCACAGTACCTGGCCGCGTGGGCCACCCCCGTTTGGGCCTCAGGCCTCCGCTTGTTCGCTTCCTTCACCCACAGTTCTTCTTCCTTCCAAATATTGACGCTCGTAAATTTCCAGGTGATTTCGTTGACGTTTGGGTCCCTGAAACATTAAAATAAGAAAACGGGGTTTTCTGCCTGTGCAGGGTTAATTCCATAAAAACTAGCAGGGTCGCCCGCGCATTTGCGCGGCTAGACTATCTATTATATATTTTGGTACCACTTTTTTCAAAATTTAGAAAAACAATATACTTTATTTATATATAAATTTAATACTTAAAAATTCATTAATGTTATGCAATCTGCCCATTTGCACTATTATATTTTATAGGAATGATTAAATATTTTGTCTCACATTGTCTAGCTCTTAGTTCTCCTATCACATAATGTAGACTACTATGAATAATTTGTCTCTCAAATAATTTATGGTTTTAAAATATTTTATAGGAATTTTCAAAATATTTTGTCTCTCAAATAATTTATGGTTTCATTATACTCTTAGATATTCAGCTTTTTTTTATTTCTCAGTATCATTTATATTGCATGGCCTAAACATCTATTGATTTTTTTTTGTATTGTCTTTTGCGTCTAACAAAATATTGTTTTGATTGTTTTATTTATTTTCTATATTCTTCGTCGCTTTCCACGTCTTTAAAATTCACGAATCAGAATTGAGTTTTATTTAACTCACAATTTCAATTCGGATCTTTTTAGGGATTAGATGATGTTTTCCTATAGTCTCATTTGTTTCTGTTGACATTTTTCATTTTTTGAAATACATATATGTACCCAATTTTTTTTATCTTACTATGGTTATCTAGAGAAAAAAAATCATACTTATTACTTGTAGTTTATCCAACCATTAGTTTTTCATCTCTTTGTTCAGAAA
The DNA here is from genome assembly GCA_947311845.1 of Poa pratensis. NCBI lineage: Eukaryota > Viridiplantae > Streptophyta > Magnoliopsida > Poales > Poaceae > Poa > Poa pratensis. The sequence continues at coordinate 81,085,821 of CAMZMU010000042.1, read as the reverse complement.
ATGCTCCTATTCCGCCCGGTAAAATACCTTTGTCAATAGTCACTCATAGCTCTATAAGAGTAAATCACGGACCAGCAACAGTCATCTCTACATCTCTCTTGTGAAAGTTCAGCAAGAAAATCCCTTTCTATTAAAAAAAAGAAATTTCAGCAAGAAAATCCCTTTCTATTATTGAATCGACTGTACCCAATGTGCCAATCTATTTGGCTTCCCGTCCATCTCCATAGCTTGCCAGCCTGCCAGGCCATGCTCTTGGAGGCGTGGCTTGACCAAGGAGGGGACGCGCGCTGGAGCCGCCGATATGGCTTTGCCCACCGGCGAGGCTGCACGTCGCCGTCGTCGATTTGGAAAGGTAGGAGAGGCACTCGCGTGGCCGCCGCGGCAGAGGCGCACGATAGCCCGCAGCTCGGCCATCGATGGCGGGAGCGTCCACACAGCCGGCAGGTCGATCTTCGGAGGACGCAGCTGCAGCACGGGAGCCGAGTGGAGCGCCACCGCGTCAGCCCCGACGACTCGATCTGAAGACCCCAGCTCAGCGTGCCGCTCGCGTCGCCATTATTTAGTGGCGGCAGCTGCAGCCTGCATTCGGCAGGCAAGGCTAGTCTCACCCTGCAGTGCTGCATGGTTGCTTCCGCATTTCTATTTGTATTTTTTAAAATTCCCCAATTTCGGTTACATGATAATCCTTTGTTTGGTCACTGATTTTAGCATTGGATCTAATTTCAGCAGGAATGGTGGTGTCAATGGGAAACATAACAGTAGCAATAGAGCCAGTTCATCTGACTATACTTGTCTCGTTGAGCTTGGCGTATGAGGAGGCACAGGTAAATCAATCATCCTTCTCCATCCCATGTCAAAATTTTATCCCAGATGAGAAATAAGAGATAAAACCTCCATGCTATAACAATTTTTTGAGATCGATTTAAGGGACATTTAGATTTTGTACTATTCGAGAGATGTGGATTTTGATACTATTCATGAGAGAGATTCTAGTATCTGATTGTGGCTTCTGGAGGTGCTTAATAGAAATATGATAGGAGGGTACCACGGTTGATTCCATTGTTTGATCTCGGGTATTCAAATAATATGGCATATGATGTTCCAAGAAATATTTATGTAGCTATTTAAAATGAACCATGTCCAGGAAGTAGATGTGTACCTGATAAAGCATGGCAAGGATGTCTCAAACTCTATATAACCAAGCAGGAACAGTCTAGCTGAACTGAATATTTGTAACTCCTATTACAATTTTTTTCCAGTTGTTTTCAATTGGACATTCATTATCATCGATCAGCAGCTTCAATCCTTTTTTGTTTCTGACTCTGGATAATGCCACATATTGTTTCCCATGTTGGAATACTCGATTGGTCAAATATATTCCTACCTTGTTCAAGTTGACAATGGCTCTTATTTACAGTCCTTGCGAAGCAGACTGAGAATGGATATATCCTTCATTTCGAATTCCTTCATTTCTGCATGAATTTCCATTTTGAGTCGCTGGGTGATATGATGATCCGTGGTATGCATAACTTTTCGTCAACGTGTGTTTCTGTCATTATTTTCTCCTCGATGTACTTGCTTCCAAGTTGTGTTATTTTCATTCTTGTTCCTTTGCATAAACATGCAGCTTGGCGTATGTTGCGTAGGCGCATCACCGGCAAAACCTACCATCAGTTATAGCTCATGGTCTCGGATTGCTGGGAATTTCAAGGTGTTGAGAAACTCAGTAGGATACATGTTTTCCATGTTCATGTTATTCGTTGCTTCCTTGCACAGGTATTCTGGCTTCGGTATGTCACCTCTTCACCCTGTATCTGGCTCATTTCGTGGACATAGTATTGCTCTTTATTCTAGGAAATCCCGCTCACGTATTATTGCAGCAATTTAGGCTATGTGCTTTGAACTCTTTCTTATTTCCGATTTTTCCTTTATTTATGTAGCAGTAGGTCCTTCAGCATTTTATAAATCAATCCTCTCGTTCATATGATGTTGTTTTGCGTTGCCTATTTGTGGTATACACTCTCCAAATTTAATGACATTTTTTTTTGTATTCGATCATTTGATAAACACTTCAGCGTGTTTTGTGTTACCTCAAATATTTCAAAGTGATTCGATAGGTACGATCTTATGATTTAAGCATTAACTATCTGCTCTCTCTCCTCACCTTGGTTATAACTGGTAGTATTTTTCTTAAGTCGCCTCCTAGTAGTACTGTCATCCCACCAAATGTCCTTTCATGCCTGTTTTCATTTGTGAACCTGGGAATATATCTCTAAGGCGTTTACCTAGTGCCCAGATGCAATGTTTCTTTGCCATAGGAGGTTCATCTAACAGTATAAGTGAGGTACTCTTTAGCAGTTCAGTCAAATGTGAGACTTTCTTTCTTTCATATGTTTCTTCGGTGATAATTAGTGACATGCGGAACCTTGAGTGTGTTGTTCTGTCACCTTGTAGAAGCCAGGCTGCAGTGCCGCATGATGCAAATTCAAGCACTATCTTTCCCTCTAATCTATGCTTTGTCGTGATTGCTTTCCACAGATATGTTTTTCCCGTGCCCCTGTAGCCTTCCACATATATTTGGTTTCCTAGCCTTTTTTCAACTGACTGAATCATAGGTTTTTTTTTCTCGTCTTGGTTAAGATTTTTTATGATGGTTTGGTGCTCACCCTTAGTTTGTCCATGTGGTAGCTGACCTCCTCATTATTAGTCTGTTCGCAAGTACTTGCTCGGAAGCATTTAGTAAGTAGTCCTTTTGTATGTAGAACATATGAAATTTGATACTTTCATGTGAAAAAGAGTAATCTAACTAAATATTAATACTGCACCCTCGAAATAGGTTTCGATATGTAAGCTGTCAAGACTTTTGTTGTTCCTTGATAATACATATGTGAATTTAATAAGAAATAAGTAATCTAACCAATCAATAATTCACAGGAAAGCAGGTTGTTTGTAATAAAATTGCATTTGGGAGGGGAAAATTAAACAGACATGAAGATTGCAGTTGTTACCTCAAGATTGTGGCCACTACCCAAAGTTGACGCGTGCCTTTGATCTGCTAGTGTCGTGCGATCGATTTGTGGATACAACGGCGCTGGTAATGCGATCGATTTGCCGATGCAACCAACCATTGTCAAGGTGCCTTCGATCTGTCGTTTGCATGTCGGGAGGGGAAGATTAAACACACATGAAGATTGCAGCTGTTTCCTGAAGATTGTGGCCGTTACCCAAACTTGACGCGTGCCTCTGATCTGCCGGTGTCGTGCCATCGATTTGCTGATACAACCAAACCGATCTGCCGGTGTCCTGCCGCACTGTCGTACAATCGATTTGCAGATGCAACCAACCAATGTCAAGTTGCCTTCAACCTGTCGTGCGGCGTATCCCTGTGGCACCTTTGATTTGTAGATGCAACCGCGAGCATTGTCGACATGTCTCAGACGTACATGAGCATCTGTCGCCGCTCCAATGTCCTATACGTCTGGGTTGATCTCGATTCGCTGGGTGTGCAAGCGTGTATGTTCGTCGGGGCGTACATGAGCTTTATTAATCTAGCGATTTATCCTACTCAATCCCCATTGGTCCGTGGATCAGGGTCTTTCTTTTAATATTGAATGTGCGTGTTGACGTCGGAACCTTTCCGTGTCCGTCTGTTTTTCAGATTGCGTGCGTGTGGATGTTGGACATGTAAAATCCCATAGATCCGTATCGCTTGCTTTGGTATACGTGGTTGCTAAAATCTCCACCGTTTGTAAATCTTGGATTTACGGTGGTAAATCTTCACCGTTGGTTGTTTGTTGTTTTAATAATATAATAGATAGGAAATAAATGAATATTCCCAAAAATCATTATAAAACATTGATATAACCCTTATATGATGCAAATATGATTGGAATATAAGCAATTAAAGTGCAAAGTTCATGTATGCATTTTACATGCATCAGCCGCCTGACATGATCAAGATCATCTTATTGTAATGCTACATGTTGTGTTTGCTGGGATCCGATGAATATTGAATACTATGATCAAGTTGATTATTAATCTATTACATGTTATTTATGATCTTGCATGCTCTCCGTTACTAGTAGATGCTTTGGCCAAGTAGATGCTTGTAACTCCAAGAGGGGGTATTTATGCTAGATAGTGGGTTCATGCCTCCAGCAATCTGGGCAAGTGACAGCAACGTCTAAGGTTGTGGATTTGCTGTTGCCACTAGGGATAACATAACAATGCTATGTCCACGGTCATATGTATTTGTTTACATTACGCACATTACTTAATGCGATTATCCGTTGCTTGCAACTTAATACCAACGGGGGACACGGATATTAACCTGACGGTGGATTATTAGTCATAGATGCGGTTGGATAACGGTCTATGTATCTTGTCGTAATACCCAATTAAATATCATGATAGTCATCTTGTCATTTGTATGCATTGTCATGCGCTCACTATTTTATCAATTGCCCAGCTGTAATTTGTTTACCCAACATGTTATTTATCTTTATGGAGAGACACCACTAGTGAACTGTGGACCCCGGTCCATTCTTTTACACTGATAAAACCACCAACTGCAAACAATTGTTCTCTTTTACTTTCTGCAATTAAATACTATTTTCCACACCATACGTTTAATTCTTTGTTACAGCAAGCCGGGAAGATTGACAACCTTCCTGTTTCGTTGGGGCAAAGTAGTGTGATTGTGTTGTGTGCAGGTTCCACGTTGGTGATCGGGTAACGGCGCCACCAACAACCTTCTGAAGTGCTCCTACTCCTCCTGGATCTGACAACCTTGGTTTCTTACTTTGGAAAAACTTGCTGCTGCACTGCTTCATACCTTCCTCTTGGGTCTCATCATGCATGATAACGCAAGCATTAATGATCTCACACATTTGATCTAGCGACCATGAAAGACAAGGGCAGCGGACGACAAACTGGGCTGGAGCACACCAAATGCCCGCTCCACATCTTTGCGGGCAGCCTCTTGCCTCTTTGCAAAATGGTAATTTGCCTCGCCGATAGGGTTACGGATAGTTTTCGCAAATGTTGACCAATTAGGATAGATGTCGTCGGCAAGGTAGTACCCTTGTCATAGTCATGGTCATTTATCATATAATTACATTCCGGAGTTAGGCCTTGACAAAGATTGAGAAACACCGGGGAGCGTTGGAGCACATTGATGTCATTGTGAGCACCGGCCGTGCCAAAAAATGCATGCCAAATCCAAGATCATAATCTGCCACAGCCTCAAGTATGACACTGCACTTTCCATGATGTGCTGACTTGTACATCCCCTGCCAAGCGAATGGGCAGTTCTTCCAATTCCAATGCATGCAATCGATTCTTCCAAGCATTCCCGTAAATCCTATTGCTTCGCCTTGTGCCAAGAGACGAGTTGTGTCTGCCGCATTTGGTGATATCCTCTCCAAACACTTTCACCACTACCGTGCAAAACCTGTAGGTGATTTCGACGGCGATGGACTCAGACATACGGAGATAGTCATCCGATGAATCTGCGAGAATTCCATAAGTACGACACCATATGGCAGCCGTTCATTTCTGAAGAGATGAAAATTCGAGAAGGGAGGTGCAATCTCTCTTCAGCTCAAAGTAGTCATCGTATTCCCGAATGCACGAGTCTGCTGAACACTTTCCGGTTGATTCTAAACCGCCGGCAATATTCATGAGGGAAGTTCGTCGGGTTCCGGACAAAGTAGTCTCTATACAAGAGCATGTGCCCAGTTGCTCGGTGACGATTCTTGTTGGTCATCTGCCCTTTCGTTGATCCTCCATGTTTCGGCACGACCTCTGCCTCGGCTTCAGCATCCAAAAGAGCGGCCATGACCATCTCATTCTCCTCGTCGTCGGCCGCAAGGGCAGCAGCCTCCCCCATCATTTGGAAAAAAAGAACTCGTCGTCGCTATCCTTAGCGTATTGGACAAAATGAAGCAATAAAAACTAGGCCACAAATCAACAATCAATCAAATGAGCCTACTGACTAATGGTCGAACACCTTGCGTGCAGGGCAAGAGGGAGTAAGAGGCCTACCCGGTTGAATTAGTTGCGCCGGTGCAAAACGAGGTCAGAGGCCGGCGGGGAGCGGCGGCAAGCAGTCATGTGTGGTCGCTGCAGCTTGACTACCACGGTGCTAATCAAGTAGGCGACGACAAGGGTGGCGGCGACGGTGCGATTCGCCGACGAGAGGAAACATAAGGAGGGGGTGGGGGGCAAATGAATCAGGTCGCGCCGGTCATGTGTGTATGACGGGCGAGCCCTCCGAGAGGGTCTCCAAACTTGTGGGCCTAGAGTGTCGGACACAAATTGCCTCGGCCCAGACACTAGAGGTGTCGCTGTGGACGATTTTTGCGTCCGGAACCCATTGGGCTTTTTGGGAGTCATTTGAAGGGTGCCGTCTAGAGTTGCTCTAAGCAAACTCGTATTCTCATCAGGACCAAATGAACGACATGGCTGACATTGGTCATCAGCCAAAAGTACCCTGAATGCCTGGAAATCGAATAGGGAAGTTCAGCTTCTACTCTGAATCAATTTGAACTCCCCTCTCGGCCCCTCCCCGTTTTGTGTCACGCGGTCCTATCACTACTGCCCTGTTTCTTGCTGCCACGATCTAGGAAGAAATGCAGCGGAGGCATTTGAATTTTGTATCTTCAAAACTCTCTCACCTACGGTTCCTTCCTCCGGCAGCCCGGGGCTCCTGCTGAGGTGGAGCTCAAGCAGCAAGTCGTGGCTTCTTCCATCTCTTTCGCAAGTGGGCAGCCGGCCGCCTCGGAGGGAGGCGCCACTTTGGAGCAGCTCCTCGTGACGCCTGCCAAGGCGTCAACACCAGAGGTGGACTCTCAGCGCTCTTCGGAACTTCGTAGTAAAGCCAACCTTGACAGGCTGGCCAGGAGGTTGGCGTTGGAGGAGGGCTCGGGAGACTTGAGGAGGGAGGGCCCGACTCTGGACGCTTCTGCTCGGGCCTTCTCCGCGCCAGTGGCTCGGGCTCCTCGCAGCAAACCCGTGACAGTGGAAGTGTCTAGGAAGAGCGTCAGGGGCAAAGGAGAGACGGAGGGGTTGGTTCTCGACCGTGCTCGTCAGCGCCTTCAGAAGAAAAATGACACAGGTACCTCATCCATCTCCAATTTCGCTATTCTGCAAGATAGACCTGTTTTAGATTTTCTCCAAGTTGCTAGAGATAGCTGTGTTGTTCTAGACCCAGCGGGTGGGGCGGCCGAACAGGTGATTTCAATGCTGCAAGCTAGGGAACTGTTGCAGGCGGAGCTTGCACTGAAAACTTCTCTTCTCGAGAAAGAAAAGAAAGCAAAGGAGAAGAAAGAGACAGAAGAAGCTAATGAGCAAGCGGAAAAGGAGAGCGCGGAGAAGAAGAGCCAGGCTCAGGGGAGCCGGGTTCGAGTGGTCTGTCCGTAGCAGATAAAGCTGGTGGCACACCAGGAGGGCCTGGTGTGTCCTTAACCTTCACGGCCTCAGGGGACGCTGTGATTCCTGCACCCAAGAAGTCTAGGAAGCGCGTGACCAAATCCATAGCACCGGTGGGCCGGCGCATGGTAACCCGCCAAGCACGGGCTAAGGGCACGGTGTCCTAATGCGGATCCTTTTCTGGAACATCAGAGGGTTCGGGGTGCGGGGCCGCCGAACTCTTCTCAAGGACTACCTCCGCAAACATCACATAGACGTGGTTATTCTGCTAGAGACTATCAAGCAAGACTTCACTGATAATGAACTTTAGAGTCTTGAGGTGGGCGATAAATTCTTCTGGAGCTGGCTGCCGGCTAACGGACATTCTGGGGGCATCTTGATTGGGTTAAGGGATAGCCTTCTTGAGATTGGGGCCTTTGAGCTAGGTCAGACCTTTGTTAGTGCGTCAGTTCGACATAGAATCTCGGGAACTTTTTTGGACATCATTGGGGTGTATGGTCCTGCTGACCATCCAGATCCAGTGCTTTCTTAGAGGAACTCTCCGCCAAGATCAACAGATGCGCCCACCCAGTGGTTTTGGGGGGCGACTTCAACCTTATTCGGTCGGCTGCTGACAAGAACAATGACAGGGTCAACTGGCCGCGTATTGACTTGTTCAATGCCCACATTGGGATGTGGGCACTGAAAGAGCTGCCTCGCACGGGGGCGCGTTATACCTGGTCTAATAAACAGCTCAACCCGGTGCGGTGTGTCCTTGATCGTGTGTTCATCTCTCCGGAAATTGACGTCCGTTTTCCTACTTGCTCTCTGGTAGCCGAAACCAGTTTGGGCTCTGACCATACGCCGCAGATCTTTGACTCGGGAGAGGGCTCCCTGGTCCGTAGTAATAGGTTCTTCTTCGAAACCGGGTGGTTCGAATTAGACTACTTCAAGCCCATGCTGACTCGCAGATGGAACCACCTGGCCGGGGTGGTTGGTGGTAGGGATATCATTGACTGGTGGAATTTCATGAGTTCTAATCTTCGCCAGTTCCTCCGGGGGTGGAGCCGCAACCTTGGCAAGGATGCTAAGCTGAAAAAAGACCTAATTCTCAACCAAATCAAAAACCTGGATTTGTGGGCGGATGTTGACGGGTTGGAGGAGGAGGATTGGGCCTTCCGCCTCCACCTTGAAGAACAACTTCTCAACCTCTTAAAATTGGAAGAAGAATATTGGAGACAGAGAGGCAGAATTCGTTGGGCCCTGCGTGGGACGCAAAACGGGCTACTTCCATGCGATAGCTAATGGTAGACGGCGCAAGTGTCTGATCTCGTCTCTCTCAACTCCCCTGGGTCCTATTTCGGATAAAAGGATCTGCAAGAGCACATTTATGAGTTCTACCGGGCTTTGATGGGTTCAGAGTCCGCCCGGACCTGTGGGTTGGCCAGTAATACTTGGGGGGTGGACAGTCGAGTGTCGGATGAGGAAAACCTGAGCCTCGCCCTCACTTACTTAGAGGAAGAGCTGGAATCGCTGGTGATGGCAATGAAATCGGACACGGCTCCTGGACCGGATGGGTTCCCGGTCCTGTTCTTTAAACAGTGTTGGGGATTGGTTAAGAACGGGGTTCTTCATATCCTCAATGACTTTATCTTGGGCAGGGTTGACATTGCTAGATTAAATTTTGGGGCTCTCGCTTATCCCTAAAGTGCAGGGTGCAGACCTTATCTCTCAGTTTCGTCCAATTGCTCTCATCAATGTTATCTTCAAGATTGTGTCCAAAGCCTTTGCGGTTCGTCTCGACCCCATAGCCAATAGAGTGATCAGCCCTAATCAAACCGCTTTCATCAAAGGTCGGTTCATCCTGGATGGTGCCTTGGCGCTCCAGGAAATTGTGCACGAACTTAAAAGCAAGAAGCTTGGGGGCGTCTTGTTCAAAATCGACTTCGAGAAGGCTTACGACAGGGTAAATTGGGACTTCCTTGCGGAGGTTCTGCGTCGGAAGGGGTTCGACGCAGGAGTAATTCACAGACTTATGCAATTAGTCCAAGGGGGCCAGACCGCGATCTCAATCAATGGCGAAATGGGCCAGTTCTTCCGCAACAAGAGGGGTGTGCGGCAGGGCGATCCGCTGTCACCGTTGCTCTTTAACTTCATTGCGGAGGCTCTCTCGGCCATGCTCTCTGCTGCCGCCGCGGCGGGGCACATCCAGGGGGTTGTACCTCACTTGATCCCAGGTGGGGTCACTCACCTCCAATACGCGGACGACACTCTTATTCTGATTCAAGATGAGGATAGAGGAATTGCTAATTTGAAATTTCTGCTGATGTGCTTTGAGGAAATGTCAGGATTGAAAATCAACTACCACAAAAGTGAGGTCATAGTTATGGGTAAACCCCGTGCTCAGCGGCAGAGGGTGGCAGATATGCTTAACTACAAACTGGGGGCTTCCCTTTCATTTACTTAGGTCTTCCGGTTGCGGACAGGAAGCTCACTATTGAGCAATGGAATTTCTTGGTGTTAAAACTTGCTGCTAGGGTGGAACCTTGGGTTGGAAGATTCCTATCCTCCGGGGGGAGACTGATTCTTTCCAATTCTTGCCTAGCCAGTCTTCCAATGTTTGCCATGGGGCTGTTTCTCCTTCAAGATGGAGTGCATGCGAAGTTTGACTCACATAGAGCGAAGTTCTATTGGGAGGGCTCGGGTCCGAAGAGAAAGTACCACTTGCTGAATTGGCCTACGGTTTGTCGACCCAAGGAACTTGGTGGTCTGGGGATCACCAATTCCAAACTTATGAACAAAGCCCTAATGTTGAAATGAGTGTGGAAGCTTTACCAACAGGATGATAGTTTGTGGGCCAATTTGATCAGAGCCAAATATCTAGTTAATGAGGACATTTTTGCAAGCTCCAGTCGGGGGGCTCGCAGTTTTGGCGTAGTCTCGGGAAAATTAAGCACCTTTTTAAGCTTGGGGCGCGTCATTCAATCCGTAACGGGCAGAGAACTCTTTTCTGGTCAGACGTGTGGCTTGGCTCTACCCCTCTGAAAGTCAGATTCCCTCGCATTTTTGCTGTTTGTGATAACCAGCAGGTGTCCGTGGCAGCAGTGGTAGCCAACTCCATCAACCTTAGACGTTCGTTATACGCGGAGGGCAGATCTCAATGGGTTGAGATCTTGCAGCTCATTGATCAGATTCCCATCCGTGAGGGTCCTGACTTAGTTTCTTGGTCGTTGGAAGCGTCAGGGCAGTACTCGGTGGCTTCCATGTATGCTAGGCTCTCCCAAGGGGCGGCCGTCGCACACTTTCAGGACGTGTGGGCGGCAAAACTTCCGCTGAAAATCAAAATCTTCTCTTGGCAGCTGATCCTAGACAGATTACCTTCGGGACAGGTTCTCGCCTCAAGGCAGGGGCCTTCGGACGGGTTTTGTGCCCTTTGTGGCGCTGCGGAGGACGCGACTCACATGTTTTTCACTTGCTCGATCGCTAAATTCGCTTGGAGTGTGTTACGTCAACTCCTTGGGAATCGTTGGTGTCCGGCTAACTTCGCTCAATTCTATGCCATTCTAAGCGGTTTGTCGGGACAAACGCGTAGGGTGGTATGGTCTTTATTTGTTGCACAATCTTGGGCTTTATGGAATATTCGCAATAAACTCTCTATTGAACGCAGGATTATTCACCACCCCGCTGACGTGATATACAAAACGCTTATCTTTTTGCAGCTTTGGTGCCTAAACGCCAAGCCCATGGATCGGCCAAGGCTAGAGTCGCTGGTGGCAAGGCTCAAGCTGTTATATACAGCAAATCGCTCGAGAACTCCAAGTAGGACCTGAGCGTCTTGGCGACCTTCTGCGGTTTCTCCACCTGCTCTCGGAGTGTGTGCTGGGGTGGCTCCCCTATCAGCTGGTTATCTTAGCTGTTGTCTTGTTAGCTTGAGCTTGTTTAGTGGATGCTTTTCGGTTCGCTTGTGTTCGTCTCTTATGGCTAAGCTGTAAGCCGGAGCATGTAACTCTCCTATATGTGAACTCTTTAGTCTTATTAATTTAAGGCTGGACACTTCTGTGCCTTGTATCTAAAAAATACTATTCCTCCATCACCATCAGGCTCGGTTCCCACGACAAGCAGCAGGTTAAAGAAAGAAGAGACGAGCATGGAGAAGAGCGAGGAGGCGGCGAGACCAAGGAGGATGTATGTCGGCTTGCTCAGCGATGGGGGCATCTCGAGCGAGCGAGCAGATAGGCCGAAGACTCTCTACCATCGCAGGCTCCTCCTCGTGACTTGTTTAGGTGGACCGCACCTATGCATCATATGATACGCATCGCATCCCTCCTCGCACGCACCAAACGAGGCGAGTTTATATGCATGGGCTCGTGAGTCTAGAATAACATTTGTTTTGTTTTCTTTCTGTTTGCAGCAAGCGCAGTGGACCCACTTGTCCAAGCATCTGGTTTGTTTGAACACATTATCGATATGAAACGAGAATAGGCGTAACATAGAGTGGTAACGTATATTTGTTACTATTACTACTTTACGTTACGATCTCTATAATGGTAAGTGGTAAAATAGAGACATTCATTCATTACTTTGTAGACTCATTTGCATTGGTAAGTATGATGCGATGATAACTATTGCATAATCTATTTACCTCTCTTCATTAATTGCACGCCATATTATTTTTTTCTCATGTAATATCTATATTACTATCTATATTACTCTCACCGTAGACAGTCTAAACGCATCTTCACATGTGCTCTCCAATAAAAAAATACTGAGCGTCCACCGAAAAAACGGCCTCTAAGAATCATGGCTTAACCATATTTGGGTATCCAAATGGTTTCAGATAGAGGAGGGAGAAGATATGGGTAAACCTATTTGGCTAAAACTGGATTGGTGATGGGACCCACTTGTCGGTGGGTCTTATTTTTCTTTCAATTTTCTCCTTTTAATTTCTCTCTCCTTCCCCACAGTTAGCGTGGGATGAGCGTCGGGCGAGGTATTTTTTTGCCAAATATGATCTCTGAGGGAAACTAATCTCATTTCTGGCCTCTTTCTAAAACTATTTTCAAATATGGCTCCTGAGGTCGGCTCCAGAGAGGATGGCGCCGACCTTGTACATGTTAGCTCCATCCTCTTTGGCGCCAACCCCCTGTTTTAAAAATTCTAAATCCTTAGAAAAATTATGTGACTTTCTAGATGGCGCATAACTTGTTAGTTCGGCTCCATCCTCTCTGTCGCGGATCTCAAGATGCCAGATTTGAAAATAGTTTTAAGAAGAGGCCATACCTGTGTTTAGTTGCTCAAAAGGGCCAGATTTATCAAAAAATACTCGGGCGGGCAGGATCGGGCGAGCGTCAGAAGAGGGCAACAACGGTCGTAGCTGGGAGGCAACATCCTAATCGGCTAGGTCAAGCGCGACGGCCGTGACCTTGGCTAGGCCGAGCGCGACGGCCGGCAGGCTACCAGTGCCAATCTCGACCAAATCGGCGGGGCGGATGGCTACAGGGGCCGAGGGGGTGCTGGAGGGGAGCAGACGGCGGCGAGACACCCTCGGCGCGGAGTATTTCCCGCCACGGCGACGGGAGGGGTGCAACAACGGGAGCTCGAGCGGGAATTGCACGGGGCGCCCGGAGAGCAGAGAGCAGCAAATCGCCTCGAATTCCAGCTCGAACATGCTTATCAAAATATTTTGCAAAATAAATACAAAGATGCCATTTATGGATGCCAAACCATATTTTTGCTACATATCTGTGGTCAAGGAAATGCATGAAAGAGCGTGCAAAGTTAAACACCCTTACGTTTTGCCAAATCCATATATTTCTTACAAATATTTTTTTTAAATGTAAAAAGTTGTAGTAACATTTTCTAAGCTGTGACCTTCTGTGAACATTGACGTGGCACTCAATTCTATAAGACCCAATATGTTACTACGACTCTGCAATTCTACATCACAAAGTCTACATTTTTCCTATGGAGACAGCTAAAAGGAGGAGGAGTGCTCAAATATCTTAGTGGACGCCTTTTAGCTTTCCGGGTGCGCGCGGTGATTGCGGGGTTACACCACCCAGGGCGATCTGCCGGCCGGAGACGATGGAATCTTTGGGTCTTCCGGTCTTCCAGTCAGGACCAGCATAGTATGCCGGAATCTCCGTTTTAGTAAGTCGCCGTGGCACTAGTAGCTCTGAGGATCGAAGATCATGCCGTATCTTACCTAACTGCTAACACTAGCAGATATCCACTAACGCGCTGACGGAGTTGCCAGCCGTACGTGTACACATGTAATGCTCGACGACCAATGTTAGTGCACCAAAGCTTCGTGCAAAAAAATAAAAATAAAATAATAATAGTGCACCAAAGCTGCGAAATTTTCTGTAAAGCAGCTGATCGATTCTGTATAGGATATCATTATGGGGTTTAGACCGATCATCGCCGCTGTCGCGGCGGCGGCCACGCCCAACGTGTTCAAGACGGGGGCAGGCGGTGTGCTCCTATGACCTCCTAGGCGCAAGGGCGGGCCGTCGCCGGGGCAGCACATGTCGAAAGCGGAGGAGTGTCGTGGGGCCAGCGATCAGTACCTTGGCGGTGGCGGTTGGCATCTTGTCGTCGACCTTCTCGAGGTAGAACGGTGGAGACGGCGTGGAGGCAGATCCCTCCGCTGCGGATTGGCTCCTTTGAGGCTACGGCAGGTGGATCCCAACAAATCTGGGTGGCAAAGTTCTTGCTCGGTCCGGGCTGACAATGGCGGCGTTCGCGGACATCGTTATTTTGTTGAAGGCGTCGTCGCTGCAATCTCCTGCCCTCCGCCAAGATGCTCCGGGGGAAAACCCCAAATGTCGTGGTTTGTTGCACGACATTGCCATAGGAATGACTTGCGTGGTGCGAGGCCAAAAGGGGCGAGCGACAACGTCCATAGACGGGACCAGATACGAGCACGGAGATACCGAAACTTACCCAGGTTTGAGGTCCTCGATGAGGTAAAACCCCTACTCCTGCAAGGAACTCGTATGCACTGGGATCAGTACAGAGCGTAAGGTTGCTCCTAGAGCTGTATTGGTGTTGCTTGTCTCTCTCTCTATGTGTGTTGTTCTTCTCGCGTGGGAGTAGAAAGCAAGAAAAGCCAACCCCCTTCCAGGGGCATCCACCCCACCTTATATAGGCCTTGTGGTCTTGGTACATAGCCTGGCCGGCTACTGCGCGCCTGGGCAGGAGCTGGTGAGTCCCGCCGACTGTTCATCTACAGTGTAATGTGAGAGGTGATGACGTCGTGTACAAAGCCGTGTTGTAGTACCATAACGCCACTGTGCATGACGGCACCAACGACGGTCAGCGGCATGGTCGTCTCCTCACGTCTTGTCGGCATGGTTTATGAGTACTAGACAATGTTCCTAGCGTCACACCTTGACTTGGCACTGTGCCCATACCGTCCCGTCGTGTGACCTGTGGCATCCGAGCGGATCGGTCGACTCGGGCAGCCGGCAGGCCTTGGCGACCCGGCCCGTTCGGCCTGCTAGGGCCCATTGCTCGGTTAGTGGGGCCTCTCCCGAGTCCTGAGGCCACCCGGTGGTGATCCCACCGACACTAGATCTGGATCTCCTGTATCGAACGATGGTGACACTCAGATGTCGTTCTCACTCTTGGGGGCATTGAACAAGTTTTGCATGGAGGGGTCTAGTCGTGGTGCGATGTTGCTTCTATCGCGTTGGCGGTGAGTCTCGGCGGCATGGCACAGCGTGGTCTTGTCGGTGGACGCGTGTTGATGGACGATCGCAGGGTGGTGGAGCCGTCTGATGCCGTGGCGGCGTTGATGGCAGGCCTGACAAGGCTAATGCTTTGGTCACTGTCCTGAAGATGAAGATGGGTTAGAGGAAGACGTTGACGACGACTTCTGTAGCATGTGCATCAGTGCCGCTGAGGGTCTGCTAAACCGGTTGTGCCCCTTGCTCGCTAACGGGCGGCTTGGTGTGGCCTTCGGTCTTTTTGATGACGGGCGTTGGTGTGTTGTTAGGGCGCATGATCATGTTCTTGACCCCCATTCATTAATTTTGTAGGTGTAGCGAGCTGTCGCTAGGTTGGTGGATTCGTTTCGGGTTAATATTTGTATTCCTCTTGTGAAGTTTCATTGAATAATCTAATAAAAATGGCTGTGTATCCTCTGAGTACAGAGGCTGAGGGGGTACACCCTTTATTAAAAAACATAGACTCACATATATAATGTACACTCACCCCTACACGCACACAATCCTACCCCTATGGCAACCTCTAAAATAGTAAGCCAGCAGATAGAGTCTTAATTCTCAAAATTGACAAAGTGATCATAAATTCTCGGTACCGATGGAAACGTCACATTCTGTTTTATGCGACACAAGTGTCAAAACTGGTGTTTGAATTCTGATAAATTATGAGTACAACCACCTTCCTAACTATTTAACCACATGTTCTTGGTTAGCGAAAAGATTTAAAGTTTAGGAGGAAGCTGGGTTTGTTTTCTCTTCTCTGGCCGAACGAAATGGATCCTTTAATAATCGGCTCTTGCGTTGCGCAACACTTTCCCCTCCTCCCCGTCACTGTAGAGAGAGAGGCGAAAGGCGACTTTTTTTGGGCGACTCCGTCGACTCACCGCGTGCGCGCCGGCGGCGCCGCGGGATTCCTCCTCTCCGTCTGCTGCTTCGGCGGCGGGAGGGTGGGGGATCCCCGGCCCGGCCTGTACATATGGTAGAGTAGGGTGGGGATCCCGCCGGCGGTGCTCTGGAGAAGTTGGCGCGGCTGGGGGTTGGTTTGGTGTCGAGAAGTTCTTCTCCGGCGGTGAGTTTCTACGGAGCTTGGCGTCGTCTTCTTCGACTTGCAGGTGCTGGGGGTCCGGTGTGGCTCTCGTGTACCTTAGTTCTCCGCCAGATCTGTGGTGGCGGTGGATCTGGCGGCCGGAACCCAGGACCGGACGAGGTCGGCGGCTTCGTCCTGCTTCGACTTCGATGGTGGCTGCGGCAAGGTGGTGTTGCCGAAGAGGGAGGGCGTTGGCCGTGCCCGTTCATCGGCAAAGGCTCCGTCGCGGGGCGGCGGACAAGCTCTGCGGCCTCTTTCTTCAAGGAAGGCGCTCTTAGGCAGCGGTAAGAAGGTGGTTGGCGACCTCCATCGTCGATGCCGGAGAAGAAGACGTCTTCGTTTCTGGTTCTGATTCCCCGGCGTATTGTACTCCGTTCTTTGTTCTTGTACTGTGTACGTTGTATGTGGTACGTTGTTGAATATACGTGGGCTTTCAAAAAAAGAAATGGATCCTTTAATAATGGTGACAAACGCAGCCCGACTCACGATTTTTTCTATGGAAATGCGGCTGGGCCGTGAGGTTTTATCGCGCCAGCATTTTGGGCTTGGGTCCGTGACCGCGAGGCCTAACTGAGAAAAGGAAAGCCGAAAGAGCTAGCGATATATCAATCGGACTAACCCTCAAAAAAAAAAAAAATCAATCGGACTGGAGAAGAGCTAGCTGTACGCAGAGAGGACACACGACACACATCCGGAAGTGACTGGCTGAGAAGGAGGAGGAGGACGAGCCGGAAGCTCTTTCACTACATTGTTTTTACGGCGTACGCGCTCTCCCCTCGTCTCATCTTCTCACCTGGCCAATTGGCAGCCACGGAGTCGCCGGCACCTGCGACATGGCCGTCCTTCCTTTCAGGCTGCTCAAGCCCGCCGCCACCGGCTTGAGCTTCTCGACCTCTGTGTGTCCTAGCAGGCAGCACAGAGTCGCCCACGGCGGTGGAAGGTTCCTGTTCTCTTCGCCTTCCTGCCGTGCGGCGGCGGCGGCAGGGGGACCGATCACCGTTACCGGTGACCCGCCCACCTTCGTATCCGCACCCGGCCGCCGCATTGTCGCCGGTACGTATACCATCCTTTTCTTTTGTTTTCGGTTCTGAAGAAATACACAGCTCTGTTTATCCGTTGAAGAGCCAAACAACGAGTCCTCCACTCGCATTCAGGGATCATAACACTTTCTTCTCACACGTGTGCTCTTAATGTTCTTGAATGACACGGGTGTTCTTGGTTATTTTGGTGGGTAATTGTGCTACAAAAGAAGAGCGAAGAGCAAACCAAAATTGGACTCTACTGCTAGAAATATGCGTCGCATTTAGAACTAGAATGTTATCATCTGAACAATGATGGTGGTTTGCTGATACTCGTATGTGAACATCAACATTGCATGTCATTGCATTGCAGTCGGCGATCTCCATGGTGATCTGTACCAAACGAGAGCTGCCCTGGTGATGGCCGGTGTCCTCAGCCCGGAATTTGAGGGTCACGTATGGACAGGAGGGCAGACGGTAAACCCATCTTCTTCTTCTTCTCTACTTCCACCTACATGCTTAATGCTTCTTGTTAAGAGAATGCACGTAACATGTGGATCACACATTCATTGGCACATTCATTTTTTCCCTGTTCCATTTTTTTCTTTCAAAAAGGAGTCGATATGCACACAACCATTTTGTTGCAAGATTTTTCCGTGAAGTGCGATGACTTGCGCATCATTCACTCAAAATGTGTCAACCATGTATTTTGTATGGATGCCCACACCTTGAGTCGTACCAGTCGTGGACCTCATATATGCCCCCCTCCCCCATTGAAGCTCACACAACACGTTTCAGAATACTGTCTTGGTTACTGTTCAAAGGTGCAGGCTGTTCAAAACTAGAACATTTTACACAAACGTGTTATGTGTTCGTGTGCAGATTCTGGTTCAAGTTGGGGACATCCTTGACCGGGGCGAAGATGAAATCGCGATTCTATCCCTATTGAGTTCGCTTAATATGCAAGCGAAATCTCAAGGCGGTGCAGTGTTTCAGGTTTGATCATCAATTCTGATCATCTAAGTGCTCTACAACTTTGTAATATTTAAATAAATGTTAGGTTAATGGAAATCATGAAACCATGAATGTGGAAGGCGATTTCCGGTACGTCGACCCAGGATCTTTCGATGAGTGTATACGCTTCCTGGAATACTTGGAGGAATTTGATGGCAACTGGGATGATGCTTTCCTCAACTGGGTTGATGTTTCTCAAAGGTGGAAGGAAGAGTATCGGGCATCACCCAATGCTGACTGGATTCCTTTGAACTTTGTGAAGGTAACAGAACATTGGCTGTACACTCGATGATTTTTTTTCACGGATTAAAAAAACAAAAATCAATGAATACGTACTGAACCTGTTCAATTAACTACTGTTGGATATACAGTCCGTCTATTTTCAGTTAATAAGTTGGTAAGTCAATCCCAAACCCACAGCAAAATGAACATAGAATAAATAAACGCCAGCATTTATTTCGATGAATAGGATGAAAGGATGGATATACAGTCCGTCTATTTATTTATCTTGAGGGCATCGTTTTGGAACACGTGTTGCCTGGAGTGGTCTACCGGTGGAGTGGAGCTTCACCGACCATGACGAAGACGGCTGGTCTTGGCGGCGTGGTGCAGCGGGGACTCGACGATGGTCCTGTTTGGTGGACTTGCACAGGGTGGGGGCGTTGCCTGGTGTCATGGTGGCATCGGCGGCAGGACTGGCGAGAGTCTTTGCTCCGATCGGCAGGCTGAAGTTGGGTTCGAGGAAGAGGATGGAGGCGATTGCCGGAGCGTGTGCACAAGGCGCTATCTCTGAGTTAGCCAAGGAGCCGGCGATGGTTGTGGCCGGGGAACAAGGCCCCGTTCACCCTGTCGTTTTGTGCTAGTTGTGGTGTTTCACCGTTGGTGGGTTCAGCTTGTATTCGTTCGTTGTAAGGCTTTTGCCAGCTATGTTGAATAAAATTAATAAAGCGGCCGTATGCATCATTTTGATGCAGAGGCTGGGGTGACCCTTTTCTAAAAAAAAAAAACGATGTGTTTTCCTTCCACTTCTGATATGTTTCCCTCCAAATGCTGAGACAGAAACAGAAAGGATTTGCTGCAAGAGCATCACTTTTTAAGAAAGGTGGCCCATTAGCTTGCGAATTGGCACGACATCCTGTTGTACTTAATGTTAATGACTGGATATTTTGTCATGGTGGCCTTCTTCCTCATCATGGTGAGCCCCCTCATCCGTGCGTGATTTGTAACAATTATGCTTCTTAATGTTAATGACTGGAGTAATTCATAACACAGATTTCTGCAAGTGATCCATGTTATCTAAGTTCATTTCCACTCAATTCATAGTTGAATACGGGATTGAACGCATCAACACTGAAGTGTCGAATTGGATGCAAGGTTCAAGTGAAGACATTGATGATTCGGATCTCCCTTTCATAGCTACCAGAGGCTATGACAGTGTAGTATGGACTCGTTTGTACTCTCAAGATTCAGTTGAGAGAACACGCCGGTCTTGGAATGTGAGAATATACGATCCACTAAACTTATGATTTCCCTTTTCACCATGGATATTTTTCCAATTGCAAACCCTTACAGCATACTGAACAAAATTATAATACAAATATTCTTGTTGGTTTAGCTATCTTCTGTTATTGCTGAACAAACACTGAAATCTGTTGGAGGGAAAGGGATGGTTGTAGGACACACACCCCAGACTCGTGGAGTGAATTGGTATCCATCGTTGTCAATTGAGTAATGACAAGATATCGAATATTTTTCTCCGATAAACTATAGATGACAGTCTCATTGTTCCCAGCAAATGCGATGGTAAAGTTTGGTGTGTTGATGTGGGCATGTCTTATGGTGTACTGCATTCGAGACCAGAGGTAAAATATCTTCCTTTTGGCCCGGAATTTGTGTTGTCCTGGGTATTGTGTTCATCTACAAAGTATTCTCTACATTCCTAGTCTGGTTAAATGTTATTAGATCTGCCGTGTCAAATATGTACTATTTGCAGTAACCTTATGATATCTTCTCTTGTTTTAAAGAAGAAATGTCTTGGTTTTATTGAAATATCAAGCCTGCTCGACTCATAAATTCAACCCTATATTGATGCAGATTCTTATCTCTAATTATAGGGATGTTGTGCAAAAAACTTTTGTGGTGTTTGATACTCAACTCTTATGACTAGGTCCTAGAAATAGTCAATGACATACCAAGAGTTCTGAAGGAACAGAGGGACTCATACGATGAGATGGAAGTGTTGGACTACTTATGAAATATTAAAGAAGTTCTGTAAGCCCTGCTAAATTTATCTCATCCTCTTCTTGGTCTCTACAAAATAGTTATTGAACATTACAACGATTTTACAATTTTGATTCCTATTTATTGCTTGCCATTAGAAAATACATGAATGAGATAAGTATGCTATTGCAGGTATATAATAGCAGAAAGAAAAATCATAGAAAGCTACTATACAAGACATTCTTGGGTTGACAGCTGGAAAACTAAATGGTGAAGGACGGATATACATCTAAAGATACCTACCGGCGTCGCATAGTGGTTAGTACACTTTTCATTCAGAGAACGGCATTGCTCTCTACACTTGTGAGATTGTATCATGTGGCTTCGTAAACCTGAAGTTACTTTCTTTGTCCATGTTTGCATAGTAGCTGCTTATTAGTTGTTAATTCTTAACAAACCGAAATTTCTGATGTGGTGTTGTTAGTGAGGTTAGCACTTAGCACAATGTCTAGCTATATCATTAAGTTGGCTAGAGATGAGGAAGATCTCAAATGCATACACATTTTGAGCATGCACAAATGAGAATTCCGTTAGTATTTAAGTAATTCGCAAAAATAATTCCTAAATGAGAAATTTTGATGGACATATCTTAAAATGTGAGTAGAGAATAGACTTGTGTTATTTAAAATGTGATCTACTCATCACTCAAGAAGACATCAACATTTTTCCTTCAAATGTAGAAATCCATATCTATGATAAAATTTAATATCATGGTATCTTCATCGATTTTTAAGAAGGCAGTCTCAAATGTTTCAAAAGTGACATGCCCTCTAACTTTCCTACCGAACATATATCCTTTTATATCATAGAATAAGGAACTCGTATTATGTTATAAAAATTATGTACCAAGTCTACGAAACCGGAGAACATTTGGCACTTAAAGTAAACTTACCACTCTGGTAGAAGATGCAGTGGTGTACAAAACTCTCATGCAGATTAACACATGCAGAAAAGCGTTGGCTGTTGCTGAGTTCTTGCACACGGGAAAGGGGATGGTGAGACGCTTATATCGGATAAAATTGGACTCCAAGTTTGACGATGATTATGAGCTAATCTGCATATGCTTCTCCATTCTTTTTGAAGAAGGCTATATGAATTATGCATGAATACACGAAGTAGAATAGACCGGAATAGCATGTACAGTATATCCTTTGGCCCATTGTATAACAAAACACAGTTGGTTCTATTCTCTTTAATGTAGAAAGCACAATTACAATTCTTTTCTAGTCACGGCCTTGATGCCTGTGACCTTGCACTATATGTATAGTGTGACATCAAAGTACATACAAAAGTGATAGTCCCTCTGATCCATATTAATTAGATACATCCGTGGTTTAGTGATATAATTAATATGGAGTAAAACGCAGGTTTAGTACACCAACTTGTCGTGAATGTGCAATTTGGTCACCAAGTTGCGAAACGTGAAAAGCCGATCACCAAGTTGCCACACATGAGCGTTTTGATCACTCTGTAATGGCAGCTGTGAGTTTGCATACGTGGCAGATTAACTAGTTTACAAATTCCCCCTTAAGTTTTGTTTTTTACAAATCAACCCTAAAATGGTAAACAAAAAATAGTTGAAAAGGGACCTAACAATGGAAATAACTAAAAATTTAAGGGGCAATTTATAAAAAAACCAATCTGCCACGTATGCAAACTCACGGCTGCCGTCACAGAGTGACCAAAACGCTTGCGTATGGCAACTTTGTGACCCGCTTTTCGCGTTTCGCAACTTGGTGACCAAATCACACATTCGCGGCAAGTTGGTGTACTAAACCTGCATTTTACTCGTTAATATGTATGGGTGGATTAATGCAAAAAATCCTTTCTATAGGTTGTGTCTCCGACTATCCGTGCATGACTGTTTTGGTTCGTCTATGTTTCTAATCCAGCGGTCAACAGACGCAATACTACACCATATTTATATACTTGGACGTCACCATAGGATAAATTCCCGTCCCTCCCCTCGACACCGGCAGGGTGCATAGGCAGATCTTTGGCACCGGCGGCCGCGCGACCGCGGATCTCCAACACTTGCTCTTCCTCTTCGGCACTAACTCGTCGTCTTCATATGAGGCACTGGCCTCATCTCCGCCACGGGCTCACCCACTTCGTCTCTAGCACTGGCTCCTCTCCCATGGCGTAGATAAGAGCATCTTCACCGACGGCCCGTAAAAATGGTCTGGCACCACCCAAAGCGGACAACATTTGGATGGTGCCGGTCACCTGTCCGGTCAATTCGTGTCGCCTCCCCCACCGGCAGCCCCCAAATCAAAACGAGGCATTTGACAAAACATAAGACAAATTTTATTAAAATTTGGGCATATTTTACACAAATTCGATTTTTTTGCCTAATTAGCCGCCCTAACGACCCTAGCCGCCATCTAATCGTCATCGGAGAGGCAAATGACGCCGGGGTCTTCGGGTGGCTGCTGCTGCGACAGGCCCGTTTCCTCCTTCACGACGACCGCCGGCCGCCGTGGCACAGCGGGCTGCTGTTCCAGCAACGACGCGAGCATTGCAAGGTAGTAGCCCAGTCTGTCGTCGGGGTCGAGCGGGTGACGTGGAGGTGGCACGGGGTCACTGGTGGAGAGCAGCAGCGCCGCGGTAAACCCCGACGTGTCTCCATCTCCGACGGCTTCCCGGAGAGGGGATGGAACCCGCCAGCCTTGGGGCAGATCCTCCTCGGGCTCGGGCTGGGGCTCCTCCTTCACGGCGGCGACGGTGTGGCGCCGCTTGACGCCGGGCTCTTCCTTCACGGCGGCGAGCTTGCTCGGCCGCTTGATGCCGGGCTCTAGCTTGACGCCACACTCCAGTTTGACGCCCGACTCCTCCTTGGCGGCACGCGGTGCAGCCCACGGTGCGGTCTGCCGCGGCGGCACGGGGGGACGGCGGCTCCGGCGTCGCGCTGGTGCGCCCACTCGAGCATGTCTTCCAGGGTCAGGCCGCGCCACCACTCCTTGAGGCACTCCGTGTCGTCCCACTGGTCGAGGGTGGCTTCCCTCTCCTGGCGGAAGCGGTGGAACGACGCCGCGTAGTTGGTGGCGGCGTTGTCGGGGTGGCGCCGCTGCTCTGCCGTCATCCTGTCCCGCCTCCCGAGGATGCGGAGGTTGAACTCCCGACCTTGAGGCAGCAGTGGAACGGCACAGCCGGCCGGGCTCAGCCGCCACAAGTCGTACCGCTCGAAAAGCCACGCCTCGTCGGTGACGAGGTTGTGGTAGCGGTAGACCTCATCGCCGGCATTTGATCCCGCGGCCTCGTCGTTGTTCGCCATCTGCAGTGGAGGGGGAGAGAGGTAGCCAGAGCAAGTGCGGGGAGAGGAGAGGAATACTGGCCGGTGCAGAATCAGGGCGCTATAAAAGGGGGCAAGTGGGCAGGAGAAGCGGCTGAGGCACCGCTGACATAAATGCCGGTGACGCGCAGGGAGGCCGCACGGAGGCGCGTGGGAAAGCTGCAGGCGTCTGGGAAACCGGTGAACCATTACTCTGCTTGACCGGCCGCTCTGCCTCCCTCATGTCACTAGCAGGCGGGCTCCACTTGCCGGAGCGGCTGACCGGCCACTGTCCGACATCCCCGAGAGGGCCTCCAAAGTTGTGGGTCTGGTCGGGGGTGCCGAACAATTTTGGGTCGAGCCAGACCGATAGGGGTGTTGGTGAGACGAAATTTGGTGTCTGACACCCCAATGGACCTTTTATGGTGCTTTGGGGGCTGTCGGTGGAGATGCTCTAAGCACCCCTGACCTGCTGACCACCCCTTACCCCACCATTACGTCGTTATGCAACATCAATTTTATTAGGGCATATAGATGAAGATTTTATACACGATCCAACACTAGTAGCTCTAGTAAATGTGATTCAGGCATGGTTTCGTGGTCCACAGAGTAATTAATTAAAATTATTTTGTACATTAACTTTTTTTCATAAGGTTGTAATTTTGTTGGCTGGTGCACATGCCTGATGAACTGATCGTAAGTAACTTAATGCAGTGAAACTAAGAGCAACTCCGCCGGCGCCCCGGGGCTACAAGGGCGACGAATAAACGACGGCTAGTCACGACCAATAGCGATAGTTTTGCCGGATGGATGCAATACCACGTCCGGCACTCCCACCGCACCTCCGGTCTACACTCTATAGTGAGCGGCGCAGGAGTACAGACAGATGGGCAACCGCCTCCATGTCGGATCATGACCGACAGGCCGCCCCTATCAGCCACTCAAAGGCAATCAAATGGAATTAATGCGAGCGATGGGCGCTGGCTAGCTTATCTAAAAATGCAATGTCATTCCCTTTGTGGACGTAGACGCGTCGCGCTTTGCCTCTCCGATGCGTGTCGCCTGCACGATGACACATGAACCATCGTTGGCGTAATTTTCGCCTCCCATATTCCCGCGTGGCCATTCCGTGATTCACCTCCCCTCGTTGGCTTTATAAAGCAAGACGCGCACTGGCCCTCCAACCACACACCGAACGTCCTCTCCCCCCCGCATACTCTCACACCGATGCAAATGTCGAACAATGACGAAGGTGGATGTAGCGGCAACAACTACAAGAGTTGCCTCATGAAGGAGGAGGCAGCTGTGGTGGCCAAGAACTGCGTCCTCGTGCCGCCAGGTACGCCGCTCCTGTGCAGCCTTGCCATCCTGCATTTCCCCACAAGGGAGAGGGATTTGCGTGCCCTCGTCCGAGATCGCAGCCTGCTTCTCACGTCGGAGGAGTTGGTGAACTTGGAGTTCGTTTCTATGAGCAAAGAAAGTTGCCCCCATACAAGACCGAGAGTGATCGCAATGAGGGCTCTCTCACCAAGAGGTGGCAACACATTTCGGCCGAGTGTAGCAAGTTCCAAGTGGCCTACGAACATGTGAAGAATCGGCCGGTGAGCGGCTTTGGAGTTGAGGACAAGATCCTTCAAGCAATGGAGTATCACAAGAAGGTCTTCAAGTGCAAGTTCACATTGCCCCATTGTTGGGACATGATCAAGGGTTGCCCAAAATGGGTCGAGCTCTACAACTCTATGAAGAAAGGGGGCGGCGATGGATCGAAGAAAAGAGCCAACGGTGAAGACGATGATGATGTGAATCCTGGCCAAAACTCGGGGGGCCGGGCTGTGCGGCCGAGAGGACACAAGTCCACCGCGCAAGACGCGAAGCGTGAGGCGGCGGCGACACAATTGGAGGAGACGTTGAAGTCATTGATCGCCGGCAAGGAAGAGTCCACCGCCGCAAGGTATGTGGAGAAACACAAGGACAAGGGGGAAGCAATGGCATGCTACATGGAGATGCAAAAGAATAAGCTCGAGATCGAGCAAGAGAGGATCAAGGCCGAGGAGAACCGCGTGAAGCTCGCGATGTTTGCTGATGAGAACCGGCTCAAGGCCGAGGAGAACCGCGTCAAGCTCGCGGTCCTAGCCGAGGAGAACCGGATCATGATGGCCGACTTGACCATCATGGACCCGGAGCAAAGGGCTTGGATCCTCAAGAAGCAAAAGATGATCCGTGAGCACGAGGATGTGTGATGTCCTCTTTCTATTTGTCATGTTATTTGAACCAATTTGTATTTTGAACTATTTGTCATTCTAAAACATTTGAAAGTCTTGATGAACTACAAGTTTTTTTTTATGGACCAGTTTTTGCGCCAGGCCGCTAGGGGCACCTCCACCCCAAACGGACAAAGACTCAAAATGTGTCCGCTGTCCGCCCCCAAACGGACTAAACCGGACACATTTTGGTGTCCGTTTGCGCCAGCCCGTAAGAGCTGCTCTAAGTGACCATGCAAGTCTCTACCTAATAATAAAGGAAGCAACGCTTCCCGGTTTCCTTCGTTTGGTACGTCGCCATTTTTGCATAAAACCCCCGATAAATAGCGAAATCAACCCGCAGTCCACATGGCAAAGGAACCTTCACCTTTTGCACGACGGAGGGACTTATTTGCAATTCCAGGAAACCCCAGGGACCTGTGAACAAAAACTCCTTCTCTGTGCCCGAACTGCCGTCGCCGCGCCGACGCGCAGTGCCGCCGCTATGCGTTGCCCCGGACGAATTGAAGGCCACAGACAGAACCACGTTGTCCTCCTCTACATCATCCATGAGTATCACGAGCCGGGAGGCTCGGAAACGACTGCACGGTGCTCGTCTTCCCCGACGCCGGCCGCCGGTCGCCGCGCCCGATTCGCCGCCGTTCGTCCTCGCCTTGCTTCACCGAGCGTCTCCTCGAGCTCCTGGTGAGCCTCCGGTCCTCCAGGACTACTTTTCCCTTTCCCTCCCCCTCTGTACCGCCGTGGCGCCGAGAGCCACCAAGCACCCCGCGAGACATGGTCGCCGGCGTAGCTCCGGTGACCAGTCACAGCGCCGCCACTTCCAGGTTCCGCGCGACGCGCTGCGTCGAGCACGACCGTCCGCGCGACCTCTCTCGCTCCAAATCGACGAGTCCGTGATCAACAGGAGCAGTGGCTCATTGATGACGTCATCAATGGACGTCACCATGGGCCCCATTCGTCAGGAATTTATTCTTCTTGATAATCATTTTTGGTAATTATTAAAACCCTTACACGTGGGTCCCGCCGTCAGACTTTAAAACATTTCCAAAAATTCCAGAAAATGAGTAAAATTTGTAATTTCAATATCTTTTGAACTGTTATTCACAAAAATGTGTTCAATATACCAAAATGTTCAGAAAAATGTAATCTGTCCATCGGTATCAAATCCTGCATATTTATCAACTTTTAACCACGCTTATTTACGAGAACAAAATAATCAATTTACTCGGGTGTAAATTTTTTTTAAAGTGTTTCATCGGCCGTTGCAACGCACGGGTAGGCATTTTCCTAGTAACTTCATAAAGCACGATCTCTAGCTAAATATCTTGGATCTTCTCAATTCTTATCAGGGTGTGCATCGTATCGGAACTCTTTGTCTTACCTACCCCACACGGGGACGGCAAAGATGCTAGCAGCCTGTCTAGTCAAAAAGGCCGGAAAGATAATCAAACGGCAAAGATGCTAGCAGCCTGTCTAGTCAAAAAGGCCGGAAAGATAATCAAACGAGCCGGGCCGCTATAGTGGAAGACAAAGCAAAAAATCCTTGTCGCTGTCGCCTCTCACGCGCACACAACCCTTTGCATAGCCTCCGCCGTCCACAGGGTGGCTTCGTTGATCTTGAGCGTGGCGCAGGCGATGTGCCTATTGGCGGCTTCCGTGAAGTGGACACCGTCCCAGGAGACGTACTCCGACGGGTTGGTGCACGCCGCCGTCCCCGCCGCGCCGCAGAAGGCCGTCAGGTTGAAATTGTAGGCGCCCCTCCCGCCGCAGCACGCCGCCAACGGCTTATCCCTAAACCCTGCGCGATCGTTCAAGACACCAAAGACGGCGATGATGAGCCAATTTATTTATTTATTAACCCGCGATCGAGGTACTACAGCAGCAGGAGACGGTTGAAGGCGTACCGTATTTTCGTGGCGACACGATGATGTCGGCGACGGCGTCGTAGAGGTCGACGTAGAGGATGGCCAAGCCCGGGTGAGCTTGCCGGAGCACCCGGAGCATGCTGTTCAGCACGCGGTTGTGCAGACCGGCGAGGTCGTTGAGCTCCGTGATGCATCCGGACTCCGGGTCGTGGTCGCCGCTCTTGTAGAGGGCCAGCAGCTGCGGCTCGCAGCCCAGCGGTATCATCCCCGGAACTAGCACCATTCTCGCTCCGGCGGCGATCACCTCCTGCGTAACCATTGGAACACAACTTCTATTTTCCACAATCTTTTTTGTATACTAACGCATGGCTCTGGAGGTATGCTTACGGTCAAGACTGAACGGACGGCGCCCACGATGTGCGGCACGAAGCTCTGCACCTCCCGGGCGGTGTTATTCCCCAAGGCCACCAGGTAATCATTGACTCCAATCCCCAAGGAGTAGTAAATGGTATCCACAGTCGAACAAGGAAAAACACCGGACCACCACGAGTATAATCGAGTAGCTTAGAAGCAGCCGTGTGTGTTTGCATTTAAAACGATGGAAACTGAGGAAGGCTCGAAGGAGTATGGAGAGATTGGAGACTTCAAACGGAATTCCACTTGCTCGACCGGCCGCACCAAGTGATATACGGCCATAATTTGAAAAACCGGACCGGCGACCGAACCGACGAGGGTCTCGGTTCACGGTTGAACCCCTGGTTCGCTCGGTTGTCGGTTCAATTGCTGGTTTCTAAAATTAAAATGGTAAGGCCATATTAATAATCTATACGAAAAAGTAAAGAATTTAGACACTACCTGTTCTTGTATGACTAGAACAAACTTCAGACTGGTTGGCTAGCACAGCCAATGTGCCTCCGCACCGTGTGGCAGGGCGCAGGTTTGATTCCTGCCCCTGGCAAATTATTTTTTTCTGGCGTGTAAGCGAATATTTGGTCAGACCAAGCTCGGTTTTCCACAAAACCGAGGTTCGGTTGGTTTTTCCTTGTTCGGCGGTGTGTCCGGTCCAGTCGTTTAACATACCGATGAAAGCGCTGGTTCCGGTTTTCCGGTTCCCCTGGCAATTTATTTTTCTGTCGCATAAGCGAATATTCGGTCAGACCAAATCTCCGGTTTTTCCACAAAACCGCCGATTTAACCGGGGTTCGGGTTGTTTTCCCGGTTCGGTGGCGTGGCCGGTCCAGTGCGCTTAACAGACTGGTGAAGGTCGGTGAAAGCGCTGGTTCCGGTTTTCTGGTTCAACCGGCGGTAAGCCTTCCGTTCAGCCTAAGTTCAAGTTTGAGTTCGGATGACTGTCGCGTGAGGTTTTGATAGTCTGGTTAAAAAGGTTTGGTCTAAACCGGTAGTGGGTGATACCGCTTTTCGAAAATGGAATAATAAGATGTACAACTTATGTAAGTATCTTCGAGGGTGGGCTAGACACACAACTGTCATGGTTAAAAAAGAAAAAGAGCATGTGTATTCCATTGTGGATGAGCTTGATCAAATCGCAGAAGTACGTGTTTTATCAGCGTAGGAGATTGAACTAAAAAGTCAATCGAATGCACACGTACCAGGTATGTTGCGTGAAGAAGAGTTCAAATGGTACCAGGGATTCAAATACGAGATATTTCCATAATGTTATTAATGGCAGACATAGGAAGAAACTTTTCTCTTGACGAGGGTCTGATCGAAGGACTCTCTTAATCGGGGATGAGGGTCTGATCGAAGGACAAGATCAGCTCAAGGAGTATATTACGAAGTATTATAAATGTCTATTCAGGCCTCCGGAGGAAGGAAACTTTTCTCTTGATGAGTCGTGAACAGATGATATCCCCTAAGTATCCAGTGAGGAAAACAACTTTCTTACTGCTCCCTTCTCACAAGACGAGATCCGAAAGGCGGTTTTCTAAATGGAGCATAATAAGGCACCGGATCCGGATGGCTGTCCTGCTGAGTTCTACCAACATTTCTAGGATGTCATTAAACCCGGTCTTCAAGAATTATTCGGATACTTGCATGCCGGAAAACTAGATTCGTTTCGCCTAAACTTTGGGGAAATCGTTTTGTTACCTAAGATTCTGGAGGTGCAAAGGATACAACAGTATCGACCCATACGTCTCATGAATGTTAGTTTCAAAATCTATACGAAAATTGACCATTAGGTTAAACTCAGTGGCTGACCAAATTGCAGTTACGCAAGTTACGCACGGTAGGAATATCCTAAACGGGGTAGCCATTCTGCACGAAACCGTACATGAGATGCGTTGCAAAAAAAAACATAATGGAGTAATATTCAAAATCAACTTTGAAAAAACCTATGATAAGGTTAATTGGTCGTTCCTCCAACAGACTGAGACTGAAAAGTTTCTCCGAAGAGTGGTGTGCTTTGATTCATAATTTTGTTTCTGGGGTAGTGTGGCTGTTAAAGTCAATAATGACGTTGGCCGTTGCTTCAAAAAAAATTAAGTCAAGGTGATCCTCTATCGACCATACTATCTTTACTATTAAAGCTCAGTCCGTAGTAAATGCCTGATGTCACACATCCATTGAATTAAATGACAAAGGCCACCACACTCATCCTCGACTCCTCGTGACTTACTCGAATCAAATCCCACCTTATTCTCAACTAAAGAAACAAACTACAGGTCGCACGACGATTATAACCAGGAGACACCACAAGTAGCCAAACACCCGTAGTGGCAACCTACTTCGTGTATGTTGGTAGAGAACCTTGAAAGTGCATATGTTGCCCCATGCGTGGTTTTGGTAATTAATGACAATCCTTATGGACTAATGTTTGTATTGAGATATTATTGTAGATCTTGTCCATAGGAAAAGATTGGAGTTCATGTGTTGGACTCTAGAAGATTGAGTGAACTTCATGTTTATCTCCAAGCCATCATCTATATCAAGAGAAGAATATGAAGCGCAAGTGGTTTCATGAAGACGGAGCTAAGCGAGGCTCTCCCATAATGGTGTATGGGGGAGTATTTGAAGATGTCTTCATCAAGCATGTGCTAGCAAGCGCAATCAAGAAAGGTGGTCCTCTTGAAGAGATCAAGATCGTCATCATCTAGCTCAAGTGGAATGCGCAAGGCAAAGGTATGTTCTTGATAGGGTTTCTATTTTACCGGTCTCATGGTGTTAGTGGGAGACCCGGTTATAGGATAGATACCGTACTATCAAGAGGGGCTCTCAAGTGAGTAACTTGATCGCATCTTTGTGGAGAGCTCAAACCTTTGCATTCTTGGCATATCATCTTTCTTGGTTCTTATTTGGCTTTTATCCATGTGAGAATCTAGAGCTTGTGTTCATCTCCATACCAAGCTCTAGTTCATCAAAAACGGATCTCATTGGAATATCTTGTGGTGTTTTTGATGTTGGAGGTTTTACCGGTTCGTCTCTTGTAGAGAGGTCAAACTCTCCTCTTATGGTTTCCTCCTCACGTGATGGACTATGATGTGTATATGCATGATCTTGTGGTGCTTGTGATTATCTTCGGAGCAAGCCCAAGATTATTGAAAACGGAGTCCGGATGGAAAACTTGTTGCGTTCTCGGTGTTGGAAATATTACCGGTCCTCCTCGAGATAAGGTCCACACCTCCCATGTGTGATATCTCCTCCATATTTCGTTACCTTTCCAACGCAATTGGATTCACCTGATTTGGAGTTTCCTTGCAATAGTTATTGCAGTTCCAGTGAGCTTTTTTGCGTCTGGCGGTAGTACCGCTGCTGCAGCGGTAGTACCGCTCCACCTGGAACGATACTACCCAGCGCAGCTAGTACTCCTCCTGGCGGTAGTACCGTGTGGTACCGCTGTCTTCAGACAGCGGTACTACCGCTGGTGGTACCGCCAGGGGTACCGCTAGGCACGATTTGCTCTCTGTACTCTTTACGGTACCCGGCGGTAGCGACCACGTAGTACCGCTGGAATATCTCGAATTTATTCGAGGCTTGTCCAGCGGTAGTACCGGCCGTCCACCGGTAGTACCGCCCCCCTGGCAGCGGCGGTTGTACCGTAAGGTACCGCTGAGCCTGGGAGCAGTACTCTCCTGAGTACCGCCAGGAGTACAGAAGCGGTAGTACTGCTGGCCCAGCGGTAGTACCGCTGGGCACGAAAACTGCACTTAACGGTCAGATTTCTGGGGAATCTATTTAAGGGGTCTTCTTCCCCAAAGAGACCACTCTCGGTGACAGCTCGTTTTCCTCTCTCTCTCTTGCCATTGTTGACCTTGGAAAACTTGCCTACCTCTCAATCCCTCCCATGATTCTTGCATATCTTTGAGGGAAAGTGAGAGGAGACCTAGATCTACATTTCCACCAATCAATCTCTCCTCTAAGTGAGGGGAACCCTTTCGATCTAGTTCTTGAAGTTCCATTTGTTGTGTTCTTCTTTGTTCTTCCTCTCTTCTCCCCCCCACAAACATTTGTTGCTTTTGGTGGGATTTGGGAGTGAAGAACTTGAGTACTTCTTGTGTTCTTGCCTTTGCCTTTGTGCATAGGTTTGCTCTCTCCACGAAGATTCGTGGAAGTGAAGATTGTGAGCTCGTTACTCTTGGGTCGTTGGACCCTAGACGGTGTTCTTGTGACCTTTTGTGGTCAAGGCCTTTTGTGGCTAGTTGGGACCTTTTGTGGTCCACTTGGGAGCTCCCAATCCTTTTGTGGGTTGTGCCTCAAGTTTGTTGTAAGGGACTCGATTTCCGCCCAAAAGGAAATCAATAGTGGAATGTGAACCGAGCTTTTGTGCGAGGTTCATCGGAGAATAGGGTGAGGCCTTTTGTGGCATCTTGAGTTTGAAACTCACACCCCTCCGACGAGACGTACTCCCCTAAAAGGGAGGAACTCGGGAATACATCGTCGTCTCCGCGTGACTCGGTTATTTCTATACCCGAGCTCTTTACTTATGCACTTTACATTGTGATAGCCTTCGTGCTTGAAGTATCTTATCTTGCTATCACCTTGTTACTTGTCTTGCTTAGCATAAGCTGTTGGTGCACTTAGGTGAACCTAGTTTATTTAGGTTGTGTGCTTGATATTTTAAACACCTAGTTTTATTCCGCATTTATCAAGCCTAAACCGAGAAAAGTTTTAAACGCCTATTCACCCCCCCCCCTCTAGGCGACATCCTTGTCCTTTCAAACCTTGGTTTGAATCTTCCTCACCATGCCCGTGATTTAGTTGTTTTATTTATTTACTCCCACTAACACGTTGGACCCACTTGACAGAATTAATCAGACTGGGTGCACACATAAACTGAAGGGGTTATCTGTAACGGTTTGGAACAAACTCACGTGAGTCGCACGTGACCGATTTTGGTCAAAAACCGGTCATAAACGGGCGAGTGACCAAAGTGCACACGAATATTCACTTCAGCGGCGGGTTCACAAGGTTTTCGATGTGAGTGACTTAAGTGCACCCGCATGACCACTTCAGTGACCACCAGTGCTATCTACTCAATAACCATTATAGCACTCGTCAAAATAAGAAAACAGAGGCTAGAGGCTATAGTACGTAACTCTTTTTTTTACTGTAATAGTACGTAACTCTGGAGACGACAAGACAGACAAAGTTAATTTGCCAGAGAAAGAAAATTGTTGCTAAGAAAACAAATACTCTGAGTCCATGCAAAGACATTACCACCTCCTATCACTCTGGGGCGCAGGGCAGGCGCAGTCGGTGGGACGACAAGAAGAGGAAGGTCGTCATCGAGGAACTCATAGGAGGCAGCTGAAGAGGCTGCGGGGAGGCAAAGGGGAAGGTGTACTCGTCGAAAATGACATGGCGGGAGATGATGATGCGGTGTGTGTGGTGAGGTCCATGCAGCGATAACCCTTGTGGTGAGGGGAGTAGCCGAGAAACATGCAGGCTCTAGACCGAGGAGCGAGTTTATGAGGCATGGTGGAGGCGGTGTTAGGGTAGCATAGACAATCGAAAACGCGAAGGGACGAGTAATCTGGGTGGGTATTGTGGAGGGCAAAATACGGAGAAGGAGCGCTAATGGTTTTGGTGGGGAGGTGATTAAGTACGTGAGTGGCGTGGTGGAGAGCTTCAACCCAAAAGCGAGGCGGTAAACTAGCCTGGAATAAGAGAGAACACACGATATCGTTGACAGTACGGATAATACGCTCGGCTTTACCGTTTTGTTGGGAGGTGTATGGGCACGAGAAGCGGATGTGTATACCGTGGGCGGCGGCGAGAGAGTGGAGTTTGGCGTTGTCGAACTCACGACCATTGTCCATCTGAATAGACGCAAGGGGTAGCTTAAACTGGGTTTGGGCAAAAGCACGGAAGGAGAGGGAGGCGTAAGCATCGGGTTTTTGGCGAAGAGGAACGGTCCATAAAAAATGAGTGAAATCGTCAAGAATAACTAAGAAGTATTTGTTGCCAGAATTACTCAAAATCGGAGACGTCCAAAGATCACAATGAATTAACTCAAAAGGGCGAGTAGTCCTAGTGGTGGAAGAAGAAAAAGGCAAACGTACATGGCGTCCAAGCTGACAAGCATGACAAAGAGTACTATTATGTTTATTACAAGGTAAAGAAATATGCTGCGAAAGACGAAGATAAGTGTCATGGCCGGGGTGACCCAAACGACTGTGCCAGATATCATGAGTGGTGGTGGTGGTGGTGAGAGCACGAGGCGCCGGTGGCTGAAACGAATAAAGCTCCCCCGTACTATTGCACCGAAGAAGCTCACGCCGGGTAATGAGGTCCTTCACAGAAAAACCGAAAGGGTCAAAATTGACAGAACAATTATTATCTTTAGTAAACTGACGGATAGAGACTAGATTTTTAATTATGCGAGGGGTAACGAGAACATTGTGTAGATGAAGTGGACGATCAGAAAAAGAGGATGGAAGGGAGGCATGCCTGGATGCGGAGACGGGAACGGAGGAGCCGTCTCTGACAGTGACATGACGATAAAAAGGATGGGAAGATAGAGAGGAGAGGGTACCGGTGTTGTTGGAGAGGTGGGCGGTGGCGCCGCTGTCCATGACCCACTCCGGGGTGGGTGGCTGTAGCATCATGTTGGTGAAGTGCTGCGCGAGGGCGGAGGGGTCCCAAGTCTGCGCCGATGCAGAGGGCGCGTTGTAGGAGGCGACGCCGTACGGGGCGCCGTGGTAGGCCTGGCCATGGGGAACGCCGCCGTGGGCGTTGTAGAAGGAGGTCGGCGCAGGTGGTGGTGCGGCCATGTAGGCATGGGCGCGAGGGCCCGGACGAGGGGCAGCACCGAGGATGCTGCTCCCGGCACCGTGCGGCTGCATGGGCCACATCTGGATCGCCCCGGTCCAAGGGTTGAAGGGGGTGGGCATAGCAGGAGCACCACCGTTGTTCTTGGGGCCGTAGCTGCCACAACGCTTCTTGCCCTTGTTCTTGCCGTAACCGGAGCCGTGGTGAGGGTTGGGAGGGGACTTCCAGGGCTGGGTGCCGGTGTAGCCAGAGGAGCCGCCGGCGTGACCGACTGTGGTGATGGCGGGGGTGGCAGGACCCGCTGGGCCGGGCTTTGTGGCGACGAAGGCCGCGGCGGAGCTGGAGGCCGAAGCAGCGCGCCGGGTCACCTTCAGCTCGTGGAGCAGCAACATGTTCCGGAACTCGAGGAAGGACGGGAACGGCTTGATGAGGGGGGCGAGGTCGGCGATGCTGTCGTAGTCCTCGTGGAGGCCTTTGATCACGTTCGTGACGAGGTCCGAGTCGGACACGGGGGCACCAACCTCCGCGAGAGAGTCGGCCGCCGTCTTCTGAAGAAGGAGGTAGTCGTTGATGGAGCGGTCCTCCTGCCGGATGTTGCGGAACGCCTCGGCGAGATAGATCTCGCGAGTCTTCTTGTTGTCGTTGAAGTGCGCGGTGACGGCAGTCCAAACCGTGTAGGCGGTGGCGTCAGTGGCCATGACAAGGTCCACGATGTCCATCGCCATGGAACCGTACAGCCAGCGGAGCACGGTGGCGTCGAGGCGGAGCCAGGTTGGGTCGGTCGGCGGGGTGGCGGTGGTGAGGTGATCCTCGAGCGCGTAGGTGGTGACGGCGATGGTGAAGAAGGTGCGCCACTTGGGGAAGGAGGGGACCTTGAGATCGAGGACGATCGGAACCAGCGAGCGGATGTTCTGGATGGCGGTGGCTTGCGCCCAGAGATGGGCGTCGGGGTGGGGCTTGGGTGGTGGCGCCATGGAGGAGGAGGGGGAGGAAGGAGGAGAAGGCTGGTGGCGGCGGCCGGCTATGGTGCAACTAGGGTTTAGAGGGAGGAGGCGGAAGCGAGTTAGGGTTTAGGATGTTTTAGGCTGATACCATGTGAGAGAATTGACCACGATGGGCCTTTCCATTGCATTGCATATATATAGACAAAGTTACAAAACCCTAACCATAAATGGGAGGTTACACAAATAGAACTCTCCACGATTTAGGGAATAGGGGATATGTCACGCTATACGTGACATATTGTCTAACAGTGACTACCCTACCCTTATATTAATATTACTAGGCAAGATGGCGTGGCGCGCGCCATCACGCCGCGCCCGTGTGGATAATAAAGCAACAAAATATTAAATACAATTTAGGGAATATTTAAATTGCGCAATGATATAAAAGAAAAATATAATAGTAGTGAATGTCCTACTCAGTGTAATCCTTTTTTTTTTTTTTTTGAGAAAACTCAGTGTAATCCTTAGGTGAAGTAAAAGGAACACAAATTTCTACAAAATTTTACTGGCGCGGCTAAATGTGCAGGAAAAATATATATTACACGCTACATGTAAAGCTTAACGCGAACCTTTAAACTTTCCGTAAGCTCGAATATAAACTTGAAAGATATTAATATTATGCAAAGACATTTTTTACATGATCCCTTCACTGGAAGATGCATATGCTCCATTGTTTAGCACATACTGTGTAAAGGTACGTACAGTAAGTGTCCAGCTACAAACAATTTAATCCTGTTTCAAAATATTTACATTAATATAATAATTCAGAGATTCGAACATTGGGAGGTTCTCTTAATCAATTGTGCCATCAAATCCTTTAGTCAAGCAATCAATCGCATAGGTATGATGTAGAGAAACAAAAGAAAAAAATCTGGTACGATGGATAAATTCTTATCATTCACAAAGGTTGGTAGTCTAACACACAATCTTGGTATACAAAATTAGACAATGACATGAGGCTTGCAGGTGAAATGTTCATATCTATAATAAACTAACAGAGACACCATCGTGCATCTATTGAAGAGAAGCCTACTTGAGGTGAGTGTATTGTCAACCACATCAATGGAGGATGATGTGTAGCCGCCCTGTTACTGTCAGAGATAGCGCTAGTGGGCAGTGGCCATCGCAACTGATGTTATTTTCTTCAGATAGAGGAAGTCAGTGCTAAAAGAAATCACGGACGAAAAAGAACAGAACAGAGATGAACTTCAGTACATACGTCGATTGGCTATACGAAGAATTACACTGTTGCCATAAGAATAGTCAGAACAAGCACAAAAACCATCAATCTTCTAATCATGTATTGGAACAAACTTAAATTGCTTCCAAGGTATTGAACAAAATGCTAATACAGGGATGTGCTCGATAAAATTAGGCTATACAAAGAGTTGCCAGCTAGAACATGTACAGACAACTGTCTTTAATCTAGTATTAGAACAAATTTATCTTTCTCCGCATGTATTGAGCAAATGCTAATGGAGGGCTGTGATCAAGAAAATTAGGCTCCGGAAAGTGACAAACCTCAGGCACATTGTCCTATGAGTCGACAACAAAATCAGATGACCAATTTATGAAATTATATGAAACATCAGTAACAAACAAACTTGTTAAAACCAAAGGAATTAGGCTAACATGGAAAATTCTAATGATTTCATTTGAAGAAGCAAAACTTTGAAGGAGATGCACGATTACTGAAATGACCAAGCGGGACAGCAATATGGATACATTAGCACTGCCATAGTGCAT
The DNA here is from genome assembly GCA_947311845.1 of Poa pratensis. NCBI lineage: Eukaryota > Viridiplantae > Streptophyta > Magnoliopsida > Poales > Poaceae > Poa > Poa pratensis. The sequence continues at coordinate 81,047,907 of CAMZMU010000042.1, read as the reverse complement.
GCATGTATGTTGGAGCAATAGCCCCGTATGAAAATAAGTTAACACTTTTTAAAACCTGCTTATGGAGAAGAATTTGTTTGAAGGGAGATTGAAAGAAGTACACAATTAAGAGTAGTTGTTGTTTTTATAGCAGTATAATTTTGACAATCCAAAGCTCCATAACAACATTAGCACCTTGGTTTTTGTTTCCCACCATCAAGAAGTTCTAACATTTCCTGAACATAGCTTCCAAATAATGCAAAAAGATGCAATCAAAATATGGTACAAAACAATTACTTTAGTATGTCAGGTTTTTGTAAATTCTTGAAGAAATGACGCCATGTACAGTAGGAGTATCATCTAACTTATATCCCATTTTCTTCTAGGCGTAGACTGCACTGACTCGTACTTCTAATATAATCTCTTTTCTCCATTACTGCTAATTGGTGTCCTTGCGACCAAATTCTTCAACAATTATTGCTATCCTACCAGTTCGGCCAATTTTATGTTTGCAAATATTATTGTGAATCCCCGGTCACTCGCACTGAATGTCATATCTAAGAAAGCCCCAAATTCCTAATGCAGACACGATTGTAATGATAAGAACTAAGAGAGTAAGATCTATGTGCTCACTGCTGGATTTTAAATGGTTGTGCGCAAGCACACACAAAGATACAGCTGGCACTTTGCACTGCCTATTCGTGTCAGTTAAGGGACAAATTCAGACATGCAACGGAAGCAAGGGCGACAGTAAAATTCATCACCTGGAGAAGGGTGAACTGCTGCTGTCGCGCACGCCCCCGTGAGTTTGAAGCGAGAGGTGGCACACACGGCAGTGCCCCGGACGCGCACGGTCGCGAGCTACCATCCCGCAGCGGCGCCGCCCCTTTTGGGACACCGGAGACAGCTCGGCGATGGAGTTCCGCGGCGGCCCGGACTGCACGGGGAGGTCGAATTAGAGCGAGGAGGAGCGAAGGAAGAGGTCCAGGAGAAGCGGCAGATGAGCGAGAGCACGAACCTGTGGTCGGGGGCGGCCGGAGAAGGTCGAGGGAAACCGGAGTGAGCATGGCGCCCGACGGCCGGAAGCGGAGGAGAACAGCTCGACTCCGGTGGTCCGCTGCATCCCGGTTCGATTTAGTCGGGGAGGAGGTAGAGGAGGTCGAGGCGGTTCCGCCGGTGGCCTCAGATCCGGCCAGGGCGGCCGGAGACGGCGGCGAAGGGCGAGGAGGATTGCGGCGGCGGGGGCGAGCACGACGTCGCGGGAGAGAGAAGAGAGGAAGAGGGGAGGTCTGAGGACTTTTTTCTAGATAGGTCCCTAGGATTTCCTAAAATTACGTATTAGTCCTTCGAGGGGTTTACCGGGTAAGAGCGCGGGTAAGAGCGCGTCAATAATTGTGCGAGGCGGTGGACCACCGTCTAGCAGTGAGCGGTGACCGGGTGAGGGGTGCGCTAATTTTCGTGCGCGATGCAGGCAACCGGAGGCGACCGGTCGACCCGGGTGACGCCGTGCGCCAAAAAGCGTGCAAGCTCAATGCCGCGCGCGGCTGTTGATCAAGTGCGGGTGGTGTGGTCCGTCGATCTGGGATCAGACGGCCTAGATTCGTACTGTAGCTACTGTTCCTAGCTACAGTAGCTACAGTAACAAGTGGCTTGAGAGGTCGTTGCCTTGTCCTCCCTTTATATAGATACTGTAGGTGCTGCAGCACAGTAAGCATTGCAGAGTTTGTGACAAGTGTGTTGATGGCTTTGATCACCATTGCAGAGTTAGTTCCCTTTCTTATTCTCTTATTAAATTGCATTTTCACTGAAGGAATTATATTAAAAACTTTTCTGCTGTATTGGTTTGCCATTCATGTAGTGGCTTAACAATTGCATAGGAAAAACGAATTACAAAGGGTTTTTCGTTCTAATGGCTTCAGCAGTTCTCTTGGTAAGTACAAAACCATCAGGCAAACTTCGATGAGCATGAGGTTTCAAAAGAAAATTTAATTACAGAATTGCTTGGGTCTGCATTTATTACTCAAAGAGTCAACAGTACACAGAGCGATCCAGTAGGCAACACGTAATGTGGATTTCTGTTCCATTTCCTTTTCAGTCTAGTTGATCACTGATAGGTATCTATGGTTTGTACCATCAGCTTATAATGCAGTGGTTGGTGGGCACTTTTGTGCTGATACTCTGCTTTATGAAGCGAGGGGAGTTCTCTGGGCAGATTGTCTCAAGGCTAGGAAGCAGTTTCTCAACCGCGGCCTTTCTAATTGTTGTGGTGAGTTTGGTTAAATTTATAGTTATTCAGGAAATAATATTTCACACAACTGTTTGAATGTCCTCCATTTTTACATAGTTGTGTCAAAATACATGCATATACTCAGTACTCAATGTTGAAATATATCGCCCGCCCTTCTCCATCTGTTTGGATTTTTGGATGATCTGGCTAGTGCATGAATTGAATAAGGTACCACAGTCAGCATCCCAAATTCAAGATAAGGCCAATGGAATATTTGTTCATCGATCCCTCGTTTATGATCTGGTGGAACCTAAACGTGAGAGGAAGGGTTGACACATATCATCCTCTCTTCTCCATTAGAACATAGGCGCGATGTTCCAGACATAGATTAATATATAATAGCGTGAAAGGATCACAGCCCCTCCGCAGAGCCACGTCACCCTCTATTCACGTCCGTCTGATCCGCGCCATCCGACGGTCAGAAATCGTCCACGCCACCCCAAGCGTCGCGCACTGTTCCCAGCTACAGTACACGAGAATTTCTACCAATAAGCGAACGCCACGCGTCCCGGTCACCACCCGGTTGCTCCGGTTCCAGCTGGTCACCCGCCGCACACGTTTTTTGGCGCACAAATTTACAGGAAACCCCTCCCACCGGACTGAATTGCAATTTCCGAAAACCCCAGGGACTTTTCTAGAAACACGCCAGCGAAACCCCCCTCCCTCTCTTCTCTCCCCCGCGGCCGCGACATCGCCGCCGGCGCCGACGCGCGCCGTCGCCTCTCCGGTCCTCCCCCGACGAATCGAACCACACACCGACCTTCGCCACCGCGCCCTCTCCCTCCTCGCCGGAAATCACGTGCTGGGCCGCACGCGTGGCGCCGGATTTCTCGCCGCCGTGGTCGCCGCCCTCCGCCGCTTCTGCACGCCGCCAGCCACGGCTCCGGCGACACAAACGCAACGGCGCCGCCGCTTGCGAGCGCTTCACCTCCACGCGCCTCCGCCGCGCGCACGCGAGCGTCCCAGCTCGCGCGGACGTGGCGCCGCCGTGCGCTCTGGTCGCTGGGGCCGCCATGGCCACTGTAGACGTCAGCCTGACGTCACGCTGGTCCCCACTTGCCAGATTTAAAAAAAAAACAGAAAATTGAAAATTTTCCATAAATAACCACCGAAAAAATATAAAAAATATATCAAAAGGCTAGAAAAAAATAACTATTTTGGCAAAAAAAAAACATGTTTGAATAATTCAAATTAGCCAATATTTGGAAAATTTTATGAAAAAAATATAACCATACTTGAGCACACCAACTCAAATTTCAAATTTGCATATTTCAAAAATTTAAATTTAAAATGATTTTCAAACCTTATCATTCTGTAAACACTAAAAAAATTAAATTTGAATAAGTTCCAATTTGCACTATTTTTAAAATCTGTTTGAGTATTTCAACTCAAATTTCAGATTTACATATCTTACAATTTCAAATGCCTTCCAGCTTCGAACATTTTGTAAACATTAAAAGAATTCAAATTTGAATACATTCCAATACGGACAATTATTAAATTCACAACATTTTTTAAGCGCAAACTTTTTTGAGTTCCAATAATTTCCATATTTCAAAAACTTTTGAATATAGCCATTTTCAAATTTGAAATTTACCAAACAAGCGCAGCATTTAATAATTGGAGTATTATTTGAGCAAAAGAAAAACATAAGAGAAATGTAAAATGTGAAGTATAACAACAACTTCAAATCTAGCCGTCAGAAAAATATGAGCACACCAACTCAAATTTCAAATTTGCATATTTCAAAAATTTAAATTTAAAATGATTTTCAAACCTGATCATTCTGTAAACACTAAAATAATTAAAATTTGAATAGCTTCCAATTTGCACGATTTTTAAAATCTGTTTGGGCATTTCAACTCAAATTTCAGATTTACATATCTTACAATTTCAAATGCCTTCCAGCTCCGAACATTTTGTAAACATTAAAAGAATTCAAATTTGAATACATTCCAATACGGACAATTATTAAATTCACAACTTTTTTAAGCGCAAACTTTTTTGATTTCCAATAATTTCCATATTTTAAAAACTTTTGAATATAGCCATTTTCAAATTTGAAATTTACCAAACAAGCGCAGCATTTAATAATTGGAGTATTATTTTTAGCAAAAGAAAAACATAAGAGAAATGTAAAATGTGAAGTATAACAACAACTTCAAATCTATCCGTCAGAAAAATATGGCAAATATATCATAATGAACAGAAAAATAAACACTTGCTATTTATGGCATATGATCAAAATTTAAAATTTGAATATTTCAATATATTGAATGCCTTTCGAATCTGAACATTTGATAAACGTAAAAACAATTCAAATATGAATAACTTCCCAATTTTAACAAATTTTGAAATTTGAACAACTTATAAGTGCCAACTTTTTTAAAAAATTCAACAAAAATGATCAGAAAAATACATGCTAACTACTTACGACAAAATACAAACATTTTTGGACATTTTAATTTGGCAAATATTTAGATACAACCTTAACACATTCCCTCTAAATAAATGGAGTTGATTTTAAAAGATACTTATATAGTGTATTCTCCCTGATTATGGACCTTAATTAAATATCTATGTCAAACTACAAACATATTTGAACATCTAAATTTGCTACAAATTTTGCCGATACTCCAGACGACAAATTACGACGAATTTTAACATTTTGAATCGCAATGTCCACGGTGGGCTTTACTAGGTGATGTAATATAAGAGCTGCTTTTATTTAATTTTTACGATTATTTTTTAATGATCTACAAAAGGTAAGAAAAATGTGAAATATTCCGAGTATTGTTTAAGCAAAAGCGAAAGATAAAAAATGAAGTACTGTTTAAGCAATGTTCCAATTCCTTAAATAAATGATAATGGAGTCATTTTTTTTACAAAACTCCAAACATTTCACATCTCTCTTAATAATGGAGTCATTTGTCTAAAAACCATAAGCAATGTTCCAATTTATAATAACGAAGTCATTTGTCTAAAAAAAAGAATTCACAAATATTTCGATTATTATTTCAGCAAAGAAAATTTAGATTTTGATCCCGAATGGAATATTAAGAGGAATGTGAAATGTGAAGTATAACAATAACTTCAAATCTATCCGTCGAAAAAATATGACAAATATATCAACATGACCAGAAAAATAAACGCTGGCTATTTAAGTCGTATGATCAAATTCCAGATTTGAATATTTCAAAAAAATTGAATGCCTTCCAAATCTGAGCATTCAAAAAACATAAACATAATTCAAATATGAACATAACTTATAAATGCAAACTTTTTTTGCATTCCAATAGATTTATATCCGAACAACTTTTGAATGTGCACATTTTCAAATTAGAATTCTTTACACCACGATACTTACAAATATGACAAATATATCAACATGAACAAAAAAAATAAACACTTGCTATTTATGGCATATGATCAAAATCCAAATTTGAATATTTCAATATATTGAATGCCTTTCAAATCTGAACATTTAATAAACGCAAAAATAATTCAAATATGAATAACTTCGCAATTTTAACAAATTTTGAAATTTGAACAACTTATAAGTGCCAACTTTTTTTAAACTTTTTTGAAAATTTCTACAGAATTAAATCTAAACAACTTTTGAATGCGGACATTTACAAATTCAAATTTTTTACAGCGCAGTAATTCTTCTTCTAACAACACGGTCGCGGCGTATGCCGCGCTAAGTTGTCTAGTACTCTTTAGGCTTGACAATCTAGCTGGATATATATTGCTTTACACTGAAACTATTATTTTGATAAGATGCTTTCTATTAAACACTCGTTAAGGTATCGCAAAAAACATCTAAACAACAGTTGTTGTTTGACAATGACTATCAGTTAGATGAGAACACTTGTTATTGCTTGCTAACACCAAATATTTACGCAGGTGTCATGTACATTACTAGCAATGATTGCAACAGTACCACTTTCCCAACTATTGTGTTTTCACATTCTTCTTGTCAGGAAAGTAAGTACTCCCTCTATTGCATAATATAAGATATTTTAGATATTTAATTATAGACTACATACGGATCGGAATGAGTGAATCTACACCTAAAATACGTCCATATACATCCAATTCAGGAAAAACTAAAAACAAATTATAATTTTTAATTGCCAACCAGTTAACAGCACAAAAAATGTTGCCATGTTCTTTCAGATATGAGTGCAAGGGAGAACCTGAGTTTTATTATAACATGAAAGTCTAATAATACAAGGGAGAAATTTTAGGAGGCTGCCAAATTATCCTGGGTTATCCATCTACGTTGATCTAGTTGTACATGTAATTGAGATATTTAGAAGATACTATTTTCTTGATATTATTTGATATGAAATAATTTATTTATACTGCTTAATACCATGCTCAATACTGTATCAGTTACCGCATAAATATTATTTGGCTTAAGGTCAAATCCAACCTCCATCAATCAGCGGCTGAGATTCAGACCTTATCTTACCTCTAGTGAGGTCAGGTGGAGGTCTGTAGTTGAGAAAATTGGGAAAATGTCAAATAGTAGGGCCTTTCAAGTTGTGATTTCGGCTAAATAGAGGATTAGTGAATACTTTTTTTAGGGGTAGTGAATAATTCCCCCCATTTCAAAAGGAAGTTCCTTATCCTATTAAGCACTTTCCTCTGCCGTCATATTGACAAAATATCATTCGTTTTAACTTGTTGGGCAGGACACTAACCTCTATGATTGTGCACAGGTCATCTAACTGGGCCAGAGTCATCCTTAATTCTGCTCAGCAGTAAATGGCGACCGATCTGAGCATGACGTCGTCCCAAGTGTTTCTCAACACCGGGCTGCCCTACCTGAAATTATCATGATCGACGTATTAGGCTACTCACAGTGAGAGTAACTAAGGTGGTAACATAGATGCCACCTAAGCGAAAAAATGATGTGGCAGATAATTAATGATGAGAGAGATTAATGGAGTAACATGGCTAGTTACCATCACATAGCGCTTCCCAAGACATGATGAGTCTACAAGCTAATAAATGAGACCATCTATGTTACTCTCTTGATGTTATTTTGCACTGTGAGGGTAGTAACATAGAATAGTAACATGCTTATGTTACTAGTTTTAGTTACTCCCCACTGCGACTGGTCTTACTGATTAGAGGCTGCCAGAAATCACCTCATTTTTACCCGACCTGTTTTGCCATAAGATTATCTTTTGGATTAAGATTTTTTCTCAAGAAATTAAAGCGCAAAAGTTTTACATTTTCGGTTCATTGATAGAAGAGTATTTTAGTACAAACCCGAAGGCTATACCATAAATTACAACTCAGCGCACTCCTAAAAGCTAGGCCTATGCTGGAAGGAGTGCCGCGAGGCCCACCGCCCTTGCTGATGCCCCCAACATGGTTTCTTCCTTGATTGTGTCAAGCAAGCTTGCTGGTTCTTCCAACATGGCTTCTTCCTTGATTGTGTCAAGCAAGCTAGCTGGTTGTGGATTGTCGATGATGACTGCGTTGGGTGTCCTTACATGAGTGCATATATACTTTGCACAGCCTACGCCTACACTAAGATTGGATGTCCAATAATTTTTCTTGCCCCGAGTGCATGTTACAACCTTCGATTGCACTATCTTCGGATGCCCTGCTTTTTTTTTTTCCTATATCATGATTTCATGTTTTTTACATTGATTTAATTGCGTTGTGTTTGGATATACTTGCCATTTTTTCCTTCGGTCGAATGATAATTTTTTGCATACAGTTTTATATTGGTGTTTTGGAAATGTTGTGACGCTTCTTGCATGGTTTCAACACACCGCGAGAAGATTTTTTTTTTTGAGGAACCGACAGTCATTTACCTTTCGATTAGATAGAAAAAGAGTGTTTATTCCTTTGTCGGGTCGACGCCTGGCACACTTCTTTTTTCACAACGCATCCTGAATTGTTAGGAAAATCAATCTCAGAGACACTGGTGACGACAGACAGACATAGGAATCAATCTCAGAGAGTTACAGCAACCACACAAGAACAAACAATCACACACTTATGTCCGAGAGAGGTATGGTGTTCAGTCGAGACACCGGTGGTGGTAAAGTGTTAGGATGTAAACGGATCGGATCGGATCGGATTTTGTCTCTACCATATCCTTTACCACATTTTTTCCTCGGATTCGGATCGGATCGGATAATGAACGGTTGCGGATTCGGTGGCGGATGTATATGATCACGGATTCGGAATGGAAACGAAGCGGATTCAAGGCGGAAATAAAATTAATCGGATCGGTACACTTAATGTACATCATCAACCCACAAAACTAAAAATAATCGCTCTACAACTTAATAACATAACAAACTTGTATTCCATAGTTTGTACAATGACCATGTAAGTGAGTTGTTGTTCAACAAATGAACTCCACAATTCACTAACTACAAATGGTGCTCTAGTAGTTTAGACATTTCGGTATAAAATCGGATTATAACCATCGGATAATCCTAATTAATTTTCGGATAATTCATATTCGGATGTTATTTTCCATACCGTATCCGGGTGTTCAGTTCCGAATCGGATCCTTATCCGTCGGATTCTTTAAAACCGGATATGGATTCTTTAAAATGGATTCAGCGGCGGAATCGGTGCGGAAATTATTCTATCCGTTTACACTCCTGTAAAGTGCACAAACATGGTCATTTAGATAATCGCAGTCTCTAACTCTGTTAGCTCGGAGGCATTATACAGTCCTCTAAGCAGAGCGAGCGCGATGAACCTATTGGCAGCTTCGGTGAAGTGGATGCCGTCCCATGAGAGGAACTCCGACGGGTCGGAGCTCTCCGTCGAGTCCGGTGTGCCGCAGAAAGCCGCCATGTCGAAGTGGTACGGGCCGGCCCCACCGCCACAGAACGCGGCCAACGGCCTGTTGCCGAAACCTGCACATCCAAAGTTAAATCAGCGAACGAACATAACATGTCCCGATGTCCGTAAATGTCAGGATCGATGAACTGAAGAAGATGGTGTTCTTATGTTGCTCGTGCAGGCACCGTATTTGCCGGGCGACGCGACCAGGTTGGATATGGGGCGGTAGATGTCGGCGTAGAGGATGGTTGTGCCGGGGTGGGCTCGGCGGACCTTGCGGAGCATGTTGTTGAGCGCCCGGTTGTGCAGCTCGGCGAGCTCGTTGAACCGCGTGATGCAGCCGGACAACCGGTCGTAGTCGCCGGGGAACAGGGCAAGCAGCTCCGGCTCGCACCCGAGCGGGAGCATCCCCGTCACCACCATCGACCTTGCTCCAGCGGCGATCACAGCCTGCGTACGTCGAGCACAAGACAAGTAAGTGATAACACAATTGATTGATAAAAGTTGGTGTTAGCATGTTATTTAGGGTGTTGATGGAGATCAGTTACTGTCAGGGCTGAACGGGTGACGGCGACGATGTCCGGCACCAAGCTCATTGCCAGTTCAGCGGTGCGGTTGCTGAATAATGCGAAGATGTAGTCGTTGACTCCGATCTCCCCGAAGTAGAAGATGGAGCTTGTCATGCCATTGCTTTGTTCTGTGGTATGCACAACGTGCAGTCAGAATCAAAAAATTCCACACAGGTCTTTGTTTCATTTAAACTTTGGCACCATCATACTTCTACCCATAAAAGAAAACCCTTTTTTGTTTGAAAATAGTGACCAATGTCCTCATTAACTTTAATACCCACGATACCACGTGGAACAAAATCGTGAACCCATCTACTCTATGCCCTATCTTAATTAACGTTGTGGGTATACATTAAAGTTAATGAGCTGTGTTCATTTAAAAACAACACGGGATTGCAATGTCATGTCTAATTGATCCTATAAGATTACTGGACCTTTTTTTTTTTTTTTTTAGAAACGGGGGCAAAAGCTTTGCCCCATATATTAATTAAGAGGAGGATTGCAAGAAGGCAAGTTTTGTGACCGCCCAAAATACAACGCGACTACTCTCGCGACATCAAGTTGCCCAAACATTTGGCACCCGCTAGAACCCACAAACGGGCCTCATTCTTAACTTTGTCTAAGAGGACTAACGACGGCACACTCTTGTTGTTAAACACCCTAGCGTTGCGTTCGTTCCACACCTCCCAAGTGACGAGCAAGGTGAGAGAGGCGACGGCCTTGCGATGTGGAGTAACATTGGTCATTGCAAGCCACCACTCGTTGAAGCTGAGGTTTGACCAATCTCCGGTGTTGACGTTTTGAAGACTTAGCCAACCTTTAATCAGATCCCAGATCCTTCTCGTGAAGCGGCAATGGACCAGCAGGTGGACAAGAGACTCGGTCGTTTGTTTGCAAAAAGGGCAAAGCCCGCAGTTTGGCCACCCTCTCTTAGCAAGGCGGTCCGCAGTCCAAACCCTATTTTGGTTTGCAAGCCATGCAAAGAACTTCGTCTTAGGCGGAGCCCAGGGCCTCCAGACCGACTTATCCATGGAGGAAGTGATGGAACCCATGAATTGCATCTTGTAAGCCGACTTTGCCGAATATTCACCATTCGCCGTGAGTTTCCAACGGATCTCGTCGCTCACATCATTGTTTAACTGGACGTTAGTGGTAAGGCTCCAGAGATCCACGAACTGTGAGAAGTGGGCCGTGGTGAAGTTCTCATCAAGGCGCACCTTGTTCACCCAATCAGCCCCCAACATAGCCTTCTGCACGGAGCAGTTCTTCCCACTAGAGCACTCGAAAATGAGGGGTGCGATGTCTTTAGGCTTCCTTCCTTCTAGCCAAGGCGCATGCCAAAAGGGGGTTTTGTGCCCATTCCCCACAGAAATCGTAGTCGCGGCGTAGAAAATGTCCATGTCTTCATTGGTGCAAGGGTTGCCAAAGCCCACCCAAATTTTTTCTGGGTCCTTCCACTCCAACCAAGGCCAGCGCAAGCGTAGAGCGGTCGCAAACTTCCCTAAATGAAGGATACCAAGCCCTCCAAGTTTCTTTGGACCTATTTTTAAATGTCGCTGAAAAATAAAGAGTTATTTTCAAAAAGTTTGAGTGGATGAAGAAATTTCAATGGAACATAGTGCAATAATTAGAACAATTATGGATTTCTATGATCCAGTTCTAGAGATCAAAGAATCTGCATAGTTCTATGGATTTCAATCCTCCAAATTTCCTATGAAATTCAAAGAGGCTCTTAGTTTTAGTATACGGTCGACATACATCAATCATAATTTTATTTGTCACTCTCAAAAAAAAAATTGTCACAGCTGTCGCCTAACAATAATTAGAACATATACTGCTTGTTCGATGCGTTTATTGTCGGAGAAAAGGGTTGTTGATTCGAGTACGACATAGTAAGCAAAAATAAAAATATAGTATTTTACTTAGTGGAGTAGTTAGTACTGGAGATGCATGGTAGTCTACCCCGATCAAATGAATCCCACCCCAATGACCCCACGGCAGAACAGCATCATGTTGACTTTTTTTTTCATGGATGAACAAGAGCAAGTTGTCTGACGATTCTAGCTAGCGTAAACATGGGATAATGGGAAGTGGTACTATCAAGAATGAATCTTACCGTCGCCTGAGGATGAAAGAAGCTCCAAGACATTGTTGAACCAGGTCGTCTCGTTGCTAAGAGAGACCGGCACGAACGTCATTATCCCCCTGCTCTTCAAGAAGGCCGGGTCAAGCGCCGTCGCGCCGCCCACCGCGAAGTTGGCACCATGACGAAAGTCCTCCGCGGTCTCGCCGGCGAGGTAGGGCGTTGGCGCGGCAACCCCAACGACTCCACTGCGCACACAAAAATCGTGAAGTTAACCGGCCAGGAACTAATGCAGGTCAACGCATCATATCTCGACCCCAATTCCTGGCTAAATGCTAGTAATGGTTACCGATGAAGTCGATGATGAGGCGGCCGTCGGAGGCCCGGCCGCTGGGATGGTGAAAGTAGGTCTCCCCGTACGGCGCCCGGGAGAAAGGCCCCCCGGCGGTGGCCGGAAGGATGGCCGCGTTCCCCGTATCGGTGAGGGAGTCACCGAAGCTGAAGACGCGGTCGTAGTGGGACAGCTTGCCGTCATCACTATGGTCGACATCAGCGCCGGGCACGGCGGCTGCCTCTGCGGCGACGACTACGACGGCAAGGAGAAGAAGAGCCACCAGGACACGAGATAATTGCTCCATGTTGATAGTTCCTGCAGCCGTTTGTATTATTTGGAGTAATAGGGTATTCGCTGTGTTGTCATGCAATCAGGCCCAGTGGCTGGTAAGCTGGTGGCATCAATTTCTGTGTTTGTTGGGATTAGCACGTCGTGGAGGCGTGGAGCTCGTGGCTCACGATTATAAATTTGAAATTCAGAGTGCTTTCCGGTTATTCACGTGTGCTCGTAGATCGGTTCTGAGATTCCATTTATAGATTGACTTCTTTTTTCTACTACTCCACGTCTTTTTGTATCTCTAAGTTGTGATTATGCAAGCACTATGGCGCGCGCACCAATACTCTTTCTCGTCAGCCTCTCTCTATTTTACGTCCATGCAAGCAATATCACGAACACAAGCAAACATGACATTGTACAACATTTGCTTTGATTTTTAAAACATTCATCTATCTAACCACTAATCTTGTTGGCGTTCTGTTTTAATGATTCGATTAGTCGAGGCAAAACGTTCCGTTGAATCTACATATTCTCTATTGTTTCGCTTGTGCTGGCAAGGGAAGCACACGTGCCACAAGTCACCTAGCATGGACAATGGATAAACAGTTCTAGCAATTTTATTGAGGTGACGATGATAATTTACATATACCGGGTATCTTCATATATAGATAGATATGATAGACACAAATAGAAGATACTTAGGTTCAAGAATTTGGTGTGCAAGAATACATATCGTGCTTAGTATGGGAAAACGCTAGCAAAAAGATAAGAATTAATGACGAACTTCTAAAACATGCAACACAATTTGTCTTCGGAATTACTATTGATAACAATTTGCAACTCACGGCTATTTCTATTGATAAAAGTTCTCCAAACAACATGTGACGTGATGACGTGCAGGTTCTAATTTTGGTTTGAGCAAAATCGTGACCGGCATGAATTTGAAACTTCGGAATTATCTGGTCCATGTTATAACAAACCTACAAAATTAATAAAAATAAATTTTGTCTATATCTTGTCCGAAAACTTCATGATAAAAGATTTCTGTAATTCCGTTCAGATTTTAGTCTGGTGACGTGCCGACATGGTGACATAGGAATCGATCTCAGAGACACAGCAAGGTCACAAGAACAATCAATGCCAAACGGTTATGTCTGAGAGATTTACTGTATCCAGTTGGGACTAGACTTGAGAGGTAAAATGAACAAACATGGTCACGCCAGATAAGCGCACTCTGTAGAAAGAAATAAGAATGTGGGCTAAGTTGACATCTGAATCCAGCGACGTGTGGATGGCGGCTGACATTAAGCCTAGCCTCTTTCTTCCCCGCCTCCAGTGTCACCCCACCTATTCTTCCTCCACCGCCCCCGCAAACCGATGCTGACCGAAGAGTGTAGGGCCTGCACATTGGGGGAGAGAGAGAGAGCAGAGGGCAGGCGCGCGGCGGCGGAGAGAGCATTGGAAAAAAAATGAGAGAATGTAGAAGGAAGTGGGAGAGATAAGGTGATTGGTTCGCACCGCCCAAACGCTTTCATGGGCCACGCGTCTTACTTGAGAAAGTGACTGCTCGCACGGTCACCCGTGAAACAACATTCGCTCACATTCTTGTTTACATCAGGGTAAAGAGCGTATACATTCGCTAGGGAAAAGTTAGCTAGGCGGGCACAACAAAAGAACCAGTCCAACAAATTTATCTAGGAAAAGCAAGCTGTGAGACAACCATAGATCGAAAAACACTTATACTAGATAATAGCAGGCCCATTAGGTATTCTCACCGGATAATGATGTCATAATTATAATGACTTTCTCCAACACCCGCGACTCAATATATTTCCCCGCAACAAATGAGTATCCTGAATGTAAGTTTTGGTCGTTTTGGCGAAGCCATGTGTCCAAACAGACGTTTGGCGAGGATGATGTGTCAAAACCTGCGAGTAGTGAGAAACGATAGCATGCATGCGCACCAATTTATCCAAGCTAGCGAGGATGATATTTTGGCGTGAGTGAGGCGGGCACCGTATTTTCTGGGAGAGGAGACGATTGCGGTGATGGGGCGGTACAAATCGCCGTAGTGGATAGACGTGGGGGGATGGGCTCGCCGGAGTCGCCGGAGCATGCGATTCAGCGCGCGATTGTGCAGTTGGGCGAGCTGGTTGAACGGCGCGATGCAGCCGGACGCCCGGTCGTAGTAGCCGCGGGCGCCGCTGGGTAACAGGGCGAGCAGCTCCGGCTCGCAGCCCATCGGTATCATCCCCGTCACCACCATGGTCCTCGCACCAGCATCGATCACGTTCTGCGTAGAAGCAGAAGAAATGAAAATATATCGGGAGATTATTTGCGTACTTGTGTTAATTAGTCGACGGTGACCGGTGAGCTGATCGAGTTGGCCGGTAGTACTACTTACGATCAGGGCCGAACGGATGACACCGACGATGTGAGGCACCAAACTCTTCGCACCCGCCGTGTCGTTGTTCATGAAGGCGAAGGAGTAGTCGTTGAATCCGATCTCTCCGAAGTAGAAGAGGGAGCTCGCACTGATCTTGCGCTGCTCTGTAATTGTAGTATATACAGTTCTATCCTAATCAGCGGCTTGTCAACCGCATGAGCTGATCAGCTAGTTGATCAAGATTCGGATTTTTTTGGCGAAAAGGACCACTTGCCCTAGTGAATTGCTAAAAAAGACCATCTTCTCAAAAAATTGTCAAAAAAGACCATCTAAACCGCGGCGACAGGCGGAGCAGGCGACATGTGTCGCCTGCCGCCACCAGTCATGACCAATTGCAAGCGGGCTGGAACGGGAAACTGAGCAAGGTGGGCCCTACCGCCACAGGTGAAGGCGGCATGATGATGTCCATCGCTTGCCCTCTCCTCTGGTACTATTCCACCGTTGATGCTCAATACATTGAAGTATACATGCATGCACAGCTTGATATGCGTGCGTGAGCAGTCAGCGACGAGACAAAATAATTAAGCGCCGTTCCAGTGCGCAGTCACGGGCTGGCTGACGTGCCGCCACTCACCGTGGCGGCATGCTCACCAACTCCATTTTCCGTTCCAGTTCGGCTCTGGTGGTGGCGGTGGTCCTTTTTGACAATATTTTGAGGAGGTGGCCATTTTTAACAATTCACTCGGGGAAGTGGTCCTTTTTGACGAAAATTCCTAGATTCGAGATCCCTCGGCTACTCCGGAACAATTGCAAGCGCAGCGAATTGACTCTTGTTGTAAAACTTAAATTCTTATTGGACCGTAGATAAAAATTAAAATGGCCAAGCCCTTGTCATGAATCATGATATATTTACCTTTGCGTGTGGAGGCAAGCTGCTGCAAAACACCGTTGAACCAGGTCGTCTGGTTGCTGAGTGAAACCGGCACGAAGGATGTTATCCCTCTGCTCTGCAAGAAAGCCATGTCAAGCGCCGTCGCACCACCCACCGCGAAATTCACGCCCTGCCGGAAGTCGTCCGCGGTCCTGCCGGCGAGGTACGGCGTTGGCTCCGGCAACCTCAGCCACTCCACTGTATCCACAAGACCACAACCACAAAAACGAATGATCAGGAATTCAGGTCAACGCTCCGAACCGGAACTAATGATCGCTGGTTGAGCGGCTGATGCATACCGATGAAGTCGATGACGATGCGGCCGTCGGAAGCCCGGCCGCTAGGGCCTTTGAAGTGGGTTTGCCCATAAGGCAAGTTGGTGAAGGGCCCCCCGGCGGTGATCGGCAGGATGGCCGCGTTCCCGGTGTCGGTGAGCGAGTCACCGAAGCTGAAGACACGGTCGTAGCGCGTATGGCCGTAGCTTGTGCCACTGCCTCCGGCGACAGCGGCGAGGAGAAGGGCCGCTAGGAGGAGACGAGAAGGTGGCGCCATTACGAGTAACAGGAGCCCGCGATCAGTGATGGTGCTACTAATACTTGCGTCTGTGGGTGTGCCAATCGCGTCGATGTCTTCGTGTTTTGACTTTTGGTACACCTGCCGCATGCACATGCTATCTTTACTAGAGAGCACATGATTTCTCACATGTTACCTACACGGCTACACTCTACACTTATGAGTTCACATTTGGATAATTAATCTACATTTATGGATATGTCCGCCTTCCTCACAGTTTCGAAATCTCGATGTGGAGCAGCATCGGAGAAACCGACAAAATTACAGTAATGGGAATGAGTTGATGCAGGAACATATGAGTACATATCTCATTTTCTCGACACATACACCAAGGAGTTGGACATCTCAAGCGCGAATGATAAAAGCTATACAAATGCCAATAAAATCAAACGGAACATGTCGTGTAAAACGCCAGCGGGAAGCCATGAGTATGGCAATTGCAGGAAGATGAGGTAAGACAGGTCGATGTATAAATCTACTAGTAGACTGCCCGTGCGTTGCAACAGGAGAGATAAATAGAGAATACCACATATTGTTTTCTATAATCAGTGCATTAATTTTATAAAAAAACACAATTCGGTAACAACTAAATATCTCTTGCTAAAATCTACTTAATGACGCGTTAAGGTATTCTCGCAAGATGTTATATTCATCTTCATTTGCGTAGACCTTGAGAAATGTGCTTAAATAATTTTTCTCATCTCGTAACCATTACGCATAGAAAATATGTAACCATCCGATAGTGGAAGTCGCCATGGTCCCAAGTCGGACCATGGTGACATCCAAAGTCAT
The DNA here is from genome assembly GCA_947311845.1 of Poa pratensis. Lineage (NCBI taxonomy): Eukaryota > Viridiplantae > Streptophyta > Magnoliopsida > Poales > Poaceae > Poa > Poa pratensis. The sequence continues at coordinate 81,030,869 of CAMZMU010000042.1, read as the reverse complement.
CGTGGTCCCTAGTCAGTCCTTGGCCTCAGCCAAAGCCGCAAGGGTCCCTAGTCAGACCATGGCCACAACCAAAGTCGCCATGATCCCCAGTAGATCCTTGGCCGCAGCCGAAGTCGCTATTGTTATATTGTAATTGTTTGATTCAATACACATAGTTGTTGGTTTTAATTGAAGTATGTTATTGTCCCGGTAACTTGAGAACACGCCCGTGCGTAGCAACGGGAAACAAAATATGGAATCCACTTGATTTTTCATTTCGAGGGAGTAAACCGATGTCTTAGACGTATCGATAATTTTTTTCGGTCGAGAGCAAAAAAAAAAGCTCGCGTGGTTAGTCGTTTTAGTATTTTTTTTCTTACCCGATTTGCTTTTTTATTTTGACCATTAATTAGTTTTACTCTTTATTATTATTTTCAATTGATTTTCAAGTAGCAGCTAACATTCTTGTACCTGCTATCAAGAAGAGCTATAGCAGTTAGTACGAGGGTGTGAGTACACAGAGCAAGCAGGAGCCAAACACACGCATAGCTAGCAATCAGCGGTGGGACTAAAGAAAAATAGCAGGCAGCAGGAAAATGCACCGAACCACATTCCCTTCTCTCAGTGACTCTGTCTCATCTCTCCTCCGAATTTCTTGCACACACAAAGTGACCCTGAACTTAGTTGGAGCACGACTCGCGACTCGTGTTACCCTGGCAACCGTCGATGCAGCGAAAGACGGCTATGGTCAATGTCGTTTGCCGCAGCTAGATTATACCTCCCAGACACGAGAATATCTTCTAGCACTGAGTCGAAGCATGACACCCGACCGCCGCCGCCGCAAGAATATCTCCTCAGGCTGAGTCGGAGCACGAATATCTATCAAGACCGAGAACAACTCTCCTAATCAAAGCACGGCTCCCGATCGAGACCGTCCGCGACTCCGATACACAATAGCTCCACGATCAAGTGTCGAAGTAGACGTGACCTCTGAGGTATCCACGCATTCTGCAAGAAGCGTGCCTCCCTACGCGTTGCAAGGCTCCAGTACACAATGTCACAGGACGAACTTGAAGTAGATCTTGAAGTTTCCGGGACCTCCTCTAGATCACTACCTAGATGAGGTAGAAGTTCAGGAAACACTTCCTCAAGAGAGGAGATTGGGGCGTCGGCACCTAGATAGGCGGCGACTATATAAGATTTGGGTGGTGCAAATGAAGAGGGTGTCCTAGTGTTGTCACCTTCTCCTTGGTTGCACCGAGGGATACGTATATAGGGGCGATTCCATGCAACATGTCATTAGTTTTGTCACATGTCGGGACACATGTCGAGTACCACACGTCTCAAGACAACACATGTCAAGTGTCTTGACTCATGTCGGGACACATGTCGAGTACCATGCCTCTGAAGGAAACACATGTCAAGTGTCTTGACACATGCCGAGACACATGTCGAGTACCATGCCACATGTAAATTCCCATGAGACATGTCAGAGGCCATGCAGCCGACTCCTCCCTTCCCGATCCTTCCACAAAGTTCGACAATATTCCATAATATTCTAGATTCTTCTAGAGCTACCCCTTCGTATGAATCACATCCGTAGTACAATCTCAATAATTGAGGGACTAAAACACAAAAAGATGAAGAGAGAAATAAAAAACGAGGGATGTACGTCTTACATGTGGCATGGTGGGTAATATTTGTGGACTTGGGTGGCTCTTTCTAAAATACAGACAGGTACGACTTACGGGTGGCATGGTGGGTAATTTTAGTGAACTCCAGTGACAATTTCGATGGCAAAGTTGTTGCATCATGTGATTTAGTGGGAGGGCAAAACGGTTATATAATAACAATGAGGTATGACTTACGGGTGACAATGGTGGGTAATTTTCTCCAACTTTAGGGAGAATGACGTCGAAAACACTAAAGGGCAGAAAAAACAAACATGTACTACTTACGGTGGGTAATTTTTGTGAACTTGGGTGGCACTTTCGATGATGGTGGAAGAAACCTTCCTCTCTTTATTTTTAGGTAGAGATGTACGGGATTGACACAAGAAATTAGCCAAATTCAACCCCTTGCTAAGAAGGTAAAGACCTTCTCCTGACGTATTGTCTTGTGTCTGAAACTTGTGTCATACAAATATGAATTGTCCTAGATGGATCATGGGCAGTGCATAACATATATAGGCAATGCCCAGATTATAGTGATGATTATATTGGTGGGTATTTAACAAACCATGATTACGTTGGTAACGGGCATGTTAAACGTAGTGCGTCGTAATATCTCCTTGGGTGCTTGGTGATATAACTCACGTGTGGACATGTTGAAAGTGCATGGTGTCCCCATGTGTGGTTTTGGTAATTAATGACAATCCTTGTGGACTAATGTTTGCATTGAGATATTCTTGTAGATCTTGTCCATAGAAAAAGATTGGAGTTCATGTGTTGGACTCTAGAAGATTACATGATGATCAATGCTCTATTCAAGAGTTTATATGAAGAATGGTCATGTATAGAGGTGAGCATAATGCAAGTATGGCTTGGAAAAGAAGAATGAGTGAACATTCATGTTTATCTCCAAGCCATCATATATATTAAGAAAAGATTATGAAGTGCAAGTTCAAGAGAAGCATCTCAAAGAAATCCTACGCTTGAAGCTTGCCACCCATTTGCAGATATTGGTCAAGTGAAGATGTGCCTATGAGAGGCTCTCCCACATTGGAGTATGGGGGAGCAACATGTGAATCTTCATCAAGCGAAGCGTAATCAAGAAAGGTGGTCCACTTGAAGAGATCAAGATTGTCATCATCTAGCTCAAGTGCATTGCGCAAGGCAAATGTATGATCTTGATAGGTTTTCTCTTCTACCGGTCTCATGCTTGGGAGACCGGGTTATAGGATCGGTGGGCGTACTATCAAGAGGGGCTCTCAAGGGTGTAACTTGATCGCATCTTTGTGGAGAGCTCAAACCTTTGCATACTTGCAGATCATCTTTCTTGTTTCTTATTTGGCTTTTATCCATGTGAGGATTTAGAGCTTGTTTTTATCTCCATACCAAGCTCTAGTTCATCAAAAATAGATTTAATATGAACATCTTGTTGTGTTTTTGATGATTGAAGATTTTATCGGTTTGTCTTTTCTAAGAGAGGTCAAACTCTCCTCTTTGGTTCCCTCCTCACATGATGGACTATGATGTTTCTCTGCATGATCTTGTAAAGCTCTTCGTTGTGATTCCAACGAGCCCAAGAACATCGAAAACGGAGTCCGGATGATCAAGATATGTTTGTTTTTGTGTTTGGTGTTTTTTGCATTTTTTTAGGCCGGCCTGGCCGGGCTCCTAGGCCGGGCACAGGCTGGATGCCTCTAGTGGTCAGCCGGCCTAGGCCGGGCGCAATGCCGGCCCAGCCGAGCTCCAAGGCTGGGCTCGCGTTTTGGGCATAACGGTTGGATTTTGGGGGTCCTATTTAAGTGGGTCTTCTTCCCCAACGATCCCTAACACTTACAGCTCGTTTTCCCCCCCTCTCTCTCCTCCATTGTTGACCTTGGAAAAGCTTGCCTGCTCTCAATCCCTCCCATGATTCTTGCATATCTTTGAGGGAAAAGTGAGAGGAGATCTAGATCTACAATTCCACCAATCCATCTCTCCTCTAAGTGAGGGGAACCTAATAGATCTTCATCTTGGAGTTCTTGGTGTTTTTCCTCCTTTGTTCTTCCTCTCTTATTCCCCCATTAGCATTTGTTGCTGTGTTGGAATTTGAGAGTGAAGGACTTGAGCACTCCTTGTGTTCTTGCCATTGCTTTTGTGCATCGGTTTGTGCTCTCCACGAGGATTCGTGGAAGTGAAAGTTTGTGAGCTTGTTACTCTTGGGTCTTTGGACTCTAGACGCCATTGTGGTGGTTGAGACCTTTTGTGGTCACTTGTAGCCATCCGGGAGCCCCCAATTCAGTTGTGGGTGTGTGCCCCGGATTGTTGTTGTAAAGGCTCCGGATTCCGATAGTGGAAGGTGAACCAATCCTTTGTGGTGCGGTTCATCGGAGAAGAAGGTGAAGCCTGTTGTGGCGTTGAGACCAACCTGTTGTGGTGGCTCACATCTCTCCAACGAGACGTACTCCCCTAAAAAGGAGGAACTCGGGAATACATCATCGTCTCCACGTGTCTCGGTTATTTCTACACCCGAGCTCTTTACTTATGCACTTTACATTGTGATAGCTTTCGTGCTTGAAGTCTTGTTACTTGTCTTGCTTAGCATAAGTTGTTGGTGCACATAGGTGAGCCTAGTATATTTAGGTTGTGTGCTTGTTAAATTAAAACACATAGTTTTATTCCGCATTTATCAAGCCTAAACCGGAAAAGTTTTATATCGCCTATTCACCCCCCTCTAGGCGACATCCTTGTCCTTTCACATGTCCCAATCTTTATGGATTGACGGAGGAAAAGATGAACTCACGCTCGAACATGAAGAATAAGAACACAAACCTGATACAATTGACGTGTTTTCCTCACCGATTGGCCCAACCGGCCCAATAAAATCCACAAGTGTGGGATTTTGTTCTCTTGCTCTTTTCCCTCTATCGCTCTCTGAGCATCGAGGGCGGTTGCAAATCCTAATACTTATTATCTCGCTGTCAAAATTATACTCGTGAAATATGTACGAAGTGTTATCATATTGTGAACTAATGTCACCTTTTTGTGTCCCACTGCATGTTGGATGTGCATGCTTTGACTATAGTTTCATTTCAATGAGTGCTATGTAGAGTAGCAGATAGTAGACATTATTTATTTTGTATATTTGCATATCTTTTCTTATCCTTGTTATATACTAGAATAAAAATTCTTAAGTAGCACAAAAGTCTGATGCATGCATTAAACTATGATGTAACAAGATACTTAAATATTAATCAAGTTGATTTGCAAAATAAAACATTGTAATAGGAAGCGTAATAGAAGCAGCTCTCAGTTTTTTAACATATAGTTGTACAATTTTTTTTAAAGATCTTCATTGATTTTTAGGTAAAGTATGTTTAAAATAGGCATTTGCGACAGAGGTGAGGAATTGGTCGATGGCAATGCCGTAAAGGGAACAACGTTACATAACATGAAACTTACTATCGGTGGGATCACCACCCGGTGGTCACAGGAGTTGAAAAAGGCTCCACCAAGGTGTAGTGGGGCCCGGCTGGCCAAGCAGGCCGAATCACCAGAGTCTGCCGGCTACTCCCGGAAGCCTGCCCTTAGAGGTCGCCAGATAAAAGACAAAGCAGAAGACAAGACAATATAAACGCGGTGTACTGCCGAGTCCCTCAAGTCAAGGGGTGACGTGAGGCACAGTGCGCAATACCCTTAATCATCTAACAAGGCATAAAGGAGACAACCATGCTGGTGACCATCGTCGCCGTCGTCGAGACAAGTGGCGCGGTCTCGTCAGCACATTCGTCACCGGCGTTACACTGTACGTGACCAATCGGCGAGGCCCACCCGGTTCCTGCATGTCCGCACCGTAGCCGACCGTACCATCATACCATGTAACTGGTCCACCAGCCTATTTTAAGGTGGGCTGGGAACCCCAAGAAAGGGGTTGTCTTCTATAGCATTACACCATCACAAGAAGAATACCACGATACAAGTCAAGGAGCAACTTTGTACTCCGTGCTCATTGATACGACTTCTATCAGGAGTAGGGGTGTTGCCTCAACCGAGGCCCCAAACCTGGGTATGCCTCGGTGTCCCGTGCTTGTATCCGATCCCGTCTATGGACGCAGTCGTTCGCCCGCATTTGGCCTCACCCACTAAGTCATCCTTGATGGCACTGCAGTGCAACAAACCGCGACAGTTGGCACCCAACGATTGTTTGAGCAATGCCGCCAAACCATTTTTGTGTTGCTCCGTGGAAACTATAAATTGTTATTGCTATTGCAGGTGGATTTGGTGACCGATACGCTATTTTTGACTTCACAGTGGTGCATTGGTGTAAGGCTGATTCGTGGTATGCTTGTCCATATCATGCAATGTACATCAAAGGTTAAGAGTGGCATGGCCATGGAGTTTCTTTTTGAGAGAAAAATTTCCGAAAGCATGTTGTGGTTACTCGGCTTGACTATGGGAACATAAGAAAATTTATTGTTTTTGAGTGGCATTTGTAGTTATTCCCTCCGTTTCTAAATATATGATGTTTTAGGTGTTTTACATTTTGTCTAGATACAGACTAAAATGTGTCTAGACACTATAGATACATGTGAACTGGTAAAAGAGCTAACGATTTATATTTAGAAACTGAGCGAGTACTTTTTCTAAGTTGTGACATTCTACAAATGCTAAGGCTACTCAAATAGTGCTCGAAGATGACATCTGTGTGCCATGACCTGATCACTCCTTATCAATTAAAAAATTTAAACACAAATCAAACAGATGATGCTCCTCCGTGACTTAGGCCTCCTTTGAATTGGAGGAAATATGAAGGAAACGAACATGATTAGGAAATATTCGGCACTGTTCATTCATTTGAATCGTAGGAATGGTGTAAGGGGAAGGTAGAGAGAAATTTCCTCCGTGTCTCACTCCCAAGACAAAACATACAGGAAAAGAAAAATTAGCTCACACCTCATTCTTTCAATCATGTGTACAAGGAACTAGGAAAGTTTGACACCGGCCACACTTTCCTATCCCTATCCCTTTCCTATTCCTTTCATTTTCCTTTCCTTTGATTCAAAGAGGCCCTTAGTTTATGCTTTTGATTTTTTACTTTTTTGAAACGTCAAATGTGTTTTTTCTCAAAAAAAGAAGAAAAAATATCATAGACGTCTAATTTATACATTTTCAATGTTGACGTGTGCGCTGCACGTACATTCTCGTTCCGTTGCTAAATGTAAGTCTTCTATTCTTTTTGTCACACATATATCTAGACATATTTTAATACAAGATTCACATAGCTTATGAACGCATGGCAAACATGACAAAACAGTACGAAAACGAAATTGATTGATCTGGGACCGGGACGCACGATCTAGATTCGACGTGGTTTCAGGTTTCCACATCAACAAAACTTCATCGAAACTGCATGTGTTTAGGCGAAGGGCAGAACTGTGAATTTCGTAAACGTGTAGCGCCTCGTTGGTGTTAATTTCTCCTCGTCTCTGAAACCCTAACCCCCCCTCACCTCCCCCCTCTCGCCGCCGATCGGACCCCAAATTCGAATCCCTCTGTTCCCGGCGCCAGCCGCGCGCCGCCATGCCGGACGTGCAGCCGCTCGTCAGCGACTTCGTCCTCAAGCTCAAGCGCCGGTAAGCAATTCCCCTCCCCGTCCGATTCCGTGCCGAACCGGCGTCGCTCTGGTGTGCTCATGCGTCATGCTCGTGTGTTTTGTGTGTGGGCAGTAAGGTGGAGGGGTCGCATGCTGTGGCGCGGCAGACGGCGGAGTTGCTGAGGTCAGTGGTGTCGCAGCACCGGATGGGCAGCACTAACCAAGCGGCGGCTCTCGCTGACGCCATCCGAGCCGTCGGGGAGCATCTCATAGCAGCCAATCCCATCGGTGCGCCCCAATTTTTTTTTTCCGAATTGTGACCCCATAACGTTGCTGTTAAACTCGGATTTGCTTATTTCCCTCTGTGCATCGTTTACTTGCTGGTGCTTGACTCGGTTCGGTGCAATGTATTGCTGTGCTAGTGAATTTTTTGCTTTGATAAGTGCAAAATCCATCGATTTATCTGTGGCAATAGTTCAATATTTTCGATTATGATGCTCTTTTTTTATGTGCTTAGTGTGTGTCATGTTCATGTAGATAATGTATTGCATTTTTTACATCTTTGTTCTCAAGCTAACAAGCTTAGATTCTCCTATGTTTGCCTTTGATTCGATCGGCCGATAGAATCATTTGGGTCGTGGCTATGGAAAGCACATACCTTGCGGAACAGCTGAGCTTCTAGGTAATATAGGTTGGCGCAAATTGAAAATTATTTTTATATAGCCTACACTTATTGACTGCTTAAAACGTTGTCCAAATTTTCAATCTATTTCCTATTTGAAATGATGTGTACCAGCTGGTGGAAATGATAGAAACTTTATCTTCCAACAAATGCACCTAAATTTCTGTATTTTGTACATTGCTTTTTTTTTGTGTTGTCAAATCTAGTTTTCCAATTTGGTCCAGCATATCGTCAGTTGTGTGACCATAATAAGCTAGACGTGAGTTGACATCAGTGAACTTGTTTCGCTGAAATTTAAGTTCTGAATTGTAATGTAGCTTTTCGTTCTAAATCAATCAGCGTAAATCTCTGTGCCACTTGCTGAAACCTAGTAGGGCACTTGCATACTTTCTTTAACTAGACATATAACCCCTGTATTTCAAAACTAATTATTTGCAGATAGTGTCCTGCTAAAACAAGAGACAACTCATATGAACATGTGAGATACAAGTTAAAATAATGAGATTGTAAATGTAGCGTTCCAGCAAAAAACCACTAGTTTTTTCTTATGGCTTATTACAGCTGAAGAATTTGATCCGGCTATCCGCTTCCTCCAGGTTTAGGTTGGAAGAGATAATACTTTTGACATGTGAGTTTAATTTTCCCGACTCATTTTGAGGAAGTAGAAATAAGGCATGTTAATGCATTACCCCCTCTATTTCTCTCGGTGAATATATGTAGCATTTTGATTTGTTGGCACTAGCACCATTACACCTTACATAATTTAGTAAATTCAGTTAATATTTGATCTGTAGCTAGATATCAATCAGCCAGTCCCATGAATATTTCAATTGCTGAATGGGCCAAAGGTGTCAGAAATAAGGATGATTTCGTCATAGCAAATTGCACCCTTACTATAGGGTTGCACACGGGCACTTATTATTCAGCTTCAACTTCATGTATTGTGAATAATATGTTGTGTAGCTAAAATTAGCTTCAATATTTCTGAAATCTTTCTCTTCTCTGTTTGCAGAGCTCGCTGTTGGAAACATTGTGAGACGTGTCCTGCATATAATAAAAGAGGAAGACATATCTTCTACAGCAGTTGGTATTGAAGGTCTTTCTGTAACTGCTGTCAGTGATGATGAATATGACAGTGGAAATGATGACCGTCCTACCTTATCCGCTGCTGTTCTCGCTTCCCATGCTAGAAACCTTCTTCGGGCACCATCATTGCAGACTCTCCTGGATGATATTCCTGTGAGCACTGCACTTTCACATTCTGCATCATCAGCTGGGGATTCAGACGGTAAAAGTAAATATACGATCTCAAGAATTTTTGTTCTCTTCTACTACATCTGAACAGGCATTTATAGTTATTATTCTTTTATATTTGAATCATCTACTTATATATGCTACCGAACAGGCATTCCTTTTTATATTGATTTATTTTGGAATCGTCTTGTGTTTAAGAAATCATTAAATTATTGATATTTTCTCAAGTTTCTGACACCCTTAAATTGCCTATTCATTTCAATATTTGTGTTACTGTTGACTCTGAACTTGTGTGTCTTCCATGTAAGCAGCTGGAGATAAGAGCTTAAAAACTCGGAAACTAAAGCATGATGTTATTGCTGCCATTGGTGACCTTATTGAGGAGATAGATACATGTTATGACCAGATTTCTGAGCAAGCGGTTGAACTTATTCACCAAAAGTACGATCATCTTGTGGCCAACATACATGAATACTACTTTAACATCAACTAATGAGTAATCACATCTATCTCTTCAACTGAAATAACTATGCGATGGAAAACATTTTTGAAGTTTTGCATACAATTGGGATTGGGATATCGTAGACATCTGTATCATGGAAGAACATGTGCCCAATGCTAAATGGTTACTATTTCCGGTGATTACACTACTTCTCTTACAAAAATCTATCTAAAGAAGCAATCTTTTTGTCGATTTTACTTGTTATCCGTACTACTCTATCTTGACAGATAAATTTAATCTAGTAAAGTTTGCATGGACTTAAATACTTTGTAGGTGTCAACTAAGCTCATAATTCGCCCCACTATGAATATAATAATAGATACAATTACATCTTGTAACACTTAAGACCATCTTAAACATCTTCCCTTTTTGTGTTTCACATACCAACCGGGCCTAATTAATGTTTTTGTTTTCTCCAGTGAGGTCATCCTAACTCTAGGTCGTTCGAAAACCGTGAAAGAGTTCCTGTATGCTGCAAAAGAGAAGAAACGATCTTTTCGTGTATTTGTTGCCGAAGGTGCTCCAAGGTTTGTCCACCTTGCCATCTCATTGACCAATTTCTCTTCGAATCTTCTCGAGTGATTCACTATTGTTGTTTCAATGCTTTAATTAGATACCAGGGACATGTTCTTGCGAAAGAGCTGGTTGAGAAAGGGGTACAGACTACTGTTATTACTGATTCGGCTGTTTTTGCTATGATCTCCCGAGTTAACATGGTATGTATGTAGGGCTATATTATTCTATAGACATCTTTGTTTCTGTTACAACTTTAACTCTTGATTCATCTTATAGGTTATCGTTGGAGCTCATGCAATAATGGCAAATGGTGGAGTTATTGCACCAATAGGGATGAATATGGTTGCTCTTGCTGCTCAAAGGCATGCTGTGCCCTTTGTCGTCGTTGCTGGAGCCATAAGGTTTGTTTCTATGTTTTATGAACTGAATTTGCATGTCGATTGCAATGTTTCTGTCTTAAGCAACTAAAGAATCATGATATGCTTTTCTGTTATTCAGAAGGCATAGTGTTTGGTCAATATAGACATGTGGTTTCTTCAGATTCTGATCAAATCGACTGTCCTACTGCTGTTAACCTATTTGTTTCAATGTCTGTAGTAAAATGAAGGACAAAAGTTGGTTAGTCACGGTGTGACACCATGTGTGCATTGACCGTGTGACACCATGTGTGCTATGTCAACAAATATCATTATAATTGTGAGAGTATTATTACTGCATCAAATTCCAACACATAAATGTGTTGTCAACTTGTCATTTACTCTTCTCCACAAATGTTCTGACAATCTCAGCTGTCAGGACGTCACTTTGATACTTGTATTGTAGATTCTATAGTCCGCATTGCTCTTAGGTCTCAAAATGTTTGGTACATTCATCATCCTTGCTCTTCTTTCCTAGTTGAATGTATTAAGGAGAATGATTTTATTTTTAGAATGTCAATTAGACCACTAGATTTCGTTTTCTCCAGTTGTCAACTAAATCTTACTCTGGTGAGCAATACACGTTGTGGCCTCTGACCGATGACCACACCAACCAGTATTTGACTGCTGAGCTTTCCCACTTATTTCATCTATAGAAGGCTTTATGCCTTAAAAGCTATGATTATTCCTGTTAGTTATAGTGCTGTTAAAGTGCAAGAGTTGTTTGCTGTTGTAACCTCTGTCTCTCCTTTTATGTTTTGCCAACTTGTATGTCTCATAGTATTTTTTTTTGATATCTTATGTCTCATAGTAGGAACTTAATATTTCTCTAATTTGCAGTTGTGTCCTTTATATCCACACAACCCGGAGGTTTTACTCAATGAACTTAAATCACCATCTGATTTGCTCGACTTTGGTGAGTTCTCGAATTGCATGAACTTCAGTACTCAGGATGGTACTCCTCTTCTAAATGTTGTCAATCCAACATTCGACTACGTGCCACCGAAGCTCGTCAGCCTTTTTGTCACCGATACGTAAGTTCTTTTTGCACATATCTGGGACAATGCAAACAAAGTTCTTTATGCACCTATATTTGGGATCATGTAAACAAAGAAATTATGTTTGTGGCTGCTTCCTCTGGGAGTTGAGTATGGAAGAATACACATTGAATATTTGTGCCTTGAGTTGTAGTTCCATGTAGTTCTTGTGTGTTGAATTTGAATCATACTTATATTTTGTGATATCCTTTAGTACAGAGTTTAGTCATGACATTTTGTTTTCTGATTTCTCACGTGATCTTTATATTTGAGTACTGAGAACTATGATTAATAATTGATAATTAGCTATTTAGGAATGGAATCAGTGGATCCTGTCTAAGTTGTAGGTAGTGTGGGAACCCTAGCTCACCTGTATTCTAACTCCTGTTCGCTTTGAACTAGGGTGCCTATTGTCCTATTTAAAGAAAAGATATATTGTTTAGTGTTCTGAAAGAAAATTTAATCTTGTACTGATATATACGTAAGTCATCCATTTTTCTTTTGTTTTTGATAATCTTTTTCCTAACATACTTACCAATCTTTACATAACAGCGGTGGACATAGTCCATCATATATTTACCGTCTTATTTCTGAGTACTACTCAGCTGATGATTTGGTAGTGCGGCGGACATCAACGTCATGAAAGAACACCAGGCACAGTGGACTACTCGTGTGTTATATAATTATGAAGATCATATGGGATCCTGTGTAAACCCAAGCGACGTTGCCACACTCATCGCAGTTCCTCGTTTTGCTTGTAGAGATAGTTGGAGATGATGCCCTCTTGAATGGAATTGGCTGGTTTGCCTTGGAAATTCAATTCTGTAATTACTGCCATATCGCAGGAGTTCAGTGCAAGCATGCTCTTTGAGATAATTTAATTTCTGGCCTTCTTTTTTTGTGTAAACTGCGGAGGCAATGGGGCCCAGATATCAGCCGTTTAATGAACGAACTGTATAAACTGGAGAAGCTAGATATGTGTGACCCAGTACGTGTTGCAGTTTGTAAAAGAGTGGAGTGCTGGTCTAGCACAAGTTTTGTCTGCTCCGTATTAGACTTTGGCCTGGCTTTTGTTGGTGTTGGAGAGTCAAACAATGTGCAAGAGAACACTATATTTTTTTGAGAGTACGTGTACCTTAATGTTATACAGGCAAAAAGACATTTACTAGATCATGTCCAAACTGCGAACAGGGTGAACAACTACACCCTAGCGGACGCAGCTTCAATGACTTTGAAGCTCAAAGTCTATCGGTGACTTTCGAGCCATCTTAGCCCAGACTACACCCTAGTGGGCGCAACTTCAATGACTTTGAAGCTCAAAGTCTAGCGGTGACTTTGGAGCCATCTTAGCCCTTCAAAGCAAATCCAACGGACACAACAAGATGCATCAACCAAACTAAATAAAATCTAAAGTGCACAATTTTTTTTTGAAAAATTCCAGTAATTTTTATATGTTGAATTATACATTCTGAGAAATTATTGTAGAATTCGGACATACGGTTTATGAATAAACCTCGTTTTTAGTTTCACACCAAATTTTGAACAAAACCATATACCATGCATAAACTTCTAGTTTGATGTGATCAGTAAATTTGACCCTAGTTTGTTTGATGTGATCTATAAATTGGACCTGTTACCAAAAGCTAAAAATTGTTCAGCTCACCAAGATGATCACATATTACTTAGTGTTTTTAAAAATTCATAAAAAATATAGTTTAACTTTTAAACCATACAGTTTTACATAAATTGTCACCAAAGTATTGAAAAATCGTATCGGAAACGTCAATATACAACACAATGAAAAAATATAGTATGCAAAAAGTGATAACTAACAATTTAAGGATACAAATAAATAAAGGATTAAGAGATAAAAAAGCAAAAAAACAAAGAAGGGCACCCTCAAAGGATGATAGTGTGGTGTCCTACCTTTCGATTTAGGTTTTGTGGTATTGCTTATGTCTATCTTTGTGCTAAAGTCATGGATCATTTCCATTCAATGCTTTTATTTTCATATGAACAAAGAAAATGGGGTTATTGTGATCATTTATTGAAGGAAAACATTGGTGTAGCGCTTGCTAGTAGTTGTGCTGAGTAACGCAATACTTTGCAAAGAGTGCAGATCCACTAAGATATTCATGTAAAAAGTCCCAAAACATAAACATGTGATCTAGTTTTGAATTCAAATTTAAAGATTGTTCATAGTTTAGATGCTTGGTTCTTCTTTTATAGTATTTTTGTTTCTCCTTTTAAAAAAAATGTCGGCTAACTATACCCCCCTTTTTTACGCAAAAGGCTAACTACCCCCTTCTCGGGGAAACCGCTTCACATGGAGCAAGTTCTGAAAGCCCTCAAAAACAGAAACCCAAAAAAACACAGTCCCATGCTAAGCAATGATCATATGTCGAGCAAATAACTATCACGAGGGCAATATGTCGCATCGCAACCACAGATGGTAGACACGTGGGGTGATTTCGTAAGGATACTCCCTAACTGGTGGCTCAAAAATATAATCTCAACTTGCCCTCTCCCCTACCAAAACCTCAAATCGAAGACCCACAGAATGGCGTTGTGCAGAACAACGATATTTCCTATTTTGATTTATGCACCTCAAAACCTTCTCTCTTCTTTCTTAGCTAGATTTAGATTCAATTTCTTCTACTCATATACCGACTAAGTGCATCTGCCTCCACCACTTAGGTGCCTCTAGTCCCAGTACTCGCGGCTGAGTCAAACAACCATGATGGATTTAATCCTTATAGCAAGGCCATTGTCCACCGCCACAAGAAAATGTATTTAATTCCAAGTTTCTTATTCACACCATACATATTTTTCGAGTAGAACCCCTAAATTTGGTAAATTGGTTTACTTTGTGTCCTTGGAGTAATATTTGTTATAATGTCGAGTTGCTTTTGGATAGAAAACTTGTGCCTAATTGGTTGTAAAAAGAATATAAAGTATTAAGCTTGTTCCACTGGGTGGTGAAAGTTGATTTGGTTGAAAGTGATGTGACGTGGTTGAAAATTGATTTGGTTGCGTTCGATTTCAGAAAAGCACAACATTCACATTTAAAATTTAGTATTATAAATCTTCTTTGGCTCCAACAATAAACTATGTCGATGCTAGAGCAGGAGTTGAGAAGGACAAGCCAGTCACATTGTTGGTAGGCGAAAGGTGACATGAGAGACGCATTGTAGATCAAGGGTTGGCTTGTTCCGACAAGTCATGGCTGGACCACCCTCTTAAAATATGAAAAGAGGAGGGATACACTTGTAACAAAAATTCAATGTGAGAAAATCAGAAAGAAAAATGAAGTACTTGAACATTACTTAAAACATACATTGTTTTGTCGGATTTAACTTTGATGTGAAGCTTGATGTCTACAACAAGTACTTTGGGATACTAGAGCAAGTATCATACAAAATGGTAGAGGATGAAAAGAATGCTTTATATATAATCGCGGCTACAAATTGTTTATGGTTAGAAATTCTTGCGTTACGAAAACACCCATGCAATTTGCAAGAAAAACAGCATGACTAAATTATGATAGAAAAGAATCACCAAAAGCGAGCCCAAACCATGCAAAGCACCTCATGTCACCACATCGACCGTCCTAGACTCCTTGTCGGTTCAGACGCGTGAGATGCGTGTTAGGCAGATGTTAATTACTCACTCCCACCTTGAATAAAATTTGTACTTCTAGATTTAGTACTAGCTTTCCTTGCATAATCACTCACTAATTTAATGCCATAAATACTGATGTTTTCTCTATAAAATTGGTAATTTTTTTATAAGTTTGACTTAGCTTTCCTTGCATTCCTAGCCAATCTATTTTCTTTTTATAAGAGCTATTAGCTCAATCTTGTACTCCCTCCGTATCAAAATATAAGATGTTTTAGCATTTTTGGACCCATATATATCTAGACGTGTTCATGTGAATCTTGCACATGAACATGTCTAGATACATATGGGTACAAAAATGCTAAACCATCTTATATTTCGATACAGAGGGAGTATTTTCTAAGGATTTAGTATTATATAATATCCACATCTATCAATATATCAAAGCTCACTGGGTTAGCCTTCCGCCCGATGCCTCCACGTCGCCCCCTTTTCTCTGCCGTCCGATCGTCGAACGGACGGTCCAGATTAAGCCACGCCGCACGCCACAGTACTAGCTACAGTTTAGCACTTCTACAGTGCGCGGCGCATTCCGCACCGTCGATCGTCCATCCAACAGCCAATTCGACGTGCACACCGGAATTTTACAGAAACAAACTCGCAAGCTGACAAATTACAGCGGAGTCCATACTTTTACACTGCGAAGGACATTTTTGCAATTCCACGAAATTTTAGGGGTTTCCCTGTAAAAACATCCGCAGACCCCTCCCCCTCCCCTCCCCCCGCGCGCGCGGCCAGAAATTGCCGGCGGCGACGCCGCGCTCCCCGCCGCTCCCCTCCTCCTCGCACAGATCGACGGCCGCCGGACGCTCCGCCGTCGCCGCCTCCACGTCCTGGCCGAGCGCCGCGTTCCGGGACACCGCGGCCGCGCGGGAATCGCCGCTGCCGCGCCCGCTGCCCTTCGCCGCATCCGCACGCCGCCGCAGCCGCTCCGGCGACCCAAAATGGGCGGCGCCGCCGCCAACGGGCTCCCCGCCACCAGCCGCGTCGGACGCGCCCAGGCGCGCGTCCCAGAACGCGGTGGCGCGCCGCCGGCGAGCTCGACGCCGCCGCGGCCAAACCAGGCTGCTCTGGCCACTGTGACGTCATGATGACGTCACAGCGGGCCCCACACGTCAGAATTTTTCTTTTTCTCTTTTTTTTAGAAAAACCTGTTAACTTCTGGAAAATCAACAAATTTAACTATACCCAATATGAAAATACAATAAATATATCAAAGTGGCCAAAAAAAAATGCTGACTATTCATGTCGCTCGATAAAAATTCAAATTTGAATATTTAAAAATTTTAGGTGCCTTTCAAATTTGTCCATTTCGTCCACCGGAAAAATTTGCATAACACATCCAAACGATCGGAAAAATAAATACTAGCTACTTATGGCAAAAAAAAGACATGTCTTCAAATTCCAATTTGAACAATATTTCAATAAAATCCAAATGCACTTCCTCTAAACATTATTTGCAAAAAATACAAATTCATATCCTCTAATTATGGATTGAATTTAAATTAAATTTTAAAAATTCCCACATAATGTATTTCCTCTAATTATTCAGCTAAATTAAACATCCAATATAATTTCAATAATTTTCCAAATTTACAATTTATAGAAAAGGACATTTCCAAATTTGAATTTTACCACACGACATTTTTCGAAATCTGAACAATTTTTCGAACGTACGCTCTCTTTGCATTTCAATAATTTTCAAATTTGCATACTTTTAAAATAAGGACATTTCCAAATTTGAATTTTACCGCATGGGCGGAGTTGGTTCTGATAACACCGAAGATCCATATCTCGCTGTCAATGAACAAACGGAAAAATATATCAACATGATCACAAAAATAAAGGCTGACTGTCTATAACATATGATCAAAAATCAAATTTGAATATTTTGGAGATCTAAATGTACTTCAAATCTAAATATTTCAAAATTTTGAACACCTTTCAAGTCTGATCATTTTACTAACGTAAAAAGAAATCAAATCTGGAAGACTTCCCAATTTGAACATTTCCGAAATCTGAACAATTTTTGAACAGAACCTCTCTTTGCTTTACAATAATTAACATATTTTCAAACCCTTCACACAAAAATTCAAATTTTAATATTTCAAAATTTTAAATGCCTTTCAAATTTGTCCATTTCGTAAACGTTAAAGAATTCAAATCCGAATAACTTCCCATTTTGAACAGTTTTCGAAATCTGAACAACCTTCAAACGTAAGCTCTCTTTGCATTTCAGTAATTTCGAAATCTGCGCAATTTTAAAATGTGGACATTTTCCAAAATTAAATTTGGCCGCACGGGCGGGAAAAAACCAGCAAATATGTCAGCATGAACACAACAAAAGGGCGCTGCCTACTTATGGCGTACGATCAAAATCCAAAATTTGAATACTCCAGAAATTTAATGCGTACGAAATGTGAGCATTTAATAGGCGCAAACATAATTCAAATGTAAATAACTTCCCACTTTTACCAATTTCCAAAATTTGAAAACTTACAAATATCAATTTTCTTTGAATTTCAATAGATCTCATTTCGAACAACTTCTGAATGTGAGCATCTTCAAATTTGAATTCTTCACACCTCGGTATTTGCAAACATGAGAAAAAAACAACATGACGGCGAATCCCACTTGGCAGTTTTTTATGGAAAAAACAGAAAATGGAAAAATTCCCACAAATAACCACTGAATTTTTTTCAAATTTTTATATTTCAAAAAATTAAAATAACTTCCAAACCTTATCATTTTGTAACCACTAAAAGAATTTAAATTCGAATAACTTCAAGTTTGTACAATTTTTAAAATCTATTTGCGCATTTCAACTCAATTTCCAGATTTATATATATCACAAATTTAAATGCCTTCCATCTCCAAACATTTTTTAAACATTAAAACAATTCAAATTTGAACACGTTCCAACGCGGACAATTTCAAAACTCCCAACATTTTTTAAGCGCAAAATTCTTTGAGTTCCACATAATTTTAAACTTCAAACATTTCCAAAATTTGAAATTTACCAATCAGTATTCCAAATTTAAAAAAAAACTTTTCACGCCACCTAATAAATGCCCATACTGTTCAAAATATGATGGATTAGTTTTCCACATGATTTCCCTATTTTTCCCGCTTGGAAAAAAAATAATATCCCAAAACGGAATTCAAAATCCAATCACAGCGGCCACGGCTTGCCACCGCGCTAAATTTTCAAACAATATTATCCACCGTAAAAAAAAAAAAGATTTACTCGAACTCTTGCGTGATAATTTCCAACCTATAATATTTAACCGCATCAAATAAATTAACGTGACTTTCCCAAAACCTTTCTTCAAAAAGTTAGTTTCCTGACACGTGCTACCATTTTACTTCCCCAATTTTCATAAAATCAAAACCTTTTGGAAATTTTTGTCTTCATTTCAAATAAATCTGAACATTCTTTCTGCAGTACAAACATTTTTTGAATCCAAAACATCATCAAAATTTCAACACTTCTAAATTTCAAAATTCCTTTAAACTTGATCATTCTACAAACGCAAACATAATTCAAATCTTAATACATTTCCAATTTAACTAATTTTTAAAATCTAAACGCCTCTAAAACATAATTTTCTTTTCCCAAATTACAACAATTTTCAAATTTGAGCAACCTCTAAAATCCGACCTTTTTTACACCAACAAACTTTTCGAACTCCAGTAATTTCCAACCTTAAACATTTTTACAATCCCCGCGTCTTCAAATTAGAATTTTAACACACAGGCGCGGCGTGTCGCCGCGCTCATATACCTAGTCACTTTACACATCTGTAGTCCATAGCCGTCACGAGGATCATCGCATCGCATCGGCGTGCCAGCCGCTCGTGATCGTCCGACTAATCACAAGAATTTTGCTACACAACAACTTATAAATTCACACGCATAGTCTTCACATGCAAAAGACAATGTAGATTCCTTGTCGCCACACGTCGGGTGAACTTTGTGGAGTGACAAGGTGTATTTGCCGTGTCCTAAGCTACTCCCTCCGTACCAAAATGTAAAACTTCCTAGATTTTTTTAGCATTGTCCTGATTCGTTACTAAATACAGAGCAAGACATGTAGTGGCAAGAAACAGTTCATGGCAGTGTACCACAAGGCAATTAACTCACTGCTATTTAAGCAAGCTAGTTATAGTTAGCCTGCATGTGGTTCCTAGCGTGTCCTACTTTTGATGACCCGTTTCTATCAGTTTTGCTGCATGAATGTAGATGTAGTACACTACACGCTTCTCCCACTCCTGGTTGCAGGGCGTCAGGGGTCACAAGGATCTTGCTCGCCCGGCAACAAGTCAAATAAATCCTGCTTCGCATTTGTACGAAAAAGGAAAACTTTACATGAATTTGTGACGTGGCAAAAATTAAGGAGGTGGATAGGCAGGCTAATCTTTCTAGATTTGTGTTGCCTAACCTTCCATGTAACGTACGCGATTTGCGTGCCAGGTGAACAGTGGAGTGTTTCTTGGGAGTTTGTTAGAGCTTGAATCTCTATGACAGAGACTTTTCAGAGGTTTAACGGATAAAGCGGCATGCGGGCACAAGTAATTGTCACCCATGCTAAATTGCTAATAAAGAAATAAATTCCCTGCATTTGTCTGCATGCATCAAGAACAATCAAATAAACAAAGAAGGGACGAGCAACGGGCGTATCCAGGTGGCGTCGGTTCCTCCGTCCGGAGCATGCGTTTAGAGAACGGATTGGATATCCCGTGGCGCTCCTCCGGTGCTCGGCGTTGAGGTTGAGCCTTATTGGTGCAATGCACGCATTCACCGGTGAGGCCAAGACGACGTTTTTCTCGGGACCGACCAAGTCCCGCCATTTACTTGTCGTTTCCTTTTAAGCATTCAAGCGTGGGTGGTGTATCGACAAGGAGAGTTCAGTTGGAGTGGTGCATCTTCAATGGTGACCGACGTTGGTTGAGACATGGCTTTAATGTTAAACTTAGGATAGCCTCTTTGTATCGTAGTTGTAAGGTGCATGGTGGCTGTATTCGGACTAACCCGGTGTGGAGTTCGTATTGTACTCGTTGTGCGCAGCGAGCTGCAGTCGTCTTGTACTTGAAATACTGACTTCTATAAAAATATGGTACGTCTTGGCGTATTCCTGAAAAAAGAGAGGAAGTGACGCTAATGATAGAGAAAGCAAAGGGCCCACCGGTCCGTGCGCTTGGGCGAGAGAAACTATGCGTTTTCCCTTACTATGACAGCCCCACTTGTTCCCTTGGTTTGAGTGAATTAAACCTCCGTTAACGCCGCTATCATTTACTCTTACTTCCTCACATACACAACCATCTCCCTCGCACTTGGAGACTCACACCCCCTTGTCTCATCGACCTCGTTAGGTCAAGTGTGGGGCAACGATAGCCAACCATCCTTGTGATCTACATACTACATTTGAGAGTAACAAGAAAGTATAAATGGGGTGGAATAAAACTCTCACGAGCCTAATATGCACTAAAAAACCGTGGCTTGACTCTGCTCGAACTTGGACACTACTGAGTCGAACCAAGCTTAAATTCTAAGCTCATTAAGTTAACTAGTCGTCAACCCGTGCATCTGCACGGGCTAGAATTTTATTATTAAAATTAGAATACTCATTATATCATTAAAAATTAAAGAATGAAAGATATTTAACATATATATCATGGAACACACACAAACTCTTTTAAGATGTTTCAAAACAATGCTCACATCTTAAATTTCAGTATGTACATGTCTCTATGTTTTGAATTTACCCATAAATGACAGAATATTTTTTGTTCTAAATTAAGTATTAGATGACGAAAATTCATAATGCCGGTTGGTGTACTTGCAGCACATGATAATTTTTTTGTCGCTTAGCATTAGTGATAGTTTAACACTATGTTAACCAAAATAATTATATATGTTAAGTGTGGAACTTAATTCATGGCATATGCAATATTTCCTGGCATACTGACCGAGAATAATATATATAGCCTTCCTAGTTTGCAATCATTGATATTTCATGTACTCTATCCCCTAGAAGATGTAGCATGTATAAGTTCGTCCCATACATCAATGTGTACAACTAGGAAACGTGCCCGTGCGTTGCAACGGAGGAAAAAATCTACAGCTCTCCCTACTCACCAGAAAAAACTGTCGCACCCACCCCCAACCCCACCTACCCTCGTCTAACCTCCCGACTCTCTTCCTCCCGAACTAATCCGTCTTGCTTCCCATCACACCCGCACTGCACGCCCCTGGATCTTGCATGGCGCCGTCTCCCATGTACCTTCTCGGGCGCGAGTTAGATTTTTAGGGAAATTTATAAAAAATCCCCAGTTTTGTGGTTGTCCTATTTATTGGAAATAGTTTTCATGTAACTTAATTCACGCGATTTGAGACAGAACTCCTATATCCTTTTGAAGCAAATTCTCCCGATTTAAAATATCCCATAATATCCAAAAGGCGCGCCTGCATATGAATGATTCCTAAAAAAGCCATGCCTTTTAGATGTATCTGCAGCGAAAGGTGGAACGTTCCAAACAGTCATTGATGCCTAACTGACAGTCGCGTCTGAGGTGGTCTTTGGACCCTCCAAGGTCAAGGCCTTAATGAGCAGAAGGGTCATCCCGTTATTCTTTCGATAAACTCCACGTATCATCCTGCATGGAGTACACACATACATTCAATTGAGCTGAACCATGTCTATATCTGAAGCTAAAGTGCTGAGGAATACATACGTACGTACATACCTTCAGATCACTCTTAAGATGGGAGAAAGGAGAAGAAAACGTAGTCCTGTAAGGCTGTAACAACAGTAAAACGACTGACCTATTTAAAATAAAAACTATGTAAAATAAAATGTTTGTGGTTCATGCACATGTAACGACTCTGTAGCTCTGAAATCAGTCGCCTTGCTTGTGTTCAGTTCTAACTTCTCCCTCTGCATGAATCCCGCACACAACCATGGGTACCTAGCAGACGGGCATCAGGCCAGAAGCAAAAGGCGGCAGGCGGCCGGGATGCATGGTGACGGGGGTGTAGAAGGTGTAGTCTTGGAGGGCCGCTCGACAAGGCCGACAGGAGAGCGGAAGCCAATGGTGACCGAGTTGTGAACACATCCAAGAACCACCACCGCCCGGAGTTAATTAGCATCAAGAGAGGACCAAGGGCGGCGCACTTCTTCGTCGACATGGCGCGGCGTTCGTCAGATTGCAGTGCAGTTCCGGACCTAGTGCGCGCACAGGGGTCTGTTTACTTTCTCTCTCTACCGTGACCGAGCCCACCAAGGCACCAACCACCTCGCCACCATCCCCGCCGGTCTGTGTTGCCACCCTGGAGTCCGGCGCCGCCACACGGCACCCTCATCTCGCCGACAACCTGTCTGTCGGCAACGCATCTGGCCGACGTCTCCGCCCACCACATCTGGCCGCCGTCCCGTCCCTCGAAACGCATTTGGCATATCTCGGCATCGTCGTCGGGACCTAACTCGCTGGTGGGCACTCGCGTGTTTGATACGTAGCTTGGAACGCTCGATCTTTTATCATCAAATTGGATCGATTTGATGCAGAACAATCAATGGAACCCATGTTTAAAGGCTCAGAGAAGGCAAGAAGTGGCCGAGTCGGGATCTGGTCGGGATACTCGAGTTTGGATTGATCTCTTGTCCAACACGATCACGATCAAAACGAAACGGCTCACATAATACCGACGAATCGTTTTATTTTTATGACTTACGGTGGCATAGGTGGGTAATTATTGACAACTTCAGGGACAAATCTAATGACCTACCAAACCAAACCAAACTGCGGAAGCCTTATTGCTTTTATTATTAGGTATAGATTTAATGAAAAACTCTACCTTGGAACCCTGTCCATTAGCTTTTTGGGGAGATACCGTTTTGATGATACAAAAACTAAGTTTTAAATTTATTTAAAGTTATGACATTCCACATTCACTATTTCACGTTCTTCTTGGTCAAATAGTTGTCGACGCAAAATAATGTTTTATTCTCATTCCTATCTTGTGTTTATGCATAAGCATTCTTGGGTAAAAAGGACCAATGATAACAAAGGACAGACATAAAACCTAGTAAACATAGTCTTGGGAAGTAAACAATTTAACTTTTCACAACAAAATCCAAGGTAAAGTTATTTTAAAAGAAAAAACATTGACGACATGCATTTGACTATGTAAATAGCCAATTCTTATATACTTATTCTCATAAATAATCTCTTCACAAAAGAAAAATAATAATTTTATCTTAACCAACATATAATATCTACTCGTAAACATGAGATGCCCACATAAGAAGTAGAAAAAAAGTTTTAAAAGGAACGACAGCCACCAAAAATCACAGAAGAAAAACAATGCTAAATTAAAGAGTAACTGTTACAGGAAACAAAGGCTAACATGAGAAGAGGGTAAGGTGCCTCTAACTGCGCAGTATGCAGTGTCCACATGAGAAAAAAAATCTAAATTTAAATAGTAACTATAACAGTAGAAAATTTGCTTGGGGAATGAAGATGTACCTTTGAGGTTCAGGTCAAGCACTATTCCTGCTGGCCAGGCCTTCTCACTTGTGCTGATAGAAACTCTGAGCACAAATAAAAGGTGTGAAAAGTTCCTGCCAACCACACATATGTCTGGCACGCTTATTACATCCTGTGTTAAGTAAGCATGAAAAGCAGTCGCAATTGACGTTTTGTGCACCCAAAGGCTGGAGAAAGGGCGAGGCACACAAATGTTAGATTTTGTGGCACATTTACGGTAATGTATATAATTTCTGTATAGCTAGAATAGTGTTAACTGAGTTAGCCTTCTAATAGCTATTTTATAAATTTGCACTCGTTAAGCACTTTTTCTTGAACCGGCAGTTGAGAACTGTAATAATTTTCCAACATGAAAGGAAAGATCTTATTAATTATTTGCATTGCATGTTGCGGGCTTACTAAATTTTGTACACTAAATTCAAAGACAATTGTGCTCTGGAAGTTGTGGATGATCCTCAACCAGCTCTGAATGTGCCTCCTTCTTCAGCGGAAGCTCCTCAAGATGACACGCCATTAATAACCTGGACAATTCATTGTTTTGATAATATTCTAATTTATTATTAGCACTTTTATTCAGTTAAAATATACTATAACAAAGTGATCCCTATTCTAATTAATGGCCCCTGTATATGGAAAAATAATTACTGGAGCTAATTAGGGGCATGATAATTACGATCACCTTCAAAATATATCAACAAATATAAAATTCAACCTTCAGATTAAATTCATGTCATGGATTTCTTTGCATATCGTTACGTTGAGATATCCTAGTAAAGTTTACCTGCCACCGCTTCGAATGGTAATCAAATTCTGGAAGTAATATGACAGAACAGGACAAATATTATACTGGTGCAGTCCGCCTTCGGATTAAATTATGTACTGTGTGTAGCAAAGCAAATAGGATTAGCAAGCAGCCACATAGATATCAAATGATCATGATTAATTGTAATGAACCAGTGGCAAAAGAGGAGGCAATCATAGGCGCTCGGATCTCAGCTAATTGGAGGGACATCTAGCAGGTTGATACTCAAATTGTTTTTATTCGTCACTTCATGCTATGGTTTCGCACTTCTTAATACACTAACGTGAAAACTATATTTTTTACCTGAACGTGAAAACTATTTTTTTTTTGCGAGGATACATCTGGTGATTACAGCAAGTAGGCAGAAAAGACCTTCAGAAAGATTAAAATTACACACAAGTCCTCCTGCGTCGATGTCGCCGGCGAAGAGGCCGTGTTGATGACGCGCCGCCGCCGCTGCTTCCTTGAAACTCTGGAACGGAAGCAGTCCCCTGGCGGACGGGAAGGCTTCAAGCCTCGAACCCCGGAGGGCCTCCACCCTGCTCCAACAGCGTCACCGCTTGCACCACCACCGTCTGCATCGAGAAAGTCAACCCAGACCCGCCGCCACGCGGGATCCAGGAGGGGGAAGGCGCTCCCAGCAGATCCGGAGATCCGAGGGAGCGAAGGGAGCAGATACACCACCGCGGAGCTCCACCGAGCTCCACCGTCGGAGGAAGCAAGTACCTGCACCAAAAACGCCGCCGGCGACCCAACCTCCTCCATGGCGCCGCCGGAAGCCGAGCTCACAAACCCTACACTATCTACAACCGTGAAGCGGAGATCCCCCGCCCTCCCGCCGCCGGAGCGGCCGACGGAGGACGGGGGATCCGGCGGATCGACGGCGAGGCGGTGGATCTGCGGGCGGGGAGAAAAATTGCCTCTCTCAAACAGTGATGGGAGAGAGGAGACGTCCAGAGTCGTCTGTGTAGATATTGAACGTGAAAACTATTGGCTTAACATGCTCATGCATACATGTTCGAAGCAATTTATTTGAAAGCATCATATGCTTAATTTTGGTTCGATCTACTCAACCTATATATTCACAGGTAGTATCATAGTTCAGACATCAAGCATCCACCGATCCATATTTTGCATCCTCTAATCACATCTATTCAGCACCGATCTATTTTTATTGTGTCAAGTTTGTCTAACAGATGGATTTCCAACTCACCTGTGGAGACCTAGCTTTAGCCGCTTTCTAATTCAACGCGCACCAATCTCCTTTCTGATGCCTCACGCCGATTCCAACAACGCCTTCAAGCTTGTTCAAAGAAAAAAACGCCTTCAAGCAATATGGCGGACAGTTAATCAGTAAACTGGACGATCGATGTACCAATGCCAATCAGTTTTACCGTGAGAGGTCGCTCTTTTGCACGTTGTTGCCTGCCGCGGCGGCGGCGACTGAGAGGAAGCAGCCGGGAGAGATCGTATGATTAGGGCTAGGGAACTAAAATCTAGAAATAACAGTACCTGCGCGTGGATAACGTTTCGCGTACATGGAGAAGGCGGAGACTTGCACACAGGAGGGTAACTCGATCAAGGGCTATTAATGCGTAGGAAATATATCGAACGGACATTTTTTACTTTCACGTGAAAATTAACGTGGTGTCTTCTACGGTGCCTCCAATTAGTAAATATAAGATGGGTTCAGCGAGTGGAGTTGCGAGTACGAGTTAAACTCCTTTAGCTTGCAATAAAATATTGGATGAGCCGTTAATTAATAATAAGATTAATGTCATTAAGTATTTGTCACGGTATGTAATATTTGTGGTACACATGTTGTAGGGCTATTGCTATAGCACAAAGGCTATACATTTGTGCATTTCAGTTGTCGTGCTTGATAACCCCAAGTGTAATGGATAGTTGTAACACTTATCAATGTGTAAATAGAGAGTGTCGAACCCAAGAATGTCAAAGTTCTAATTTTTTGTGTACTAAACAAGCTAAAGGAAACAACATGCACTAGTACAGATCGGGCAACTTAAGACCCCACAATCGCATACGAATGCAGCCACCCGTGTGCGTTCTCTCTCATCGCTTACCCTTACGAATTGAAGCCGTATGTAGTGGGTTAGACGAGGGTTGCGGGAATAAACTTCACATACGCTTTTCCAAAACCGTGTGCGAACTATCGCACAAGACCATAAAGGCTTAATCGTATGCATTATTGCTTCCGAATATCATACACGATTTGCTCTATGTCGATCGTGTGCAATAACAGATAGTATAGAGTCGAGCAAAGTAATTAATTTGAATTATACTACTGCTGAAAACAGAGATATACAAACCACTAGAAATATAATACATAGATATATATATTCTAATAACTGATATGCTAGTAATAACTAGAACTAGCCTAGTTCTTCTTCTTCTTCTTCTTCTTCTTCTTCTTCGATGGCGGCCCTTGCGCGCCATCGTCCTGGCGACGATGATGCTTCTTGCTGCCATTGTCCTCATCGCCGCCGTCGTTGTTGTCGCTGCCGCCGCCGTCGTTGTCCTCGTCTTCCTCCTCCTCCTCCTCGTCCTTGTCCTCGTCCTCGTCGTCATGC
Organism: Poa pratensis; assembly: GCA_947311845.1. NCBI lineage: Eukaryota > Viridiplantae > Streptophyta > Magnoliopsida > Poales > Poaceae > Poa > Poa pratensis. Next base: position 81,003,627 of record CAMZMU010000042.1, on the reverse strand, counting down.
TCCTGGTGCGTCAACTCAGGATCCGAGTCGTAAATCTCGGAATCTGTGGGGCTGAGCGTGCCATTGCTGGACGAGTCTTCGTGGTCGCTTGGAGTGGGTGGGGGAGTCTTCTCGCCGTCGCTCCCTGAGTCGTTGTCACCCTCACCCACCAGTACTCCGACCAGTCAATGGGGTCCATGGTTTGCGAGAAGGAACGGGAGAGAGTATGGATGAAGAAGATGACAATGAGGAGTGAAGCGGTGATATCGCATTATATTGGCAAAAGATTGCGGTTAAAATTCCGAGACAATGAAGTGCATTCAGAACCGCCGCTCCCAAAACGGCAGTTCCAAGGTTCATTCATACCTATTGCACACGGTTTCCAACAATACAGCGTGTGCTTTGTTTTCCTTTCACATACCATTTTTAAACACAGAGCGTGTGCGATAGCAAGGTACCGCACACGAGTTTTGATAGGCCGACGTGTGCAATTACCAGTAGGCTAAAGCAGTGCAAGAAAATGCACTAAAAGTAGGCCTAGTGGTTTAGCCACTTTACTGACATGTTAGCTTGTTTAGTCCCACCTCGCTAGTTCAGAGAGTGTACGACCGATTTATAAACCGCAAATATGACACCCTTTGCAGGGTCAGCCAGTATGTTACCCAAAATATGTAAATACATACATATTTAGGGCAACAATACTGGCTGAATCTTTTTTCAAACCCCATAACTCGTGCAAACTACTTATATAGTATGTTTAATCCCACCTCGCCTGTTTGGAGCGTGTACGACCTGTTTATAAGCCTGAATGTGGCACCCTATGCACAACGGCCAGAATTGATGCCCAAAATATGTAGAACAAGCGTGTGCCCATCAATTCTGGCTGATATTTTCCTAATCTGGATATCTAATGCAAACGCTTTCGGTACCGCAAGCGTGTGCGATGGAATAATATCGCACACAGTTGTTTTGGGCCGACCGTGTGCAATACCCTGTAGGCCCATTAGTTTAGTCGCACGTACGGATACTTAGCTTGTTTAGTCCCACTTCGCTAGTTTAGAGCGCGTTTGACCGGTTTGTAAGCACAACTGCGCGGCTGCTTATCAGCCATGGTTGGTCTAGGGGCCAATCTGAGACCAGATAGACGTACATCTGTCTGTTCTCAGACTGGCCACTAGATTAACCATGGTTTTTTTACATTTCTATTTAAGTTTTACGATGGGAATCATCGCATACGGTTTTATTAATATTATTGTAAGCGTAGATGGTGACATCACACACGGTTTTTGGTTCCCTAAATGTGTGTGATTGTGAGGCCCAATAGGGCCCATCTTGACGCAACCCTAATTTGTCTCTTGTATATATTTGGACCAACAGCTATTGTGAGTTCAGTTTACTCCACAGCCACCCCCACCCATTTTAGGACACCCTGCTCACCTAGTCGGCGGAGCGGAACCTAGATCTCTCCCGAGCTAGCTTGCCGATGACGCCGCAGCACATGCATATCGAAGGCCGGAGTTGCCGCTATTTCACACGGTTGCGCCGGCTCGTCCATACCCACCAAAGTTTCGACATTGCCGTCGTACTCACAAGGTTGTTCGTCTTCGTCCTCCTCGTCCCCTTCTTATATGAAAGGTATACACATGCGCTCGTGTGCACTATTTTATGGAATCGTACTCAGATCTACTTTAGCACGGTTAGCAATGCCGGATTCGTGTAGAATATTGTGGATTCGAATTGCTCTCTTGCTTTTTAAACTGATGAGCGCTCGTGTGCACTATTTTATGGGCATGATTCCGGATCCATTTGTTAGATTTACTATTTTGTCAGAACGGATCTATTTGTTAGATCTATTTTTAGGGATGCATGTCTCGTTTATTATAGTAATATTGTCACATGCATGCCGATGATGAATATACAACCCGTACTACTATGTTAACTAGATTTAGGGGTGCGCCTTGGCGCACGACCCCCCGAGCCCTTTGTTGACGACGCGCCATACACAATGCTAATAATTAGCGGTTACAAAAAATATATCCATATGTAGGGTCGAGGACTAAATTAGAAAAAACGATAGACACAAAATAACCTCGGAAAAATATTAAACAAAACGTCAGCCGTCTTGTCCATAATTCTTCCAACGGAATAAAATAAATAAAGTTATTACGGTATATGTAAAGACGAACTTAAATAAGTAACGATCCATGGTTTCACAAAGTACATGAAAAGCCGAAGCATATAACGAAAGTTAAAATGTGAATCCTCGCATCCAATGAGCCATCCATGAGCTAAACACCGTCTTAACCATTACATGAAGATACACAATCAGGAAATAAGGCTCGGCGGATAGAAGGGCCAACGATATACTTGTCATCCTACCATCAACAGCAAATGAAAACATTTTAGGAGGAAAGTACTGAAAATAATAACAACGAACAAACTAAAAAAAGGAACAAAGGTGAGTATTACCTTTCCGTCAGACCACGAGATACAACTGGATATCCATCTACGAAATGTCCGATAGGTGATCCCTGACAAAAAACACATACGGAGTACGTTAAACACAGGTAAGCACACGAAGTGAAAAACCGACTAACTAATCATACGCTCGTGCATTACCTCGGCCACAACGGTGTCATCTGGAGGCGTTGGACGCCTTTCGTCGGATATGTCATCCGAAAGTACGGTATCGCCGAGTACGTCAATGTCCCTTAAAGGAGAATCCTACAGTACAGAAATTTCTACTCTTTGAGAGATACATCGCATCTCAAACGCTTCCGCCCAAAAGGTAGCCTGCAGCAAGCTCCTCTTACATTTCGTAAGCTCTTGCAGATTAGCATCATCAACAAACACTATCCGCATTCTGTAAGTAAAGCAGGGCAGCAGCATGAGCCGACTCAATCGCTTCGTGTCTTCCTTTGGATGGTTCTCCATAGAAATTTCTAGGCTGGATCCGAAATACATCCCCGTGCGGTGGAATGTCGATGGTGATCATAGCAGTAATCTCATCTGATCCAAAATAGATGTTGCAATATCGCACTTACTAACTCCAAGAGTCTCCAAGGCTCGCTGTAAAATGTATTGTCTCGTTATAACGACCCGAACAACAGGGATCTTCGCCTGAGGTCAAATAAAGCAAGTTAGCATAAACAAAGATCGAGGATATGAAAACCAACGTAATTTAACTTTAAGTAAGCAAGAAAAAGAAACATGTCCCAATCACATAGACGCTAAAAGGTTCAGCTGTGTAGACGAACAACCAGAAGAATGTAGAACTAACCCGCGGGAAGTACTCTGTGACAGGAGTCGTGATCCTTCGATAGAAAGACACCGCAGGTGTCCACTTCTAGCTAGAAAAGTCGACATAGTCGACAATCTTATCGGGGATCATTTAATGCAGCTGGAGGTCACTGTTTCTTTATTCGCTCCGGAATCTTTTCCTGCCGACTCGATGATCGCCGGCTCCACAATGAATTTCTCACTCTGTATGGCCCAGCCGTACGTTCATTTGTCCAAGTACCTTCTCGTGTTGAAAGACAAGCGCAATAAACACAGATACGTGCACACAGACAAATAGAATAAGACCACGCAAACCGACTTTAGCCGGCTTTCCATACACAGAGAGCCACCGACCACATATTTAGACAACTATAGACAACACCACGAAACAATCGTCTCAAGCAAAATAACCAAGAAACAACAAACATCCAAGCTAACAAAAAAGTCGAAAGAACACATAAACGCATGCACCTTGATGGCAGGTAACATTTCGCTATAAAACAAACGGAATACAAATGCAACGTACAGGCCGGAATATATGAAATCATTGTTACCGCCGACTCGAACAAACCGCCAAAATAGTATATTACACACAATACATCGCCGGCTCCCGGGGAACCGCCGGCTCTCCAGAGAAACAATAAACAGCTTGGATACACTGATAAAACAACCGTGATTCGAACTAAATAAAGATATATGCAAATAACACATGAAATTTCAGACATATCTCAACATTACAAAGAGACATGATAGAATATCCGACTATGGATACGGCGGGGGAAGAGCTTGGCCAGCTTCGATCGCAATAACCGTAAAGGACGGCCGATCTGTAAAAAAACTGCGCTCGCTAACAGACACTATAAAGTTGTACCTCTTCAAGATCACATCTATAAATTCTGGAGGTGGGCTGACGCTACAGGGAAAAATCCTTTCCAATGACTCGCAACAGCGGCATACCAATGAGTTGTTCGCCCTTATCTCCTTGAAGAATAAACTCAACCTCATCAAGACCATCCGAAGCTATAAGAGCAATCTCGTATCTACAGGCAGACGACAAACCAGATCAGTCTGAGCAATCACTGTACATGCCAATCAAAATGACAACGGTGTCAAAAAGCGAGCAAACCAGAGAAACACCTCTTCCCTTGCGCAGCCAGGTCAATTGCACACAGAGTCGACATGTTGAGGTAAAGATGTGTTGGACGTAATAAGCATCCATAGGTTTTACAGACCAGTTTAAACCACTCGTGACAAGGGGTGAAACCTACGATGCGAATAGTACAACGAAACCGCGCTTCCCATAACAGCAGCCGAAGCAAGTAGGTTATTAAAGCCAGCAATGGACACGAAACAATGAGACAGAAAGAGTTATCAAAACGTACCTCGTTTTCAAAAAGATTAAAGTTGATCACTCAGCAATAGATTTCCTTGGAAAGTCGCCTACCTGACGACGTAGATTCGTAGGGACGACTACCACAGAGTCTACAATTGGCCTGGACCGATCGGACACGCTGGGAAAAGGCTGAAAATATCAGCCAACGTAATATACCAGCTAATAGCCAACAATCACGGGCAAAATAGCAGACCTAGCATGAAGGACACTTATTTCAGCGATGTCTACATTGATGTACCATTTACAGGCTTCTCCGCCAGCTAATCCCCTTCCACCTACAAACACAAGCCAGCATGAAGTTATTTAATCAAAGGATAATACGGGTTCACAAAAAATAAACGCGTAAGAAATTACCAGAATATTCCCGAATGGTGGTGCCAACAAAAATAGCCACAGCTGCTTCGGTCTGACCTAGAAACCTCAACGTGTTACCATTGAACCGAAACGCAGCGTCACCCCAGAGACAAACTTTAATCAGCTGACCACTGCGATAATTCTAACTGTCAACGTACGAACAAACGAAGCGTCTGAACATGAAAACAAAACAAAGGGAAACGCCCGTAACAAACTTTGCATCAGATAGAAGCACATCTCTTTTCGCTATATGCTGAATTCTTCCGGAAACTTCAAAACGGCTATGTCAGAGATTGCGGAAATCTGACCGATCACATCTGGCCAACAAAGGAAGGCTGTTAGCTCCTTTAACTAAAAAGAAAGACCAACTCAACAACAACGTTAGAAAACATTCCGACTAAACGTTTAGGACTCTCATTTGGCACAGGCAAATCAGCGAACGATGTAAGGCAATACTCCCAAAAAGGGAAATCGTCAAAATTTCCATCCATTTGTTTGACAACAGTGAAAACAATAATAATCATAGTAAACTTTGCTTATACCGGTCTGAGAATTAGTCTTGGTAGCACAAGAAGGAAGTTGGTAATCTCGTAGACATTCCTTTCATGCAGAACATCGACAAAGTTCTGGATGAACCGATACGGCACAATAGCATACATGCGACCCATCTACTCCATAAGACCAAAAATAAATAACTAAAGCAAATAATTGTCAGCGTTTACTTATAAATAATTGGAATATAAGAAATTAACCTTCTTATCTATTAAAACCATGTGGATACTCTTGATAGGTCTAGTACCCGTACCCCCGCGGTGATGCTAGAGCCGCGAAACGCATACACAAATGATCCGATTTTCAGCCGCTGGGACAACGTCTTGCAGATCAGCATAGTCCATCTGACGGCAAATCTAACGTTCAGCACAACCCGATCTAGAAAAAAAGGGCATACAAACGATCAAAAAGAGAGAAATAAGCATCCCGAAAGAAACGACGAGCACGACTTACTTAAATCGAAGATAACTCGTGGAAATATCTACAGGAATGACCAACAACAACACTGCCCCCACGAAGAGCGAACCTACAAACCTATAGTCTATCCTCACGTAGCGATGCAAGTTCAAGGCCTGTGCATAGGGCCAAAGGATAACGATACGCCGACCCACAGCTACGTCGAAGGGACATGGTCATGTACCGACTTAACACAACGCAACATAGGGTCCCAACTCCCTTACGTACGAACAGGGGCATGCTTATGCACTGGCTTAATGGAAACAGCAAGAACATACCGAACATAAAACAACATGCGTGACAAACGCAGTACTCATATTGCCAAAGAAAACATGGTAACATGACGCAACCTGAGGACGGCTGACCAGTAAGCCGGCGAGGCGTATCGCATAACCATCAGGTACGTTGCACTGTTGGAACATTCAGAAGAAGCGTCAGGTCGTAGACCTAGCGAGGCGTGCCGCCCTAGGGGCGCCAACCATATTAACGTATCCGTCTTAATGATCCATCGATTAATGATGCGTTTTCTATGCACCCGCCGACTCCAGGTTCCCGTCTTAATGCACAACCCGACCCCGCCGACTCCAGGTTCCGTCTTAATGCACCCTAAAGCCGGCATAAAGGCCCCGCTCATTTTGGGAGTACTGAACAAATCAAAACAATCTAAGCACGACGTCGGTACATTTGGATAACACAAATTGTCACGAAACACATGCCATCTTTATCAATAAAAGTATAAGGCCGAAAGATTTACACGGCGCTCTACACGGCTAGAGTTTTAGTATCAGGAACATATATCCCCACATTTGCCAAGCTTCCAGCCCTCGTCGCGTACCTACGAACATACGCTATGATAGCCTCATGATCTAAGTCCGTAAAACGGCCGTCCGTCACAGTGTTTATGCAGAAATCCCTTCGAGGCGGCACCAATGTCCAAGTTGGGATGATGAGACCTCCCAAGCGTCCAAGCGACACAAGCTCCTTGCCGAGCGGCGGACTGCTTCCATTCTTTTATAATTACCGAAGCTCGGCGTAGCGTTCTGACTAGGTCATACAAGTTGGTTGGAACGTCTTTCGATGGAATTAGACACTTGAGCAACTCAACTGCTGCTACCTTCAACTTCTTCATCGCCTGACATGTCCACTTTAAGCGATCCTCCGGACACAATCCCAATGAAACATCAAAGGAGCTGTGTTTATAATAAGAGTAATCAACAACCAGACGAAACACATGATGATTACAGCTCATAAAAAAATAAAAGTCCTGCCAGAACAAACCTAAACAATCTCGAGTGCACGAATCGACTAAATTAACCAATTTTTTAACTGATCGAGTTACCCACTCGATCTGCACTTCCATTTTATTCTTGTGTTCAACAGATACACGTGACAAATAATCATGTTCCTTTTTGCAGTCAATGAGATCACGTACCAAGAAGATATTCTTTCTCTTGAGCGCACGAGTTTTCTTCGTTGACGTGTCACAGGCCCGTTAATACGTTTGTTTTTCTGTCGTGTCTACATTGGATTTCACTGAATTTGTTGACCATATCAGCACTTGAGGAGACCGATTTCTTAAGCCGATTCTCAATGTCGATGATCTTAACCCTATTCGCTTCCGCCTTGAATCGAGCATCCTTCAGCTCTTTTGCAAAATCACAACACGCTTAACCTGATCAGCTAAAGGATTTTCTTCTAGAACCGATCCTGTCGTACGTGACACGATATCAAGCTACAAAAAATAGTTTCATAATAATTAGTTCCACACCGTTACAAAAATACGAGCCTAATTCCACGAGTTAAAGACAAGTCCAAACAAAGAAAGAAACACATATAGAGTTACCATATGAGAATGCTCGATATTTCCGATTTCTTCACATGGCTCGCGAGCACGTTGATGGTCATTAGCGTGGAGAATCTCCAACGCACACTCCATGGTTAATTTTCCTAGAACTAACGGTATCGCCACTGATATTGACACTCGATATAACAATAGAAAAAAACACAAAGACCGAGGTCCTCTTGCGTACTTGCGTCATTATATAACACACATCTCTCGTAGTTTGTTAAAGTACAGGTAAGCGGTATGATCTTCTCAACAGCGGCAGAAAGCACAAACGACACGGCAACATGCCGATGGACAGAAAAAAACAGAACACAACATTCTCCACTAATTATGCCGCCTTGGCTCTAGGTTGACGAGGGAATATCTCCCCGGCAACAGTGCCAGAAACAATGCTTGTACGTCACACGTCAGTTGGGAACCCCAAGAGGAAGGTATGATGAGTGCAGCAGCAAGTTTTCCCTCAGTATGAAACCAAGGTTTAATCGAACCAGTAGGAAAACGAGGTTTGCTTCGAAGGTGTTGGTGAAGGAGTGTAGTGCGGCGCAACACCAGGGATTCCGGTGCCAACGTGGAACCTGCACAACACAATCAAATTACTTTGCCCCAACTTAACAGTGAGGTTGTCAATCTCACCGGCTTGCTGAAAACAAAGGGTTAAACGTATCGAATGGAAATGATGTTTGTTTGCATAAAACAGTAGAGAACAATGATTGCAGTAGATTGTATTTCAGATGTAAAAGAATGGACCGGGGTCCACAGTTCACTAGTGGTGTCTCTCCAATAAGATAACTAACATGCTGGGTAAACAAATTACAGCTGGGCAATTGACAATTGATAAGTGCATATAACATGCATGTGTGAGCTGTGGTGTCTACTATGAGATTCATTTGGGCATTACGACAAAGTACATAGACCGCTATCCAGCATGCATCTATGCCTAAATAGTCCACTTTCCGGTTAACATCCGTACCCCTTCCAGTATTAAGTTGCAAGCAACAGACAATTGCATTAAGTAATGTGCGTAATGTAAACAATACATTCATCCTTGAATAAAGCATTGCTGTTTTACCCCTAGTGGCAACAACACATCTACAACCTTAGAACTTGCTGTCACTATCCCAGGTTAAATAGAGGTTGAACCCAACTATCATGCATAAATACCCCCTCTTGGAGTTACAAGTATTCACTTGGCCAAGGCTTCAACAAGTAACGGAGAGCATGCAAGATCACAAATGACATAGACATGATAATATAATATTCAGCTCCACATAGGTATCAATATAAGTCAGATCCCAGCAAACACAACATGTAGCATTACAATAAGATGATCTTGATCATGATAGGCAGCTCACAAGATCTAAACATGATGGCACAAGTGGAGAAGACAACCATCTAGCTACTGCTATGGACCCATAGTCCAAGGATGAACTACTCACGCATCACTCCGGAGGCGGGCATGGCGATGTAGAGCCCTCCGGTGATGATTCCCCTCTCCGGCAGGGTGCCGGGAAGAGCTTCAGAACCCCCCGAGTTAGGGTTGACGACGGCGGCGGCAGCGAATATGTTCTGGATGAAAGGCTCGGTGTTTTAGGGTTTTCACGTCTCGGGGAATAAATAGGCGAAGGGGCGATGTCGGCGGACCCCCGAGGGGCCCAAACCACAGGCGGCGCGGCTGGGCCCACTGCCGCGCCGCCAGGTGGTTTGGCCACCTCGTGGCTCTTCGTCTCTCCTTCGGACTCCGTGTACGTGCTGGAAAAATAGGGACTGGCCTTTTGTTTCGTGCAATTCCGAGAATATTTCCAGAAGTAACTTTCTGAAACCAAAAACAGCAGAAAACAGGGAACTGGCACTGTGGCATCTTGTTAATAGGTTAGTCCCAGAAAATGCATAAAAGTGATACGAAGTGTATATAAAACATGTAGCAAATGGTATAATATAAGCATGGAACAGCAGAAATTATGGATACGTTGGAGACGTATCAAGCATCCCCAAGCTTAGTTCTACTCGTCCTCGAGTAGGTAAAACGATAACAACAAATAATTTCTGAGGAGACATGCTTTCACACAATCTTGATCAATATATTGCAAGGCTCATGTCATGAATGAAGTGACTCAAAGCAATGATCTATAGTTTGCTAACAAATAGATAAAGAGTAAACAATGAATCATATAAGCAAAAACTTTTCATGAATAGTACTTTCAAGACAAGCATCAAAAAGTTTTGCATAAGAGGTAACTCATAAAGCAATAGATTCAAAGTAAAAGGCATTGAAGCAACACAAAGGATGATTAAGTTTCAGCATTTGCTTTCAACTTGTAACATGTATATCTCATGGATAGTTGTCAACATAAAGCAATATAACAAGTGCAATAAGTAAATATGTAAGAATCAATGCACACAAAGTTGACACAAGTGTTTGCTTCTAAGATAGAAAGGAGTAGGTAAACTGACTCAACATAAAGTAAAAGATAGGCCCTTCGCAGAGGGAAGCAGGGATTAAATCATGTGCTAGAGCTTTTTAAGTTTTCGAAAGCATATAGAGAGCACAAAATAAGTATTTGAGAGGTGTTTGTTGTTGTCAACGAATGGTAGTGGGCACTCTAACCCCCTTGTCAACCAGACTTTCAAAGAGCGGCTCCCATGAAGGACGTTATCTCTACCAGCAAGGTAGATCATCCCTCTTCTCTTTTGTTTACACATGTATTTTAGTTTCTTTATAGATGACACTCCTCCCAACCTTTTGCTTACACAAGCCATGGCTAACCGAATCCTCGGGTGCCTTCCAACATTCACATACCATGGAGGAGTGTCTATTGCAAAATTAAGTTGCTTACTGATAAATCAGGGCAAAACATGTGAAGAGAATTATTAATGAAAGTTGTAATTAATTGGGGCTGGGCACCCCGTTGCCAGCTCTTTTTGCAAATTATTGGATAAGCGGATGTATATGCCACTAGTCCATTGGTGAAAGTCTGTCAGAAGTAAATGACAAGATTGAAAGATAAAACACCACATACTTCCTCATGAGCTATAAAACATTGACACAAATAAGGAGTAATAAAGTTTTGAATAGTTTAAAGGTAGCACATGAAATATTTACTTGGAATGGCAGGAAATACCACATAGTAGGTAGGTATGGTGGACACAAATGGCATGGGTTTTGGCTCAAGTTTTGGATGCACGAGAAGCATTCCCTCTCAGTACAGAGTTTAGGCTAGCAAGGTTGTTTGAAGCAAACACAAGTATAAACCGGTACAGCAAGAATCACATAAAAACATATTGCAAGTATTATAAGACTCTACACTGTCTTCCTTGTTGCTCAAACATTTTACCAGAAAATATCTAGACCTTAGAGAGAACAAATATGCATCCCAAGTCTCAACAAGCTCTACGGTAGTTCTCCACTACTAGGCTTTAACTACATGATGCAAGAGCTTAAACATGATCTACTTGAGAGCTCAAAACAATTGCAAAGCATCAAATCAAACAAGACAATGATCTACAAGAATGCATATGTCTTTTCCAATACCAACTACTACATGTAGCATTTTCTTTCTTCCAAACAAACACCAATAATTTATTAAACATAAACTCTCCAAATGATAATATAATGCAGCAAGAGAGTATTTATAAACAAGTGCTAACAGCTCGAAGAGATGCATGAAAAACAGGAGCTAAAAGCACTGCAGTAGCTAGTTAAGAATACTCAACAAATATAAGTGAAGAACATGAGTATTCACATGAAAAAGCGGAGCGTGTCTCTCTCCCACACAAGGATTGCTAGGATCCGAATTTATTCAAACAAAAACAAAAATAAAAACACACAGACGCTCCAAGTAAAGCGCATAAGATGTGAAAGAATTAAAATATAGTTTCACTAGAGATGACCTGATAAGTTTGTTGATGAAGAAGGGGATGCCTTGGGCATCCCCAAGCTTAGACGCTTGAGTCTCTCTGAATATGGTTGGGATGAACCACGGGGGCATCCCCAAGCTTAGGCTTTTCACTCTTCTTGATCACATAATATCACCCTTCTCGCTTGATCCTTGAAAACTTCCTTCACACCAAACTCAAGACAGTTCTCATTAGAGGGTTAGTGCATAATCAAAAATTCTCATATTCTGTAATGATACAATCAATCCCAAAGCTTCTGGACATTAGCTACAGCCACCAATGCTTTGTGGAGCAAAGAAATCCACACAAACACAGTAAAAGAGCGAATGCAAAACAAAAGGCAGAATCTGTCAAAAACAGAACAGTCTGGAATGACGAATTTTTTCGAGGCACTTAAGTTGCTCAGATGGATCTGGCCTAAAATAATGAAAGTTGCGTACATATCTCAGGAATATGCGTGATTTTTCTCAGAATTTTTTGAATTTTCTACAGGGAGATAAGCTCAAATCCGTGACAGCTAAAAATCTGTCACTGCGCAGAAATCCAAATCTTGCATCAACTTTCAATATAGAACTTTACTTGGCACAACATTGCGATAAAATAAAGATACAAAGGAGTTGCTACAGAAGTAACAAAACTCCTTGACTCAAAGAAAACAAAAATAACAGCAAATAAAAACGATGGGTTGTCTCCCATAAGCGCTTTTCTTTAACGCCTTTCAGCTAGGCGCAGAAAGTGAAAATCAAGTGTTATCAAGAGAAGAAGCATCAACGGAGAGTTTAGAAGTTTTCTCAACGATGCATTGCACTTTATCTATGTAAGTTTCAGAAACTCCCCTTTCATTACTTTTAGGTAAACTATCCTCATCAAATAAATTTTCAGGCACAATCCAATTAAAGTTCTTTTCTAGTGCCTCATGCATTCCTGCAATCTTAAAAGGAATTGGTATTTTATTCTCTCCTTCATAACTAGTTTCTTTAGTGTACTTGGATCTTTCCTTCTCTAATTTTTCAAGTATATTGGCGATATCAATGTAATAACCAAGCATCCTATATCGCATAAAAACTTTTCTAGCTTCACTAGCTACATCTCCAAATTCTTTGAGAAGGGTTTCTAAAACAAAATCCTTCTTTTCCCCCTCTTCCATATCATGAAGTCTAAGAAACATATGCTGCATTATAGGGTTAAGGTTAACAAACCTAGCTTCAAGCATGTGGACTAAGGAGGCAGCAGCAATTTCATAATTAGGGGCAAGTTCTACCAAGGATCTATCTTCAAAATCTTTCAGCTTGCTAACATGACTAAAAAATTCTTCAATGTTGTCTCTTCCAATGATAGACCCACTACCCACAGATATTTCTTTTAAAGTGTACTTAGGGAGAGCATGATGAAATAAAAAAACTAAACAGAAAATAAACTAGATGCAAGTAACTAATTTTTTTGTGTTTTTGATAAAGAGAGCAAACAAGACTAAATAAAAATAAACTAAGCAAGACAAATAACAAAGTAAAGAGATTGGGTGTGAGAGACTCCCCTTGCAGAAGCAATTCGGTTTTCCCCGGCAACGGCGCCAGAAAACGTGTTGGTGGCTCTAGTTGACGAGGGAATATCTCCCCGGCAACAGTGCCAGAAACAATGCTTGTACGTCACACGTCAGTTGGGAACCCCAAGAGGAAGGTATGATGAGTGCAGCAGCAAGTTTTCCCTCAGTATGAAACCAAGGTTTAATCGAACCAGTAGGAAAACGAGGTTTGCTTCGAAGGTGTTGGTGAAGGAGTGTAGTGCGGCGCAACACCAGGGATTCCGGTGCCAACGTGGAACCTGCACAACACAATCAAATTACTTTGCCCCAACTTAACAGTGAGGTTGTCAATCTCACCGGCTTGCTGAAAACAAAGGGTTAAACGTATCGAATGGAAAATGATGTTTGTTTGCATAAAACAGTAGAGAACAATGATTGCAGTAGATTGTATTTCAGATGTAAAAGAATGGACCGGGGTCCACAGTTCACTAGTGGTGTCTCTCCAATAAGATAACTAACATGCTGGGTAAACAAATTACAGCTGGGCAATTGACAATTGATAAGTGCATATAACATGCATGTGTGAGCTGTGGTGTCTACTATGAGATTCATTTGGGCATTACGACAAAGTACATAGACCGCTATCCAGCATGCATCTATGCCTAAATAGTCCACTTTCCGGTTAACATCCGTACCCCTTCCAGTATTAAGTTGCAAGCAACAGACAATTGCATTAAGTAATGTGCGTAATGTAAACAATACATTCATCCTTGAATAAAGCATTGCTGTTTTACCCCTAGTGGCAACAACACATCTACAACCTTAGAACTTGCTGTCACTATCCCAGGTTAAATAGAGGTTGAACCCAACTATCATGCATAAATACCCCCTCTTGGAGTTACAAGTATTCACTGGCCAAGGCTTCAACAAGTAACGGAGAGCATGCAAGATCACAAATGACATAGACATGATAATATAATATTCAGCTCCACATAGGTATCAATATAAGTCAGATCCCAGCAAACACAACATGTAGCATTACAATAAGATGATCTTGATCATGATAGGCAGCTCACAAGATCTAAACATGATGGCACAAGTGGAGAAGACAACCATCTAGCTACTGCTATGGACCCATAGTCCAAGGATGAACTACTCACGCATCACTCCGGAGGCGGGCATGGCGATGTAGAGCCCTCCGGTGATGATTCCCCTCTCCGGCAGGGTGCCGGGAAGAGCTTCAGAAACCCCCCGAGTTAGGGTTGACGACGGCGGCGGCAGCGAATATGTTCTGGATGAAAGGCTCGGTGTTTTAGGGTTTTCACGCTCGGGGAATAAATAGGCGAAGGGGCGATGTCGGCGGACCCCCGAGGGGCCCAAACCACAGGCAGGCGCGGCTGGGCCCACTGCCGCGCCGCCAGGTGGTTTGGCCACCTCGTGGCTCTTCGTCTCTCCTTCGGACTCCGTGTACGTGCTGGAAAAATAGGGACTGGCCTTTTGTTTCGTGCAATTCCGAGAATATTTCCAGAAGTAACTTTCTGAAACCAAAAACAGCAGAAAACAGGGAACTGGCACTGTGGCATCTTGTTAATAGGTTAGTCCCAGAAAATGCATAAAAGTGATATGAAGTGTATATAAAACATGTAGCAAATGGTATAATATAAGCATGGAACAGCAGAAATTATGGATACGTTGGAGACGTATCACGCCTCCACTATCTGGTTCGCTTCAACCCCAAAGTCATACTACTGTACAAAAGGGTAAAACGGTGAAAAACCAAGTCGGCACATGAAACGACGTAAACAATATTAAATGCAGTCCTTAAAATCAAATGATTGTTGGTTATGAGCTCCAACTACCCACGATCTTCCAACTGCCAATGCACACTCTCGGTAATGTACATAGCAATTAATGAAGAAAGAAGGCCTTGACTCCTGTAGTACAGTCGGCCTACTGAATAGCCGGCGTCATCGTTGACGCGTAGTGTAAACACGAACGAACACCAACCACCTCCCAGTCGCTGACTTTAAGACAACAGATAGTCCAAAACGTAAGCCACGCACACTGGATACAATACGTCATCGAAGACGCCTACAACTCATAGCGGACGAACACCAACGCCGGCTTCCCACTGCACGACATAAAACCGCCAGACATTCCATAGAGTAAAGCCGACACAGTGGATAGAGGTGTCGTGGGTACCGCCAACCGCTGGAACCGAACGAAATCGAGACGGCTTCCCACTCGCCGACTTTAAACCGTTGAGCGTTCCCGAAATTTAAGCCGGCTGACACTTCCGATCGTTACGTGAGATAACAGGTCGATATGTAAGTTCAGAAGCCCTTTAATGTACCACTTCACAGATGTGGACCTCTGCGAATTTGAAGCGAAAATGCCGTTAAGTCAGCGAATTCATGTCCAACGGTCTCAAACCGGCGTATTCTCCGACCTACTGACCTATCTTCTAATATAGAAACACCAAAACAATGAGGAAAAGCTCGTCCTGGATGCCGACCTGAAACCGAGGGGTCATGAACCTGAGTACAGAGAGCCGACGTATAGATATGAGATTAATACGAACTCAGGGAACGCATTTAATCGCGTATAAATAACTTCAACCTGCCAACCTACCACGCTCATTACTTCCTCCTTCAACTCCTCACTTTACCTGCCAACTCCAGGGAGCCGGCGGACAGCTAAGCGTCACATCACTCACCACGGACTCGGGGAATGCATTCACTCACGTAGGAATAACTTCAACCTATGAACGATATCAGCATGAACCATCGGCTGTCAGACACAGCATTAACTCCTGACTTCAAATCACCGTCTATTGGTGTACCGGCAGAGCATCGCCACGCACGCCTCGATAAGCAACCATTGAGTTCTCTGCTGAACTGATATGGGCTTCTCCATCTCAATGCACCATCCGATAACGCCGACTCCCTGGAGTCGGCGTGAACAGCGTTCCTCTCCGTGTTAATTGCTGCACCTTTCCCACACGCACTCGTCGTCCAGGACTGTTCCTCCGTTTTCATGCCGACTCCTCTCCTCGCGCCATAATTTATTCTTGGTTATTTTGCTTGATCGGTTAACGGTCGTCTTAAAGTACAGACTACCTGTTTTCGTCGCATCTCATTCTCCATTGACGTTGACTTACCTTACTCATGTACACACACATAAAACCAAGCTCAGGATAATCCGAGGATTGACTTGAGGGACACATGCCAGCACTATAAACCTGTGCTGTCACGTGATTGCTTTCTGCTCGACTAACATGGGCTTCTCCGTCTTAATACACCTTCGTGCAATACTCGGCATGACCAGCTGCACGACAAAATTTGCCTGCCAAATCTTAATACGTTTGGTATTTCGCACGTCGTCGGTGTCGTGTCTCGTTGCACGGACACCGGGAGTATAGGATACCCCTTTTAGGTTCGGCACGGGGCGCGAAGGAGGCTGAGAGTCGTCTTCTTGGGCGGAGTCTAGATCAAGCTCTCCTCTCCATGATCAAAGCATGCAACCAAAGGGACACAAGGAGCTACCCAGGTTCAGGCCGCCCGGAGGCTAAAAGCCCTACTCCTGCATGTCTGGATTGATGGGTTCTTCATAGTGTGGCTTACAATGGAACCTCCCAGACAGGGTACCCGGAAGGGTTTTGGCTGGAGGTAGAAGAAGGACAGATCCTGACCCGGAGGATATCACCTTCCTCTCTACCTTCACAACCCTAGTCTAGTCTTGCTCTGGTTCTAGCTTGTGTTCGTCCTTGCTCTGGTTCTAGCTTGTGTTCGTCCTTGCTCTGACCCTCCCCCTCCTCCGTGCCTTGGTCCTCCTTTTATAGGCTAAGGGGTTGCCACAGGGTCACATGAGGGGCGTGAGGGACCTTCGGGGCGAAGGACCCTCCTCATCTAGTTTAGGAGGAGACGTGACCTCTCCTCAGCCTAGCGTCTCCTTTGGTTAGGTGGGAGCGTCCGCCTTGGGGTGGACAGGAGCTGACACCACCACGGGACGTGTTTCCCGCCCGCGCTGCCTTCGCCTTGCTTCCCAAGTCTTCCGTGGTGAGGTAGAGTGCTTATCCACAGGGACGTGGGGAAGTACCCGAGAAGGAGCCTGGCCTCCTGCCGGGAACTCGGGCTCTCGGGTCCTTCCTGGCCTTCTTGCTTGGTTCGGGGACCCGGAAGGTCCCCAGGACCGGAGCCCTTAGTCGACGTAGGCCATGCGTGTCTTGACGGTGAACCCGCCAGCTTGACTTGAGTCTTGGTCTTGTCCATCTTCAACTTGGGCCCACATGGGGCGGATCCACTTTGGTAGTACTAGGGGAACCCCATGTTCCACTGCTGCGACAGTCGGTACGTTGCACTGTTCGTGATGTCAGGGAGAATTTAGGCCCGATTGGTCGTGTCCTAGATGGCGTCTCGCCATTGGTGCCGACTTCGCTGTCCGACCTAACTGTCAATCTGAATCAAACATAATACTACTTTTTAATGTAATGATCGGACGGTGCATCGAGACGGAGAAGCCAACATGGTTGGCTCCCCAGAACTCCTGGAGTCGGCCCGATCGGATGGTGCATTATGATGGGAACCTGGAGTCGGTGGGGTCGGGTTGTGCATTAAGACGGGAACCTGGAGTCGGCGGGGTGCACAGAAAACTCATCCAGGATCCGACGACCAAACGGTACGGAAGGAAGGAAATGCTTTTCCGCGAAAGCCCAACTTTCCACACACACAGATGGACTAAACACGGTAACAAACCAATCTCTGCCCAAAAGAACGTACACAAAAAAGAGGGAGTCGGCGGGATCGCCGAGCAGTAAGCATGCAGGCGGACAAGTCCACGGCGCATCCGTCGCCGTCCACCACGTCTGCAAAAAATTAATCGTTGGATTATGGCGCCCGCGGCTGCTAATTCATTTGCTCCCTAGGTCCAGTGGACCGAGCGGACAGTCCAGGTCCGCTAATGCTACGTGTTGCTGGGCCTTTCCGTGCTAGGCCACGCTGAGTTGTTCGCTGAGCTGGTTCGATATGGTGTTGCGCTGATCGTGCGACGCGTGCGCGTGGCGGACAGTGGACCTAACAGGCTGGGCGGGCACGTCCATGAGGTCCGTTTAGTTTAGGCGGCCTGTCCGTGAAGCCGTTTCGGCTTTTGAAGCAGCGTGGATGCAGCGGCCGAGCGGACATCCGCCTCTGCCTACATCCATACCAAGCACTGAGACGGAGAAGGTCAGTCCTGCCGACTCCCGGGACTCGACCAGTAACCTCCGTGCAGTACTCGGCGTGCCCAGCGTTCCTCTCCGTATTAATTGCTGCGCCTTCCCTAACGCACCTCTGAGTGTAAACAGGCAGACGGAAACGCCTATGAACATATCTGATTTCTCGAGTGCTGCGGCTCCCCGTTGGGTTTTCCTACGATGACATTTCTTCTACTTTTTGTCTCCGCTGCCACCGACTCCCTAGAGTCGGCAGGACTGGCCTTGTCCGTCTTACTGCACGTCGATCCGGCCGACTCCATGGAGTCGGCGTAAACTGCGTTCCTCCGGCATCTCAGTGGAAATGAAAACTGACATGATAGTACGTATCGTTGAACATGAACAAATTGACGGATCCACGGATTAACCGTTACAACACAAATCGCAGCATAACTACACACCAAATACATAGTACGCAACGAAAGAAAATCACTATCATCACACTGATCTAGTTCCTTTTCCTCTTCATCTGGTTTTGCTGTCCTTTCTGTGCCCTGGTCCTGTAGACAATCCGCAAAGACCTCAATTAAACACAGTAAATTAAGATATCATGAAGAGACCCTCGTACATAGCCCAGCGCAACAATCACAAATCCATCCATGACAATAAAAACGAACCTCCTTTCGGACATGGACGGAGGGACAGGCGGAATATCCGGATCTTCGACGGCAGCCACTACAGCCTGGCAAAGAAGATAAATATTAATTAAGTCCACAGTCTGCCATATGTGCGTAGGCTTTTATTTCCATCGTGTTCAACTATATCGCATTCCCAAAACCATAATCACCAAGCGCAAGGACACATTGATTCTCCATTAACCAATGAAATAATCGATCAGAAGCAATCACCTCGTCAGTGGTGACCTGCGGAGCCGGCTTCACGACCTCCTCCTGAAACGACAGAACCTTCTTAACAGCTGGAACTTTATTATTCTTTCCATCGCTACACCAAACAGGGGAAAAAGCTTAGAATACATTGAGCAAATCACACGTATGTATAAAAAATTAATATTTATCAGATCAAAACCAAGACAACCTACCCAGCCGCAGAAGCTTTCGACCCAGAAGACGACTTCACAACCGACGGTGGTGTAGCCAAGGGATCATCCCCAGAAACAACCTGTTTACAGAGCATGAGATACATAATCGAAAAAAACCGACACCAAGATAAAACAAAATAAGAATGTTACTGGAACTAACCGCGGAGGAACCCTCGCCAGCAGAGGACAAAACATCAGCATGATCAGCAGTCACACCGTCGGAAACAACCATGTCAGCTTCAACCTCCGCAGCTAAGTTTTTACCAAGGGAGCTCAACACACTACCACTCGAATTGCTAGATGAAGCCAATGCTAGACCCGTATTATGACGGATAGTTGGAGCGTGAGACTGGCTCCCATAGCTAGCATCTATCCTATGAACTTGGTAAGACGGCTTTTCCGAGTCCGGTTCAAAGCTCTTCGTTGTCACAGACACGACAAGGCGAAATTTCTTGGTCAAAACGGCGGTGAGTTCTTTTGGAGTCGATTGATCCGTCCTTCCAAACTGAACAGCCTCCTCCAGCATTAAGCCTAGAGGAACCCTGGAACGAAAACAATCATGACCGGCTTGCCGATGAGTTCCTTGCCGGCTTTGTCAAATAATACCAACTCGACCTCATCATCACCATTACCGCCGATGTAACAAATTCGATACCTGCAAAAAACAAAACGTATCAATAGAAAAAAACCAAACCACAAAATATCAAGTATCAAAACACAATCATTATAATCACCTGGGCATCACGCTCTTGCCATCACAATCTGAATCCGGACACCTGTACGCATCCCCAAAAGGCACCGTACCCTTGTTACAGCTCGTGCAGGCGGAAAACGACCAACGTTGTCCAGGGCTAAGCCGTCTGATGACCACAGTACAGTAAAACTTGGTTTTGTACATAATAAAAGAATAAATGTACAGATAAGAAGCAAGTTAGGTAAATTAAACCAAACGTAACTAATGCAAGACACGGTAAAGGTACGAACTGAGTGATCCCAAATATTTAAATGAACCAGCTCCTGAACAGTCTTATTCTCAAGATGAACCTGGGCACTTATTTCCTCAGGAGTCTGACCCGGAAGGGCAATACTCTGAACCACAGGAATCTTAGCCTTTAACCTACAAAACAAAAATCTTATTAGATAGTCGATCGCCAACAACTAAAAAACTAACGAAACAAACCGCCGGACACATACTTAGAATTTAACTCGTTGATCTCAGGCAGATCTTCATTGATGTACCAGCGACAAGGGGCGCTACCGCTCAAGCCCCACCGACCTACAACCATAAAAAATATTGAAAACATGTCTTAAAACGACGCGTAAAAACTATATGTAGTACAAACATAAGTCTCCTTCCAAATAAAACCTTCAAAAGGTTTAACTAAAGTCCCAACAAAGATGACGATAACAGGTTCCTTTTCGGCCATTTCGAGTACACCCTGGCCATCAAAAGCGGTGGCTCGTTCTCCCAAAGAATAACACTAATCTGATGGCCGCTACAGAGAATAAATAAGCCAACAACAAATCAATAAACGAGACAGTTACCTTGAAAAAGAAAATTAAACGACAAATTGTAAAACGAACACGAAAGTACCTAACATCACTCAAATAGATAATCCTCTTCGTAGACGGCATAGCACTGCTAGCACTATGGTACTGAGTTGGTGGAGAAACGCCAGTAATAATACCTATCACGTCTATAAAAAATATAGTTCAATACAAAAAACAATACATCTACACAAAAGAGGTAGACGAAATATGTAAAAACGGAAACAAATAAAACAACCAAACGAACCTGTGAAGCTATCAGGCAAATCAGTTGGACTCGGCAGACAATCAATCGGAGTCAAGGCGTAAGTACAGAGGGGATAGTCCATGATAGTATCAGACAGCCCTCGAAGATTCGTATATCTGCAAAATTTAATAATATACCTACCCTCCACTACCCTGTAACTATTTTTCCTTGCACCTACCAGGAACCTGTCCATCTCAAAGACCAAACCCTCTTCAAGGAGATCCTGGAACCGGACAACCAGGGTTTGTCGAGACCTCTCCATACATATGATTCCCCTAAACAATAGTAGTTACAGATAAGCGATAAATCTAAATACAAAATAACAGAACAAAACCAATAAACAAACAACCACCTCTTTGTCCTGGAAGACGATACCAATGTGCTTTATAGGACCATCATCTGACGCTCCACGGTGAAGCCATAGGCGAGACACGTAGACCTGAACTGTCCAGTTCCGACTACCCGGTTAAGCTCGCTCAAGGGACTGATCACCATCTAAGAAAAACAAAGAAAACAATTCCAAAAAGACTGAATATAGAAAAATAATAACAAATCAGACATACAATACGATCAAACAACCGTCAAATATACACAGAATATAACAGAGCATGCTAACCAGAGCAGCAGGACAATAGGAACAAAGTATAAACACGAAGCACAAAGCTAGAGATGTCGTCGGGTAACAAAATTAAGACAGACCAACCGCACGAGCCCCTGGAAATGCACGCTAACCGGCTCTACAAACAGGGACAACACCAAACATAAGAACCTCTGTAGTAAGACACCACTTTGTAGGCGACCCAACAAAAGAAGATATAGCATGGCAGCCAAAAAATTCACTACGTTCAGAAGATAAAATATCATAGCCGCACGCTGGAACCGGCAACACGAAACCACATAAGAAAAAAAACAGGGCCACAAGGAGCCAAAAGTAGTAACAGCCAGGGCGACACAGAAAAAACCGGCGATGTCTGAAACAGTTAAGAAGGACCGGATGTACAACCCCAAATCATAAACGCCCGTGCTTAGTATACCGAAGCAAACACAGACAAGTTGTCACGCTACCAAGTCATCCTTTTATCAAGCCCAACCAAATAAATTCCAGCATCACAACCCAAGTATTCTCTACATTTAATATACAGCACAAGTTAACCGTTCGCGCACACCACCATTGACTCCTTGAACAATAGCTAAGATCATTGTAGTTATTAGCAAAAAAGTTCAAAAACATCCAAAATATGTCAGGACTAAAAGAAGAAAGCACAACCGGACAAACACGTGAAGGAAGTACCATAATGGAAGCACGAACTAATACGGTACGACGTGACACACGACTATAGAACACACGCGAATCAAAAGAAAAAACCAATTTTGTCACAAAATTTAATTACCAAGTATGCACTCACAGATCTACTTAGTAGAGTAGACCAAACAAAAGGACATGGACACTAATAACAGCCGACACAGCCTAACGTACGGAGAAGTAAAGCTAGTCAACAACACCACCACTGATCGACCAACCCATCATCACAGCCGAAACCGTGTAACAACCCTATTGTATGGGAGAAGACGATATAATGAAAGTAAGCCGGCAGCAAGTAAAGATACTCACGGACGGCTCAGGTGATCGACTCCAGCGCGCTTTCACGACCGGCTGAAAAACTAATCGAACGCGAGAAAACAAATAAGATCAATACAATGAACAACAATAGAAAGCACGTAAAAAATGAACCGGACAAATTACAAACACAGCGAGGATACAAAAAAAGGATTGAAACCCAAAACAATCGAAAGGCAAGAGCGATAAAGAACAAAAAAATATAGGGTCATCAGACAAAAAAAACAAGAACATACACATCCACAAAAAATAAATAACCCATAAATAGAAAAAAGAACAGAGTAACACGTAAGATACAAACGCTCGAGGAATCATCAGACAATAAAAAACCAATTTGAAGGGGAAAAAACAATACATGTATACACGAAAGTTAGACACATCGCAAAAAGAGACGTACCTTAAACGCCAACGATTAACAGCATATAAAAAAACCTGAAAAATAAACAGAATCAAACAAACCAAAACACGGAAACAACGATGCCTATGAATAGTAAAAATATAAAACACACATAATAAACCCACTGAAAAACCCGAGGCTAAAGCCATAGAAAACACACGAAACGTTAAAACTCACAAATAACGGGAAGGATTGTGCACACAGAAAAACACGCCCGAACACCAGGATCGTAGATCTGTAAAAAAATATCGACCTGAATCAAAAATCGAAAAACAAAACAAACAAAGCTCTAAAGAAAACCGAGGAAAACAGTAAACGATTAACCATACGAAATACATAACATCAAAACTCACCGAAAGCACAGCTGCCCAAACAAAACACGCCAAATAATGCGCGCCCGGCCAAGCGAGAGAACCGAGCAAGATCACGACCTGCACAAATAAAAATAGAGAATAACATTAGAAACCATTTATAAGCAAAACTCGGAAACAATCGAAAAACCAGGAACGCAGTAAAAAAACGACACGTAAATAGAAAAGGAACACAAAAAACAACATGAGAGTAAGTACATGGACAACAAAACCCATTAAAAACCCCAAAATCAAACAATACCACGCTAAAAACAAAAACAAAAACAACAAACAAACAAATCGAACAAAACAGCAGCAAACCGGAAAGCACAGGGAAGAACAAACAAAATAACCCAAATACATCGGATGTTAAACCAACAAAAACAACCGAGAGACAACTCGTTGAGAGAGAACAAAGACGTGAAAGAAGAAAAGAGGGATAAACAGCGGAGCCGGCGAACGAACAGACCCAAACCGGAGCAAGCCAGCCGACGGAGCAAGAACACCGAGGAAGAAATAAAGGGGGCAGAGCTTGAGAAAAACACGGCGGAGCAAGAACAACAAGGAAGAAGAAAAGGAGGGAAATGAGAGCTGCAGTAACCATCCGATCCAGAACGCAACCTATATACCCCGTCCCCCCCAGCACAGTGTGCACGACAACCCCATTAAGTCGGTAACCAGTCGGAACCAATGGCGAGCCGCCAGCAACACGCGAAATCGGGCCCGAATTTGTTCTGACTACCAGCACAGTGCAACGTACCCGCCGACCAATGGGAGCACGCCAGCTCGGACAGAGAAATCGGGCCCAAATTCTCCCTGATATCACGAACAGTGCAACGTACCCGACGATCATGCGAAATACCAAGCGTGCCCCGACATACTGTAGAAAATACGCAGCGGCGACGCATGGAAGGGAAACATCGGCGACGCAACGTCCCGAGCAACCGACCTGTGGGCCTAGGAAAGGAAGGGGCCCATCATCAGCGAGAGAGAGGGGGAAGGAACCACGTACGAAGAAAGCTATCCCAGAGGGGACGCAATGCATTGGCTAAAACCTAATACGGTAAATGAACAAAATCGACCAATGGGACGAACGCGCTGCAAATCTGTACCCCTCTGGCACATCCGCCACACCGATTAAACGCGCAGTGTGAGGCCGACGGGTGGGCCCTCGAGCTACAGGGGTGATCCATGTAGGATGTCAGCGAGAGTGGGTGCACGAAGGTTGGTACGGTTAGCGGTGAACGGACGGTGCGAAGGCACGGAGCGGGGAGGATCGGACGGCCAAAAAGCCCAAATCGCTGGAGAGCCTCCAATGGGTCTCACCGTTTATATCTTTAGATAGGGTTTAAGGTTTAATGTTAAGGATTTGTTTTGAATTACATTATATTCAGGACCTAGACCCTATGCCTTAAACTCTATTTAAAGTCAAGTAGGGTTATATCTGAGGCTTATACACTTTAGTAAGTTCAGTTCATAACTTTAAGTGTTGTATTTCTAACTCTATCTAGCTTCTTATGATAGGGATCTTATTTTGGTGGCACTGTACAAGAAGACGTGGTTATGTCTTTGCTTCCAGCTTTGAAAGGAGCTAAGAAAGCTGAATCAAAGAAGTAACCAAAGAGCACATGCATCCGTGGGTTCTTCCTCTGGGGTGAAGTCGTGATCTCGCATGGAGCTAGTGTTGATATAGCACGACATGATCACGTACCCCAAAGGTTGAATTTTGGAAGGTGATTGTCTTCCACAGAGGTGTATAGGACCTTGTATGTAACGGTTGCATTGTTGTCATGCTCCTTAAACTTGACGATGCGTGGTAAGTGCACATAAATTATTTGTTCTACCATTTAGCTTGTCGGTGTTTATATTCTCACACTACAATATCAATAGGTCAACGATGACAACGATGCATTCACCGTCAAGAGCTTCTCGCAAGAGAAGGATATATATCCATCGCTTTTGTGATATTTTGGTGCACTGCATAAGACACTTTTTAATATCACAGTGGTGGCGAGAAGAGTTAACTCATGGTGGTGAACAAGTTAAGGATCAAAAATGGCAACTGCAAGATCTTAATTTGGCAAAACAAAGCTTGGCTGCAATCTGAAGCAAAGACGTAAAGCAAATCCATCATTGTTAGTCTAACTATATGACTTATTGCTCTAACAATATAATTGAATCCTTTATTTATATTTAAACAGGGGAGTCACAATGACACAAGCTGGTTTCACAAAGCAAAGAGTAAGCTGAAGTCTCTAAACAGATTTAGAAGCTACAAGTGCCAACTGCCAGTATCTTGTGAAGACAGTGGCAGCTATATATCGTTCGGAACCCAGCGCGGAGGCAAAGACGTAACCAAGAGTGTTCTGTTCTGATGAATATATCCAATTTACTGATATATATGTATCCCAATGTATATATATGTACTGATGGTTTTTAGAATGTCCAATGAATTATTTGATTGCGATGTGGCACTGTTTATATATATGAAATATTCAATGAATTATATGATTCTGATATGCTATACTGTGATTTGGATGAAATAATGCAATTATGGTAATGACTGCACACAGTTAAGTTTTGTTAAACGTGGGCGATTGGATGACATACGTAGACGATTCAGTTAGTAGAATCGTTAGCGATGCTGAATAAAGCCGCACACCTAAACAAATGATGTCGTGATGCTACTTAACGCACACGATTAAGTAAGAACAAAACGTCTGCGATGCTGTCCCGTTCGCACACGGGCGTTTTCCTGTGCCTGTTTGTGTCGGGGGGCTACCCCCGGGTAGGGTAAAGTTGTGGTATAAAGAGCTCTAAAGACTGGACCGGGTCAAGGTCAAACCGGGTCAACCAAGTCCCGGAGGGACCGAGGCATGGTGTCGCTGCAAACCGGCTTATGGCAACCGGGTCGCGTAGGCCGGGTTATGTTAGCTGAGTCATCTTAACCGACATATACCAACGGGGATATGTTGACCGACATCTGTACGTCGGTAACGTGTGTGTTTTCTTATGTGCAGGGAAGATCATTCGGGAGGGGGAATCCGGCATACCCATGCCGGGTTATACTTGTGTCGGACAGAGGTCAATGCTCCTGTCACATCCCGTCTGGCACGGGAGCGCCTGACACAGAAGCGCCTGACACGGGAGCGTGCAGAGACCGAGAAGGCAGGCCATCATTCCACCGCTGGCTCCGGATTATCCGGGAACAGATTGCGAGGCAGAGGCATGGGCAGACCATGTCTTGTCTCTGCCAGAGGGTACCTTCTAGCTGCACCATAGAGCTGCAGGAGATGGGCTTGTCACGTCCGGTCTCTGACAAGAGTAACATCATGACATATCCTCGGCATGGCTACAGTGCTCCGGGAGGGCATCCGGTAACCCGGTTTAGCCTATATATACGGCCTCACCCCCTCCTACGTGAAAGAGGAAAAAGAAGAGAAGGAGAGATAGCCAGAGACGGTGCCCAGAGACAACTTTCCACCCGTAGCTCCATCTTCTACCTTGCGTTCTTCCCCATTGTTGAGATATACAGCTCAAGGAGCAGCTTGTACATTTGGTACCGAGATATACACAGAGAGACAGGCAGGAGTAGGGGTTTTACCTCCTCACGAGGGCCCCGAACCTGGGTAGATCGTGGTGTGTTCTGGTGCTTATGTGTTCTTTGTGTGTGCTTCTTAGCGCGCTAGCACTCCTCCGGATCCATCAGCGTCTATCGGCCCCACACTTTAGCCATCCTATGGCATCTGCCGTGATACCACCACGACTGTTGGCGCCCACCGTGGGGCTGGCAGCGGCGCTGGCTGGTGTGTTCATCCGGACGGGTTCCATCATCGCTTCGGGCGAGCGCGTGGTCAGTGGCCTTGTCCACAGACTCGGCTCGCTGAACTTCATCGACGACAACGCGGGCTGCTTCGGTAGCAGGCCAATGCCGAGGAACGGCTGCCTCGTCCTCTTCGGGACGTTCGAGGTCTACGTCGCCACCGAGTTCGTCCGCAAGTACCCGGAGCAGGTGCTTGTGGCTGAGGATCCTCCTGCTATCTGTGCGGCTCGCGGCCGGCGCAGCGCTCGCCCCGGGAGCTACGCAGAGGTCATGATGACCGGCACTGCGGCTGATGCCGGTAAAGGAGACCCTGGCAAAAGAGATGCCGGTAATCCCGCACCAAAGGTTACCAGATCGGCGAAAGTGCCGCAGGAGAGGAGGGAAAACCTCCCCGGCCAGGCCGGTACATCCCATGTGCCGGTTAAGCCAGCTCACCTCGAGGAGATCATAGAGAAATTAAATGTGCCGATAGCTGCCGGTACAGATGCTGCCCAATCAGAGGCAGAATTGGAGGCACGGCGTCAGAGCTTGCTTCAGGAGGCTCTGGAGATGGCCGAGGTACGAAGAGAGTTTGGGATAACTGTCTGTGAGTATAACCTAGCACATGGTTTAACCCCGGTAGCTGCTCGCCCTAGTCGAGTAGAGGATGTGCGCAAGAGAGGTAAAAACCTCAATGCCGAGTTGGCTAGAGATGGTAGATCTAGCTCCAGTAAGACTCCTAGTAACTTGTCGGTCGAAAAACCGAAGTATAGTTCCCCTGCTAAGACTCTTAGAGCTGCCGAGGCAGCAAGAGCCGAGTTGTCTGGCTTATCCGGAGAAGCTCTCCGCAGGCAGCAAGACCGAGTTAATGAGTTGGTAGCTGTGGCTACCCGGCAGAACGAGGCCTATCGCAAGGCCAACACAGTTGCAGGTGGGTCTGATGTCGTTCACTCGGCTAGGGGAGCTAGTGGATCAAAGGGGCAAGCTTCATCACCGCATGTCGGTGGAGATCGTGACCGGAGTGTAAACTCCGGTAAGAGCAAACAGATACAGGTGTATGATCCGGATTGTGCCGGAAAACAGGTAGTTGGGCGAGGTAGTGCCGGCCGGGGTAGAAGCAATCCCGGTCTGGGCGGTCCTAGTGCCGGGGTAGTTAACTCGGCTGGCCGAGGTTATCCACCTCGGTATCCGACACAAAATCTCGCCCAGCAGCAGCAGCAAAATGTCGGGCATGTCCAGCAGCCGCAAGTTGTTGAGCAGGTGGCTAACCGCTATGATGATGGTTACTCGGCTATGGAGAAAGCCGGGTATCCGAGATATGAGGGTGCACTGGGATCTCGGTTGGGACCTCGCCAGTTGTCACCAAATGATGCACGTTACAAGTTGGACAGGATTTATATGTCCGAGATGCTGGAAGAGCAAGGTCCACCTGGACCAGCGTGTTTTGGACCTCGGATCATGAGGGAGCCACCGGTGCGGCACTTTCAGCTAAACCGAGGTGCAAAAACATATGACGGCAGCACTAAGCCAGAGGACTGGCTTACAGATTATGTGTCGGCTGTGCATATTGCGGGAGGCAACCGCAGATGGGCGGTGAGTTATATCCCACAGATGTTGGAGGGGCCAGCCCGGATTTGGCTGAACAACCTGCGAGAGGGCAGTGTTGATTGCTGGCTGGACTTTGAAGAATCGTTTGTCAGCAACTTCTCCCGCACATACAAGAGACCAAACCGTCCTCAGCAGCTTGCGATGTGCAAGCAGAGGGATAATGAAACTGACCGGGATTACTTAACCTGGTGGAGTACTATTCGCAACTCCTGCGAAGGAGTTGTAGAGGCACAGGCCATATCTTGGTTTGCCCAAGGTTGCCGACATGGCTCCATGCTCTGGCAGAAGTTGCAGAGGGAAATGCCGGCTACTCTGGCCGAGACAATCTGGATTGCGGATAGCTATGCACTGGGTGATCCGATGCAACCTTTGCTGAACTCGGGAGAGCCGAGTAGAAGATACCCGGTGAACAACAGACCCGGGCCAGTCAGGCAGAACGATCGCCAGGACTTCGGTAACAAGAGGAGAGAACCGGATTACCGGTATGGCTCGAACCAGGTTGCAGCTGTAAATCAAGATCAGCCAAATGCCGGTAACAGCCAACGTCCGAAGTACAACGGCCCAGCATGGGGCCAGAATCAAGAAGGGAAGAAGCCATGGAGTGACCCGAAGCAGTCCTTCACCTATGAGGCTATGTTGGATGGACCTTGCAGTTTCCACACGCATGATCCTCGCAAGCCAGCGAACCATACAACTCGGCAGTGCAGCTGGTATCAGCGCACAAGGGGGGAAGGAGGTAGAGCTGGAGGAAATCAGGCGGGAGCGCCTCAGAGATTCCCACCGAGGCAAAGTTTACCGCTCACCGGAGCAAATGCTATCCCAGTGAATCCGCTAGTCCCGAGGCAAGCAGATTCGAAACCTGTGAATCAGGTGAATGTCGGAGGAAACAATAACAACATTGGTCCCAGCAGGCAGGGAGAGTATCCCCAGGGAGATTACAGAGAAGCTCATCAGGGCTATGTGGTATTTGTGACCGAGCCAACTGACAAAAAGAGCTTGCATCGGCGTGCACTGGAGGTGAACGCAGTTATGCCGGCAATACCGAAGTATTTGCACTGGTCCGAGCAAGAAATTGTTTGGAGCAGAAGAGATCATCCCCGAGTTATGCCAACTCCGGGAGGTTATGCATTGGTAGTGGATCTGACATTCTTTGGACCCACACTCAATATTCGGTTCACCCGAGTTCTCATTGATAATGGGAGTGCAATCAATATCATGTACCGAGACACCATGGTGAAGATGGGTATCTCGGCAAACATGCTGCAACCGAGTAGCACCACCTTTCATGGCATAGTGCCGGGTGTTTCATGTGCACCTATGGGCAAAATTTGGGTTGATGTGTTATTCGGCACCAAGGACAACTGCCGAACTGAGAGCATCCAGTTTGAGGCAGTGGACCTCGAAAGTCCATACCATGCTTTACTCGGTAGACCTGCACTGTCCAAGTTCATGATATCCACCCATGTGGGTTACCTTAAGATGAAAATGCCGGGTCCTAATGGCATCATCACCATCTCGGGTGATTACAAGCGTGCATTGGAGTGTGCCTCGGCTGGATCATGCTTAGCCGAGTGATACGTCCAAAACGTATCTATAATTTTTGATTGTTTCATGCCATTTTTATGCTTTTAGCACTTGTTTTATATTAAGTTTATTATTTATTTGGACTAACCTATTAATAGTTGCAAAAGTGCACAATGTTCTTGTTTTACTCTTTGATGTGTAGAAATTATCAAGAATATAAGAGGAAACCTTGTTGGAGTCGAATTGGGACTTTCCTGAAATCTGTCTGACAACTTTTACGAAGATTGCCAGTTTGACCCTCGAAGATGACGTTATATGGAGATCTGGCTGTTACGAAAGTTGTCACAATTTTCCATACGAAGATTTTCAGCCCAAGATCAGCCCAATCGGAGTTCGGACGCGGCCTGGAGGCCCGTTTTGGTGGAACCCTAAAAGGGGGTGACGGAAATCCGAGAAGATATATAAAGGGAGGAAACCTAACTCGTGGAGGACTCCTCCACCCACGAATTTCCAGCCACCAAAGCCACGTTTTTGCCTCCCCCATGGATCCCATCTCCATGGGGGAGGGCTCCCTTGAAGCCATGAAGGAAGAGGGCTAAGGGGCGGTGCTCCCCCATGGAACCGGCGGCGCAGGAGGAGCCCCCTGCGCCACCGCCGGTGCCGGCGCCGCCCTGCGCCTCTCGCTGCCCTCTCCGCCGTCTTCACCGCCATCTCCATCACCATCTCCTCCTTGTATTCAGTGGTTCATCCTCACACAAACCTCTGTACCGTCCTATGTAAACATGGTGTTTGATGCTATAATATTTATCCTATGATCTATGACATGTTTATGTAGTATATTTGTCTTTTGCTTGCTTTGTTGAATGTCTATGGTTCATTAGAGTTGTATGTTGATATGGTACTGTCCTTTGGTGTCCATTATACTTGTGCGCGCATGGATCAACACCATAGGGTTAGTAGTATGTGCAAAGGAAAGGGGGTAGTCCTGCCGGAGTGACAGAAACCTGAGGGCTCAAACCGGTTAGTTGCATGTATGGGAGTAAGAGGACCATAAACTTAAGGCTATGGTTGGGGAAACCTTAATGCATTGTTAGTATTTACGGATGTTTGCTAATAATCCAATCATATAGTACTTGTAAATCCCAAGTAGTGGAGTGCATGTATATTTAGCCTCTCCCACATTGAAAACTGCATCAAAGACAATGAACTAGATGTCTTCACTAATTAATCTTGGACAAAGCCACCACAATTACCACCACTTTTCCACACTCATGGTACTGTTAGTATATGGTTACTTAGTGTACTTTATTGCTGCAGCACTAACTTTTACTTTCTTGTATTTATTATCCTGCAAAACTATCTCTCATACCCGTATTGCTACCGTAGTTTTATTTCCTAGATAATACAAACGTTTAGTGTGCGTAGAGTTGTATCAGTGGTTGATAGAACTTGAGAGAATAC
This sequence comes from Poa pratensis, assembly GCA_947311845.1. Taxonomy (NCBI): domain Eukaryota; kingdom Viridiplantae; phylum Streptophyta; class Magnoliopsida; order Poales; family Poaceae; genus Poa; species Poa pratensis. Next base: position 80,971,510 of record CAMZMU010000042.1, on the reverse strand, counting down.
TTATCCTACCTTTAGCTCCTCGTTGGGTTCGACACTCTTACTTATCGAAAAGGCTACACACGATCCCCTATACTTGTGGGTTATCACCGAGTCACTGATTATTGCTGCAGAGAAGAAGAAGATTCATGAGGTGGTGGCATTGGCTCAGTCCGCACAACTCGGCATGCCGGGTATGGCTAATCCGGAGCAGAATGCAACTTTCGAGGTGCCCAAAGAGACCAAGAAGATCAATGTTGACCCGACATGTCCGGACCACAACGTCATCATTGGTACCGGGTTAACTGAGAAATAGGAAGGCGAGCTCAGTCACTTCCTCCGTGAGAACCGGGATATCTTTGCATGGTCAAATCAGGACCTGCCAGGTGTTCCGAGGGAGTTGGCTGAGCACTCTTTGTTCGTCAGACCGGATATGAAACCGGTGAAGCAACCTATGCGGCGTCTCTCGGATGAAAGGAGAAAAGTGATAGGTGATGAACTGGCCAGGTTACTTGCATCTGGGTTCATCATGGAAGTGCTGCACCCGGACTGGTTGTCTAACCCGGTCCTGGTGGAAAAGAAAAAAGATGACCCGAATGTGGCCATTGTGTGGCGTATGTGTATTGATTACACAAACTTGAACAAGGCATGTCCTAAGGATCCATTCCCGCTGCCTCGGATTGATCAAGTGATCGATTCCACAGCCGGGTGTGAGCTGTTATCCTTTGTAGATGCGTATTCTGGTTTTCACCAGATACCACTGAATCCTGCTGATCAAATGAAAACTGCTTTTATCACCCCGTATGGGGCTTATTGCTATCGTGTCATGACCTTTGGTTTGAGAAATGCTGGTGCCACTTACCAGAGATGTATGCAAAAATGCTTGCATGATCAAATAGGCAAAAATGTGCAGGTGTATGTCGATGACATTGTCATCAAGTCTAAGGAGAAATCCACTCTGATTGATGATCTCCGAGAAACATTTGAGAATCTAGGAAATTCCGGATAAAACTTAACCCGGACAAATGTACCTTCGGTGTGCCGGCAGGCAAGTTACTCGGTTTCCTCGTGTCAGCCGAGGTATCGAGGTGAACCCGACAAAAATCCGTGCTATTGAAAGCATGAGGTTACCGACATGTCTCAAAGACGTGCAGAAATTCACTGGATGTTTGGCATCTTTAAGTCGGTTTGTTAGCAGGTTGGGGAAAAGGCATTGCCTTTGTATCAACTCATGAAGAAAACAACCCACTTCGTGTGGACCCCGCAAGCAGATGCGGCGTTCACCGAGTTAAAAAAGATGTTGGCAACTGCGCCGATACTGGCTTCACCATTACCCAAAGAGCCGATGTTGCTCTACATTGCAGCCACAAACCGGGTTGTGAGTGTCGTATTGGTAGTGGAGCGAGAAGAGATGGCAAAACTGTGCAGAGGCCAGTGTATTACCTGAGCGAGGTGATCTCGTTGTCCAAGCAGAACTATCCGCACTACCAGAAAATGACATATGGTGTCTATCTGGCTGCTAAGAAGTTGAAACATTACTTCCAAGAGCATTCAATCACTGTGGTGTGTGAGGCTCCTATCTCGGAGATCATTGGGTGTAAAGATGCAACTGGCCGGTAGCCAAGTGGGCTATCGAGGTGTCCCCTTACACTCCTCACTATGAAAGAAGAGATGCCATTAAATCTCAGGCACTGCCGGATTTCCTGGTGGATTGGGCTGAAATGCAATATGAGCCACCACGGCCTGACCCCAATTACTGGAGAATGCACTTTGATGGTTCAAGGACAAAAATTGGTTTAGGTGCCGGGGTAGTCCTTACCTCGCCTAAGCGAGATCAACTGAGATATGTGTTGCAGATTCATTTTGCGGCATCTAACAATGTGGCCGAGTATGAGGCACTTGTTCATGGGCTAAATGTGGCCAAAGAAATTGGTATTCGCCGGATAGAATGTTTCGGAGACTCGGATTTGGTGGTGCAGCAAGTCTCGGGAAATTGGGATGCTTTAGACGCCAACATGGCGTTGTATCGGTTTCATGTCCAGAAGATCTCGGGGTTCTTTGAAGGTTGCGAGCTCACGCATATACCTCGGGCTGAAAATGACGCCGCCGATGTACTGTCCAAGCTAGGTTCATCCCGGGATCCAATTCCACCCGGCATAGCCTTGGAGCATCTGAGGAAGCCATCAATCAAACCATCGCCGGAGTCCGAGTCAATTTTTATCCCGGCGAAACCGGAGTCTGGTGCTGTTCCCATGGACGTCGATGTCGGATGCATTTGGGAGAACCCGGGGACTGCTTGGCAGAACCCGGGGACTGGTTACTCTATCTCGGAAGAAGTAATGTCGGTTGACTCATGGAGGTGGATGATCTGATCTTTCCTGTGCGTCCTGTGCCGGAGTGGGCACAACCAATAATGGCATTTATGATGGATGGGAGTTTGCCAAGTAATGAAGTTGAAGCTAGGCAAGTGCAAAGAAGATCCAAGGCCTACACCATCATCAACCAGAGTTATACAAGAGAAGTGTGACCGAGGTACTGCAGCGCTGTGTCGAGCCGCAGGAAGGGCAGGAGATGCTCCTGGAAATTCATCAGGGAGAGTGTGGTCATCATGCTTCATCAAGAGCCTTGGTGGCTAAGGTATTCCGGCATGGGTTTTATTGGCCCAGTGCTTTGAACCAGGCAGAAGATATCGTCAGAAAGTGTGAGGGATGTCAGAGGTTTGCTAAAAAGATCCACCTGCCAGCCTCGGCACTCAAGACAATTCCAATCACTTGGCCCTTTGCAGTTTGGTGCTGGATATGGTGGGAGTTCAGGCCAGCCCGAGGTAACATGACTCATATGCTGGTGATGGTGGACAAGTTCACCAAGTGGATCGAGGTAAAGCCAATCCGGAAGTGTGATGGTCACACAGCGGTGACCTTTTTGAAGGACATCATTTTGAGATATGGTTACCCCCATAGCATTATCTCGGATAATGGCACAAACTTTGCTGTGGGAGAGTTTGCTCGGTTCTGTGCGGATAAGAGAATTCGGTTGGACATAGCCTCGGTGGCACACCCTGAGGCAAATGGGCAAGTGGAAAGAGCAAATGCATTGGTGTTAGCCGGTATCAAAGCCCGGTTGATTGAACCACTGTTGCGAACTCCGGGATGTTGGATAGAGGAGATACCAGCAGTGCTGTGGGGTCTAAGGACCACACCAAATCGATCAACTGGCTATACGCCATTTTTTCTGGTCTATGGAGCAGAAGCGGTACTACCAACCGACATGGAATATGACTCGCCAAGAGTGGCGCTGTACACTGAAGCTCGGGAAAATGATGTTGATTTGCTCGAAGAAGCACGAGAACTGACCTTATCTCGGTCAGCTATATATCAGCAAAATCTCCGACGCTATCATAGCCGGAAGATCAGCCCTCGGGTTTTCCGAGAGGGAGATTTGGTGTTGAGGCTAGTGCAACGCAAAGCAGGCCGACACAAGTTGTCACCTCCATGGGAGGGACCATTCATTGTGAGCAAGGCTCTGCACAATGATTCATACTATCTTATAGATGCACAGGCACCGAGGAAAAATGTGATGGACAAATCCGGAGAGGAGACAAAAGACCCTGGAATGTAGCTCTACTCCTCCCTTTTACTCATAAGGGCGCAGTGTATGTATCTCGGTTTTTCCTTTGAATAAAATGCCGGCACTCCGAAAAGAAACTCGGGGACTGTTTGTCTATATGCATGTGTTTTTGTCTCGGTTTTTATCTATGTTGTTCATATGTCGGATGATTTTGAGACCTCGTTTCAAAGTTCAAGTAATGTATGCTATTTTGTTGTGATCTTGTGACTCGACTGACGAACGCCGAAATGGCAGTCAAGAGCAGAGGTTATGGTATATGGTAAACATGAAAGTGAACTCGGGGACTCGGTCCTAGAAAGATCCGACATATGTCGTTTACTAACCCGGTTTTTTCTTTTCCTTGTGTCGGATGACTCTAAACCTTACCTCAAAATTTACAAGTATTGTATGCTATAATTTCTATCTTGTGACTCGACTGTCGAACGCCTGTATGGTAGACAAGAGCAAAGATCGACAAGTATAGTGAACAAGAAAATAAACTCGGGGACTCGGTTTAAATTGATCCGACATAAACCTCGTCTTGTTCGAGTTAAGCAAAATAAAGTAGTCTCGGAGGAACTTAAAATGTATATTACATCTGCACCCGGCATTCCGGGGATTTAACGGTTTAAATTCATCAAAGTTAAGCAGCAGCTTCGGAGGAAGGAGCAGCTCCGGTTGCAGGGACAGACCCGGATGACGGAGGAACCTCGGTTGAAGGAGGAGCCTCGGTTGCAGGAGTAGCTTTGGTCAGCGAGTAGCAGACTCGGGGGCAGTCGGAGTGATCTTGCTGCTTGCTGAAGCGTCGGTAGCACTTTGCTTAGCCGAGTCAGGCGCTGGTTCAGTGGAGATCTCGGCGGCAGACTGTTTCGCAGTCTTAGCCGAGGCATCAGGAATTGACTCGGAGTTAGTAGACTCGGAATCAGACGCAACATACTCTTGCTCGGAGCCATCATCAACATTGACCTCTTCTTCTTCTTCTTCTTCTTCTGTCTTCATCATCAGAGTAAACCACACCAGGTTCAACAGACCGAGTGTTGGCAAACCTGGCCATGAAGGTAGCAGCTTCCCCGCGCCTCGCAATCAATGCCGGGTCAGTAGCCCATGGGGAGCCATCGCGTAGAGTACGCAGGCCATCGAGGTTGATATCCTCATACCAGGACATCAGAAAGAGCAAGGCTGCGTCGGCCCCGGCACGAGCAGAAGAAGACCTCCATTCCCTTAGCCGAGTCTCGGTTTGCTGCAAGCATGTGGATAACTCGGCAATAGTCTTGACACTGGGAGAGTCGGGCCACAAGACGTGGTAGGCTCGGATACCGGCATTAAGAAGCTCGACGCCGATGCTCCTCAAGGGGGAAATACGAGCTTGGAGTGCAATCAAGTGGTCGTCGATGTCCCAAGCTTCGGATAGCGGAGCCCCGGATGCCTCGGCTTTCGCAGCTCGGGCCTTCTTCACAGTGTTGGCTGCAGCAGCTTGGCAGTGCTCAAAGTGTTCTGAGAGCAAGTAGGCTGACGCCGAATCAAATGAGATACCGACACAAAATTCCGTGTCAGGAAGATATAAAGAAAAAAGATATGATTCAGGAAACTTACTGTCCATTTCGGCATTAAGTTTGGTGAGCTCAGCCAGCCACTTGGCAGCATTTGCCTTGAGGGCATCCAACTCTCTTCAGCTTGGTAGCTTTAGCCTCGCATGCAGAAATATGCGCTTGGATCTTCTGGTCACCTGCAGCACGCTTCTCCAGAGCTGCCTTCAGTGTGTTCCTCTCCTTCTTCAGCTCGGTCTTCTCTTTTTCGACCCGGTCAAGATCTCGCTTGAGCCGAGTCACCTCGGACTGTTCTTCTTTAAGAGCACGCTTGTGCTCAGTTTCCTTCTTCTTCATTTCCTCCTGCTGGTTCTGGAAGGAGAGCTTGAGCGCCCGGTGCTCCAGGGCTAGATTCTTGAAGATCCGGCTGCGAGTGTTGGTGCAATCCTGCCAGAAGGAAAGAGGTTAGTGAGGGTAAAAAGAATCTCGGGGACTGGAGCCCGAGATTGACGGAAAGTACTGACAGAGTTAAGTCAAAAAGAGTCTCGGGGACTGTGACCCGAGATTAATACCGAGTCAGCTAGACATGAAACTCGGGGACTGGTTGTCCGAGTTTAATGTAAGCTCATGCCGGATAAACTCGACATGAGACTCGGGGACTGGGCATTCCAGTGTTGTTAACAAGTTAATTTAATGATCAAGTTGTTGAAGATTCGCCGAGTTACCTATTACTCGGAGAGTATCAGTTACTCAACCCGAATCTCGGGGACTGTGGATAGTGTGACTTTGATCATTGAAAAGTAAGTGCTAAGTTCTAAGAAAGTTACCTCGACGACCCTGCTAGCCTGAAGGGCCGAGACCTGCAAAGAGTGCAGGGATTGCGCAACAAGGCCAGGGCCAACCGGGTGTGGATTTGCCGGAGTAGAGGAAACTTCGCTGGGATCCGCGGCGTTCCAGTCCATCACACTGTCCAACCGAGCCGAGGCTGTTGTCACTCGGGGTGCGAAGACTCGGAAGAACATGGCTGTTGACCCGGGGGCGGGAAATCATCTCGGAGAGATTTTGTACGCCCGGTTTGCTGTTGGAGTCACGGTAATTTGCTTGCTCTGCTCGGTTGAAGGTTGGCCAGAGGCTTGCTGAGTTGGCACAGTTGGAGGCGGTGGAGCCGGAGTATGGACTGGTACTGGGGGCTCCTGTGCTGCCTCTGCTGTTTCTCTTGCTGTTGCTGCTGCTGCTTCTCCTGTTGCTGCTGCTGCTTCTTCTGCTTCTCCAGTTGCTGCTGCTGCTTCTGTTGTTGCTGCTGTTGCTTCAACTGTTGCTGTTGCTTGTTGTGCTTGTGCTGGGCACGAGGTGAGAGGCGGGGATCCGGCTTAGACGAGGTCTTAGTCGGGGTCTTCACCCGCTCCGTCTCCGAGTCTTTAAGAGGCGGGAGGGGAGATTGGTCTTGACCCGGAGCCGAGGTTTGCTCGAGGCCTTGGTCTCCTCCCAGGTCCGAATCAAGATTCGGCGGCGGAATGTCGGCTGAGGTAGCGCGCACCGGGGAAGGGATTGCCCCTCCGGGGCTGCTAATCCCGGTGTTGGCCGCCAGGGGTGACGATGAAGGGATAGGAGACAAAATGGAACTGTGGGTCTGTTTTGCGGCGATGGGATCGCTGCATAAACCGAGGTAAAGTGTTAACTCGGGTGAGAATAACTTCGGTGAAAGTAAAGAAGGAAAGAATGAGAGCAAGAAAAGTTATGCGAAGTTTATCTTACCCCTTGCTGGTTGGTAGGGCCTTAGCCTTACGCTTGGTGACGACCTTCTTGGCTTTCTTAGCCGGAGGAGCCGCTGACCCGGACGCAACGGAGCGTTTCCGGGATGTGCCTTGGGCACCCGGATTGGCTGCAGCACGAGGTGCATACCATGAAATAGGAATAGCGTCAATGGGATCTAGGATTTGACAATCGTCATCTTCGTCGTCTGACAAGTCTTGAACGAAGACGGGCGGATGGCTTACCCGAGGTAGAAGCCTTGGCACGAGGAACCGGCATATAATCCTCGTTGTCCGGATCTTCAGTCTCCTCGGGTCGCGCATGGCGATCTTTTGTCCATTTCCGGTCTTCAGGTCCCCATCTTCGATGGCTTGTCGAGTAAACAGCTGCATGAGGAGCAAAGTAGATTCGGATTAGTCAGATGGTGCTTCACCGAGATAAAAGTAACCTCGGAAGGCAGAGATATGTCAGTTCAAAGGTGACAAACTAACCGGAGGCGGAAGCCGGGATCGCTCAAATGGCTCTACGCCCCATTGCCAGTCATCCTCCATCTCGGTCTGAGCGATGGCCTTGACACGTCTCCTAACTTGGGGACGAGTAAGATCATGGGTGCTGACCCGGGTAGGGTCCAGCAGGCCACTCATGTGGCAAATCTTGTGCACACGATACTGGAGGGGGTTGACTCGGCGCATGACGAAAGTCCTCAAGAGGTCGTCTGCACCGAACTTCTTTGCCAGCAGACCCTCAAGGGTTTGGTGGATCAGTTGGACCTCAGGAATGGTGTCCTGCGGGTCATAGTTCCAGTTTAACTCGGCTGTGGGGGGAGCAATGTTGAACTCCGGCAGGTTGAGAACATCCCGCCCTTCTGGGCTCTTCACATAGAAAAAGGACCTTTGCCACTTCCGGCAAGATTCTAAGCCGGTAATCCGAGGAAAGGGGGAGTGTTTCCTCGGAGTGATGCTAGGCTCCGCATGCGGTCATATCCTTCACCACCTCCTCCTTATTCGGTATGGTTTGCTTCCGGAGGCGGAAGTACTTGGCCCAGGCGGCGACAGTGGGCCAGAGGCCGAGATACCCCTCCATGAAGGAGGTAAAAGCTGAGAGAGATGTAATGGCGTTGGCAGGGAGATGGTGAGGTTGTAGACCGAAGAAGTCAAGAAATTCTCGGTAGAAGGGGCTAGCTGGGAGTCCAAACCCGCGCTGAAAGTGCGCAAGGAAGACCACCCGTTCCATTCTAGAACCGGTTCGAGTTCTGATCCAGGCGCCGGCATATAACCTCGGCCGTGATGCGCCGGGTCTTGAGCAACCAGTCGAGGTCATCTTGTTCTATGTCGGATCCCTCCCATCCGCCTCGGTTGCTGGCTGCCGCCGATGACTCGGCCGGGTCAGGGGTGCTGCGACCTGACATCTCAGGATCAAAACCTGCAAAGAGTACAAACACAACCGAGATAAGTAACCCGGAGTTATGAATCAAGAATCGGAAAAAGTGACCCGGAAGAGCCGTGCAACTGACTCAGGAATAGAGCGTGGAAACCGAGTTAAGTGACTCGGAAACCGAATAAGTATCTCGGTTTAGTTTGTCTGTTTATCTCGGAAAGGTGATTCGGGTAAAAGTTATAAACTTGACTTTGCCTGAATCTGTGAGCAAGCAAGATCTACCGAGCAAGTAAAAAAGAAAGTAAAACATGAGCATAAGGCAGAGAAAGTTGAAACTACCAGGAGCAATGTCAGGATACCAGTGCGAGAAAGATCTAGAAAGGGACCTAAGCAATTTCGTCTATGAGCAAGCAAAGTTAATCCTAGCAAGTCTAGCGATTGGAGATCTAGAGCACCCTAAGGATGAACAATGAAGAACATGCTAGGAAGAACACCGAGAGGATTCATGAAGAAGATAGAGATTGGGGATCCATACCGGAATGCAGATCCCGCGGGAAGGAGTTTGGCAGCGGCGGCGTGGTCGATTTCGGTCGTCGACGGCCGTGAAGCGTTCCCGACGTCGCGCGGTGGCGGAGCTCGCTGCTCGGCGGTGGGAATGTCGCAGGAAGGAGAGAAAGAGGAGGATGGGTGCGGAGAGGACGAGGAGAGGTGCCCGCTCCCTTATTTATGGGCGCGGGGCGTGTGCGGTTAGCGATTTCCCCGCGCACGTTTCTCGTAACGCCTGCGCGGATTGTCCGTGCACGATCTACGCGGTTGCGACGTTTGCGGCCGCACGATCAGCCGCATCGTGGGCCGCAAAGTGGTAACTACCCACGGCGTGATCGCGTGCGGCTACTGGCGCGGGAATCCAGGAGTCACGCCGCGGTCAAACGCACTTGAGTGCCTTTGAGACGTGACAAGCTTGTGACATGAGCGGCGTGTGTGCAGAGACACGTTTGTCCGCTCGCAGGAACCGAGGTAGAGCACAGCGTCTCTCTGCCACGTGCTGTGGAGAGATCTTTGAGAGATTGTGTGAATCTTTTTGTGTCGGTTAGACCAATTGGAGGAGGAAAGTCGGACAAAGTTACTATTTTGACTCGGAGAAACTCGGCCAGACCGAGACATGTTTGAGTCGGAAAGGCAGTTGATTTGGTTTGTTTTGTTAAACCTGGTGTGGCCCTCCATCCGAGGCTGTGGGACCGCACCAGATTCGGGGACTAATGTCGGGGGGCTACCCCCGGGTAGGGTAAAGTTGTGGTATAAAGAGCTCTAAAGACTGGACCGGTCAAGGTCAAACCGGGTCAACCAAGTCCCGGAGGGACCGAGGCATGGTGTCACTGCAAACCGGCTTATGTCAACCGGTCGCGTAGGCCGGGTTATGTTAGCTGAGTCATCTTAACCGACATATACCAACCGGGATATGTTGACCGACATCTGTACGTCGGTAACGTGTGTGTTTTCTTATGTGCAGGGAAGATCATTCGGGAGGGGGAATCCGGCATACCCATGCTGGGTTATCCTTGTGTCGGACAGAGGTCAATGCTCCTGTCACATCCCGTCTGGCACGGGAGCGCCTGACACAGAAGCGCCTGACACGGGAGCGTGCAGGAGACCGAGATGGCAGGCCATCATTCCACCGCTGACTCCGGGTTATCCGGGAACAGATTGCGAGGCAGAGGCATGGGCAGGCCATGTCTTGTCTCTGCCAGAGGGTACCTTCTAGCTGCACCATAGAGCTGCAGGAGATGGGCTTGTCGCGTCCGGTCTCTGACAAGAGTAACATCATGACATATCCTCGGCATGGCTACAGTGCTCCGGGAGGGGCATCCGGTAACCCGGTTTAGCCTATATATACGGCCTCACCCCCTCCTGCGTGAAGGAGGAAAAAGAAGAGAAGGAGAGATAGCCAGAGACGGTGCCCAGAGACAACTTTCCACCCGTAGCTCCATCTTCTACCTTGTGTTCTTCCCCATGTTGAGATATACAGCTCAAGGAGCAGCTTGTACATTTGGTACCGAGATATACACAGAGAGACAGGCAGGAGTATGGGTTTTACCTCCTCACGAGGGCCCCGAACCTGGGTAGATCGTGGTGTGTTCTGGTGCTTATGTGTTCTTTGTGTGTGCTTCTTAGCGCGCTAGCCCTCCTCCGGATCCATCAGCGTCCATCGGCCCCACACTTTAGCCATCCTATGGCATCTGCCGTGATACCACCACGACAGTTGCATCAGCCGAGCTCCCGCACGGGCTCTCTTGCCCCTTGGGCTCATTCTCCCCCCGCTATCTCTGCTGGCTCCCTGGAGCTCATCTCCATAGCTCGTTCCTTACTGCTCGAGGAGCATTTGTACAGACCGTATGCAGAGAGGAGAAATACACAGAGTAGGCTAGATGCTGCAGTAGGGGTTTTATCTCCTCACGAGAGCCCCGAAGCAGGGTAAATCCTTTTGTTCGTTTGTTCTTGTGTGTGTGCTTCTTAGCGCGCTATCCCTCCCCGAATACTCTAGCGTCCATCGGCCCAAACTTAAGCCTACCCCTAGGCATATGTTGTTTCATATGACGACAGTTTGCAAAGTTCGCCTCATCGCACACGGTTAGTTCATCCGTGTGCGATGTACCACCCCTGTCGCCCACCCATGGATAGCGACGGACGCTATACTCATGTGCGATGGCCAAAGTTGACCGTGTGCGTTTGCCCGATTTGTACTAGCGGTGGTGGAATTAATTGTGGTGCATAAAAGTAGTATTGTATATAGCGTAGTGTTTTCACTCCTCTGAGAAAGGGTGTCAGAAAAGTGAACAAGCCCGAAGTAAGATTGTTGCAAGTATTAAGAACCAAAACCGGGATTCACGGATTCACTTGATATCTCTCATACATAAAATGGAACAAAATAAATCATAAGTACACATGATTAACAAAAGATGGAAGTTCTATCTTAGTACTAGTATTGTTACCCATTCATATGGGCATCACATCCTCATGTTGAGATGATGCAGCACATATCGCTAATACTCTTTAAACAAGTGAGTTGTTCCCATGCTTAAAATTAAGTAGTTAAACAGTGCATTGTTGTAAGTACGGTGGCATGATCTTGGAAGTTCGCACATGCATGTGATTGTAAAACACAAGACCATTCTTTGTCTCACTTGACAGTTCAACACGTCACATTCCCACTATCCCTAGTGAGGTTTAACAAGAAGAGTAAACACCCTATATGTCTCAGTTTTTTGTTCCGTACTCGCCACAAGTTCTATTCCATCTAATGCACACAACGTCCCTCGTACACCAATCTACTAGGGTATATAGGCCCAATATCATGAACGGTGTAATAATATGCGTCTATAAATAAATCGATGACAAACATGAATATGTTTGCATCACATTAACCATCTCGTAGACAAAATATTCACCATAGTAAGTATATAAACGATCTATTGTTATGATATTGTTTTTGTAGCAAATATTGGGCACTCTGCAGTTTTGGGTGTTCTAGTGTGAGTCTTGGGGAGACCCAAACAGATTTACCCTTCTTGTTTCTTGTCGAATTTGGATCTAGAATTTGCGAAATGGTATATAAAACATGTTCGGTGAATGTTGTTAGTCTTTTGCAGCAAAAAATATATTTGTTACTAATCTTGTGGCCCAATGCACTGGTACACCACGAGACAATATTCTCAACATACCGAGAAAACTGTTTTGTCTCTGTGCTCATATGCTCCTGCCTGAATAAAAAAGTAATAAGGTAAAAGTTATAAAATTATTGTTCGCAAACATATACAACTGTTTTACATACGTGCCAAGTTTCATGTTCAAATGACATGTGTGCTGCTCCGTGCAAAATACAAATCAGTGCTCTGAATAATATTTGTGAAATCCCATTTTGGCCACTCATTTGCTTTTTTCACATAGCAGCCTACATGTCCCTTGACCACGAAATTTGACACGTATATAGAACACTTGTATATATGTTAGTGACCAATTGTTTTTCGAGAAATCGGCAGGAGCTCTGCCTTTCAGTTAGAAGAATAGAACCATAAAGTGCTTACAAAAAACAAGGAGTCCAAAAACTGGCTCCCCCTCTACGACATGGGAATTACTCCCGAATGAAAACTCTACTAGATAGGTGCATGCGAATGTCGGCGAGAGCCAGATGTGCCACCTCCGGGGGTATGGCTTGCGCTTGCTCTAAAAAATCTGCATGTTTTTTTCCTTCCAGATGTTCCACCAAGTATAAACGAGGTGCCCGCTACGCTCTCTTGACTTGACATTTGAAGGTCATGAGAGACATTTCTACCACCATACGTCGAGAGATTCGGTGTGGCTTGTCGCAGGAGGGTGGGAGCCCCAACGCCGAGAGCACTTGTTTTCAATTTTTTTTGTAAATATATTACTTGGTCTATTTTTGTAGCCAATGTGAATATCCGCGGCACACCCAGCGGAAAACGCTTTTGCCCGAAGAGAGAAGAACAAGGTGGAGTGGTATGCAGTAAATAGAGCCGTGCAGAGCAGTGCCTTGCCCACCCTCTTGCCATCCACTCCCTCGGCCGCCCTCGCATTTCACGTGCTTCTTTCTCGCCGCTTGCCCAACACACACACACACGCAAGCCAAACAACAGCACGACTGTCCCAGCTATATAAAAACACGAGCACGCGCCGACTCCTCGCAAGCCACCGAGAGAGACCAAACCGCGCCGGCCGTTTCAACCTCACCACCGCTCCCACGGCACGGCAGTTGATTCCTGGAAGAAGAGATGGTCACGGCCGGCAGCAGCAGTAGGTTCGCCGTCACCTGCGGGCTCATGCGGCAGTACATGAGGGACCAGCAGCAGGGAGGCGCCGCGCCGCGTCCACCGCCGGTGACGAGCCTCCTCCCGCCTACCTCCGATTCCGATGAGACCGACGCCAGGACCATACAGCTCTTCCCCGCGACCGCTACCAGCCTGTCGCAACAACCGTGAGTTCATGCCCTGCGCTCAACTAATTGCTCTATTTTGTTTTCTTGTTTCCTCCCTGTGATTAATTCGTCAGCATGCATGCAGGCCGGAAGCGCAGACGAAGGCGCCTCTGACCATCTTCTACGACGGGCGGGTGCTCGTGTTCGACGACTTCCCAGCCGAGAAGGCCAAGGAGCTGATGCAGCTGGCGGGGTCCGAGGAGCCCTCTCGGGAGCCGGAGCCGGCCAAGAAGGTAGCGCCGTCGTCGGTCGTACCGGCGCTCTCCGACCTGCCGATCGCCAGGAAAGCTTCTCTGCAGCGGTTCCTCCAAAAGAGGAAGCACAGGTGAGTCGATCTTCATGGCCATCACTCAACCTCCAACCAATTCATTTGTCTCGATGTTCATTCCTTCCCGACATTAATTTACAAGATATATGTGGCAAATCTATTTATTTTGCCGCACACGCGCGTGCTAACCAACATACTTTGCTTGGTTCACAAAACGTTGCTTCTAGAGATAACAAAAGAAATATCCGTGCCTTGTTAGACCTTAGAAGATGGATAGCTTGTGCGAGGAGTACTAACTATTAAGATGATAATTAACAGGATCTCCACAAGTGACCCATACCCGAAGGCGACGGCCGTGGAGAAGGACGCAGCCGTCAAGCCGGTGAAAGATGAGCCTGCGTCGTGGCTCGGGCTCTGAAAAGCAGAGCTTCAAGAAGGGGAACAGAAGCACTGACTTGCAATTCATGGGCGTCTCGATCTGTTTGAGAATTCTTTGCGCCAAGAGAATTCTTTTCACTAATTATTTGCTCGTCGTGGGCATATATAAGTTCAGTTGGCACCTTCAGTGTTCGATCTGGAACTAGCCAGTATATTAGGTGGTGTCTTTTAGACATTTATTTATGTTTATGCATGCACAATTATCACCTTCCATTGAAGAAGAATAATAGAGTATAATTAAGTCTTTGTTGTCTTATTGTTTTTGGGAAAATTCGATTTTCGTGCGTAAAAGAGAAGTAAAGCAGAAAACTACTGATTGCTCATAAGAATTTTTCTTGGTTTCTCTCGCAACAAGCATTTCTATTCTAAAGTAAAACACATGTCGACTACGGTTCATAAGAAAGTTTCTTGGTTCGATGTCTTGTTGTTATTGGTCTGGGGTTGGTGAGGAAGTTAATTATTGTGTTGCAGTTTGGAGTTGTAAAGTGAAGGGAGACAGTAAGGAAGACGAAACATGTGTAGAGTTCATGTGAACTTCTCTTGGACACGTCTGCTTCGATGAAGGGTCATAAGTCTTTGGTCTATGTTTATTTAGTTTACCTTTTCAAACCAGGCGAGCTTAAGCAATTGGAATTGCCGTGCCGTCCCGTTAGCTGTGTTTTTTCTTATAGGCTTTTGGTTTTATATGTTGACTCTGCGGTTCCTTGTATCACTTTGTGAGTCAAGAAAGGGGAAAGGCTTAGCTAGAGTTACGGGGAAAATGCCAGAGACAGAGGGGAGGTGGTTGAGTCGGGGCTTCTCTATTACTACTCCATGTGTGCCTGGCAAAAATTCCACTGCGTTTTTTTGAAGGTAGCTTTTCACTCGGTAGTTGACTAGGGCATATACAATGGTGGCATTACCTTTTTTTTTGCGATTCAATGGTGACATAACCTCGTCGCATACGATAATTACTTAGTTGGAAGAGAGAGAAAGAAAAAATGTTTACCTTCTCTTATCTAATAGATGATCTCTTAGCAACATCCTTCTCACCCCATATTTAGGGTTTTGTTTATTTGAGATAAGACTAGAAAATAACCGCCGTACAACATGTTTTATACTTATATTAAAATTGCGTGGCATGATTAATATAAGACTATGAGATGGGCGGACTTGGTTGTGCGGGCGACGGGAGGATGACGTGGGCAGGTCGTAGTGGAGTTGTGGTCGTTGTAGTGGATGGGGGCCCAACCTCGCACGAGCATCCTGTCTTCCTCGTTGATGTGGTTGCTAGGACGACGGCCCTGAACGGTGGGAGTCGTGGAGCCGCAGTGGGGGTCACGACTTAGATGTTGGCTGGTGGTCATGGTTGCGAGGACGGCGTGATGACCGGCGAGAGGCGAATGGTGGAAGTTGGTTCGGTAGCTAACTCGGTAACTGGTCACACTGGGATCAGGAGGCAGGGATTTGTGTCGGGGTGCTAATCTGCATGACGTTGCCTTGGCCGCCTGTGGCGTAGTTACCTTCTTGAAGGCATCGTTGCTGATCTACTCCTTTTCCTCCCGAGGCTTTGGGTGTAAAATTAAATAAGAAAAGTCTGTTTTATCAACCACTCGGATGGTAATTGCACTTTTGTAATAGTTCAGGCCAGATTCTCGTGATCCGACAGCAGCCTAACTCCACGGGAGAGGAGGAGAAAGATGGTGAGCGATAACATTTGCCGCGGCCTAACATAAAGTAACCATCACGTTGTTTACCCGCGAACACTACGCACCCAAGTACGCCGTGTGAGGTGAGGAGAAGAAGAGAAGAGAAGAGAAGGCCAACGTAACGTACGTATACATTCTTCTCTTCTTGTTCTGCCTGGCAGCGACGCCTACTTTCCTGTCGGCTGTTCACGGTTCATACAATAAAAAACTTTCCGATTCATTTTGTTTCGTTTTCCCACACGCTATTATTTCCTGTTGCCGTCCCCGATCCGATCGATCCGGGTATTGGGGCCAGCAAGCGTTGGGAGGAGAAGCACGTGATGAATCCACGCGGGCTCGGGCGTCACGTCGCCGACCTCACGCGGCAACTTCCCCAGCGAGGCGGCAGGCCGGAGTTCCGGAATTATCTGTCTTTGGCTCTTTGCCATCGCTTTCGTGTGCGCCAGGTCTCTTTCTGTCCTCCTCCTCCCCGTGTCTTGGCCCAACGGACGTACTCGTTGCTCTATTAGGGCACGAGCAGCGGTGGCATACGGAAGCGTTAGCCTCAGTACATCCACGTAGACACGGAGAGGCGAGGCCACCGTTTCAGCTATCAGGCGCCCAACGCAGGCATGCGCATGACGTGCCATCTTCTTTTCCTCTTTCTCTCTCACACTTTCCCCTCCACCTTCTTCCCTTCGTGACTGACCATGGCAGCAAGAAGCCAAGAACACCACAAATCAAGACGCAAAACTCTACCCTCTGTTCAAATCTCCCCTCCAAATTCACCGTTCTTCCATCCCCTTCCCTCAAATCTTGCGTTGAAGCTCACAATAACCATTTTGCTGTTCATCTCCGATTCAAGCAGGAAGAACCAGTCCGCTCAAAATCTTGGCTGCATCTTCGACTGCTCAAATCACACCGATTCATGCCGGTCGCTTCGTCTCGAGCTCGCGGCGCCCACCATGGCAGCACCAACTTGCTCGCGCTGGCAGGATTTCAATCGCCATGAACGCGACCTTGAGCTGGCACTGCCGGCCGGCGGCCATGGCCGTATTTTCGAGTTCGCGGCGCAGCTGGTTACCGAAGCAAGATTACTGCTGCCGTCATCAACAATGAGTGAGAAAATGAGGTCCTTTGCTCTCCATTTCCTCCCCATCTTCCTTTTTTCTTCCTTTTTCTCGTGGGGAAGCCGCCTCCTCTGCAGGCGACTCTGACACTCTGCGGGGCGATGGTTCTGACAGTCCGAGCCTAGCTGGCCTGCGGGGCGACAGGCTGGGGCGACGCGTTGGGCATGCCCTTACGCGCCTTTTTTTGACTTTTTCTTCTAATCTAGATAACACCTTTTCTCAAGACTGCTCATAACAAGTTTTGAGTTGCTTACAGAGCCTGCCGCTCTGTCATGCCCTTACGCGCCTTGTACTAGTACCGTGCGTCCGTGCGGGTACGTAACATGTTTTTAGATGCGAAGCGGCTCCTTACTTACCGCGTAACCGTGAGCACGCTTAGTTCTGACGCGCCTCCTCTTGTGCGGGGCCCACCTGGTCTCTCTCTTTCCTTATCGTCTTCTTCCTCCTGTGGCCAAAAAAAAGCTACGAGTCTGATCCGCAGAATTCCTCTCCTACTCGACCACCGCAGATCCAACCAAGCCGTCGCCCGTTGATGCGCTCCACCGTCTCCTCCGCCATCTCTCCGCCCTCCTCCCCAAACCGAGCCGCGGCGGAGACGGCGACAGCAAGCCGTGACTGAGCTGGAAACGGGGCAGACACGGCTAGCCGCGGCGGCGCCGGCGGAGGCTCGGAAGAAACTTAACTTGGGGTGCAGAGTCGCCGGCGCCGGAGAAGAGGGAGATGGGGGGCGGGCTTAGAGGGATGGCCGGGGCCGCGGTAGACCGGTGGAGGAGGGGATTTGGGCAGGGCGGGGTGGCAAGGCGGCGCCGGCCACGGGTGGTGGTCGCCGGCGGTTCGGCTGGTGCCGTGGCGGGGGAGATGCAGGTCGTGATGGCGAAATCCGGTGGCGGCAGCGGTGCTCTCTTTCCCTCTCCTCTCCGGTGGTGTGGCGGCGTTCTTCTTCCTCCTCCCTCTCCTTTTCTCCATCCTCTCCGACAGGCACTATAGCACTCTCGGAATGTAAAATAAG
Source organism: Poa pratensis (assembly GCA_947311845.1). Taxonomy (NCBI): domain Eukaryota; kingdom Viridiplantae; phylum Streptophyta; class Magnoliopsida; order Poales; family Poaceae; genus Poa; species Poa pratensis. The sequence goes on along the minus strand of CAMZMU010000042.1, from coordinate 80,953,771 downwards.
TGAACATATACACAGAACCGCGTCTACATACATTTGTATATATATATGAATGTGGAAAAAACTAAAACATTTTATATTTAGGAACCGAGAGAGTACATGATTAATTTTACACATCGCACACAGTTATCAGATCTGTCACCATGATGCGGTGTTAAATTGGTACCTTCACGCACGATTTATATAGTTTAATCTGTGTGATGTATCGGCTGTTTCTTCACATGATTTTTCAGATATAATTGTGTAAGTTTATGTAAGATCCAAATTTGTTTACATATTTCATCGTGTGTGTTGGAAATTTACCAAACACGGTTGTATGTACTAATTAAATTGTCCGTGTTAGATCACTAGAACTTGGGTTGCACCTACCGTACCCATAATTCAAAATTTTCATTCAAAACATAATAGAACATCTCAATAAAATAAAATAACGCATTGAACTCTTCATAAACCATGTGTCATTGTTTTGGAGGCTTGCAAGGGCCTATTTACTGGACAAGGCCACGGGGTTCTTTATGAAATCTTAACAACGTCTTGCATGCTGCCACTTGTTCTCCCTCGAAATCAAACAATTGCTTAATTTGTTCAGAACCTTCTGTTTACTCTTTGCGTCAACATCCCGATATTTTGTCAACAGTGAGCATGACACTCTTAAATACAAAAAGTGGATTTTGTAGTGCATCTAAACATTCGAAGATCGACAGGATGGCAGCAATTCTTTGAATGACTTGTATGTGTCTCACCTATGTAAATATGAATAACAAAGTAGATCAGTTATAGTGCTGATAATATAGATTACCTAGCATCAACATTAGATAATTACTCTTACATTAACATAATAGCATGTGTTGGCTTAAACACGAATTTCTTCGTGGAGCGCTAGCTCCACAACTTGATCGCAGCCTGGTACCTCAAAGGAGTCACCGTAGATTTGCCGATGTCAGAACACCACTAGTAGGGAAATGGCTAGAGCCGTCAGGCTACCGCTGGCGGACAAAAAAAATGTTTCCCAGCAGTAATCAACATTTTATTTGTCCGCCAGCGGTAAGATGAATACCGCTGGCGAATAGGCAAAAGTGTTCGCCAGCGGTAAGTGGAGCCGGCCCCAGAGAGTCATCTCAGCCGGTTAAACTGTCCGTCTCTGCGCGGGGGTCTCTAATGTACGTTCCATTAGAGCCGGTCCTCTGGGGCAGGCTGTAATGAGCTCGGACCTCCGACGGCCGGTAGAATCAACCGTCTCCAATAACGAAACCTTCAGCGACGGCCGTAATTTGCAGACGTCTGTAATGCATATACATTAGAGACGGCCACTAGGATGCGGACGGTCCGAGTTTTCTCTCGGGCCGAAACACCTGGTATTTGGGCAATATGCGTGTGCTCCGGGATTATTTTCAGGGGTTCCGAGTTTTTGGTACTGGTCAACAGTGCTACATAATTCTCTTTTTTTTTCATCATTGCATCAACAAAATCTTAACCGGGCAGAAATCACATATAACTAAGACATGCCAACAGCTAGCAAATGCATATATATTATATAACATGTCTCCAACCGCAATTTGTGCCAATTAACAAAGTAGCCCTAATCAGATAAGTGTTTACCATACCCTGGCCTTAACAAGCTCTGTATGAGTTGGAACTCAATCAGGGCCTTCAAGTCATTCATCTTTCTTAGAATGATCAAAACAGGTCGATCAGTCACAAAATTCTTGCCTTCAATGAAATTCTTCCACCCCAGCTTGTCGAACTCAATGCGTCCGTCGGTTCTCTTGTTGTACATGATGACGATGATGATGCCTGCTGCTCCAAGTCGTACTCCAGCCATGCCCTGAGCCGGTATGCCAGCCTCTTCTGCTATCACCTTAGGTAGTTTCCGTGCATGGAAGATAACATAACTATATGAACCGCAGATCCAACCATGCCGTCGCCCGTTGATGCGCTCCACCGTCTTCTCCGCCCTCCTCCCCAAACCGAGCCCATAAAAGAACATCTCAATAAAATAAAATAAAATAAAATAAAATAACGCATTGAACTCTTCATAAACCATGTGTCGTTGTTTTGGAGGCTTGCAAGGGCCTATTTACTGGACAAGGCCACGGGGTTCTTTATGAAATCTTAACAACGTCTTGGCATGCTGCCACTTGTTCTCCCTCGAAATCAAACAATTGCTTAATTTGTTCAGAACCTTCTGTTTACTTTGCGTCAACATCACGATATTTTGTCAACAGTGAGCGTGACACTCTTAACTACAAAAAGTGGATTTCGTAGTGCATCTAAACATTGGAAGATCGATGGGATGGCAGCAATTCTTTGAATGACTTGTATGTGTCTCACCTATGTAAATCTTTACTATTAAATGGGAGTTTTCGCCTCTACGGTAGTGATGGTACATAACAGTACGTACGTCGTCTGCCCGTGGTCTGGCTCGATCGTCTGCCCCGCTCGCTCCATACCCTCGTTATCGCTACCGTGGGCTGGCCCAATAAGAAAAAGCAATCAACCTAATAGCGCTAGAGTCTTCCCTTCTCTCTTTAGCGCATCAAATCCTTGCTAAAATCATTCCGTCCCTTAAATATTTCAACGCAACATAAATGCAATCAGAACAAATCCTTACTTGCCAAAAGCATTCCCTCCTCGGCAGATCTTAACAGAACATTGTCGAACAAACCTTCGTTTTTCTCTCACAAAATTGACGCAGACAACATATCGCTACCAATTCACTTGTCGGCTTCTCATCTACATCTCTTAGGCGAGATCACCGTCAGCCACTGCAGCACGACTTGCTTCTCCTGCCGTCCTGCGTCCACCTCTTTCTGCTAGATAACCTGCATCATGTGTCTCATCCACGTCTGGCTAGCAAGGTATCCTCAATGGCCGGCCATCAATTTCTCTGAGATCATCGGCACTGTGTGTTTCATCTGCGTTCAGCTGCCAAAGTGTCCTCAGCGGCCACCGTCTTTAAATCAACACACATCAAAAAGAGGTACACAATAATCAATCTTATGTTCAGATGAATAAGTCGTTGCATGCTTGTCGCTCATATGTCGTATAACTGTATTACACAGGAACTTCTCTAGCGGTAATCAACCTATTTCTAGCAGCCTATCCAGCACGCACATACCAGAAGGACTGAAATCTGAAATAATGAATGAAAATGCATCGGGGACTATCATCTATACATCAGGAGCTTCAGGAATGGGCTAACTATTAGCTGGCCCAATCCATCCGTAACTACATGTTCAGACTCATTTCAATCATCAAGGTCGTAGAGCAGACATATCACTTTCATTGCAGAAAATAACCAATGTAGAGTAATGTAGTTTAGTAGCCGTAAACATTGACAACCATGAATAATGTGTGGGAAAATTACCAGGATGATTCTTCATAAGACCTTGCCCTTTAACAAAATATTCTGGCACCAGATCATGAACATCTGATACTATTTCAACTGATTACATTGGTACTGTAGGATCTTTAGAATTTTATCTCCAGAATTAGTAACTATTAGAGGTCAATCGGATGATCTTAGTGTTCCAGAAAGAAGACCTGCAGAAAATATGAAATGTCAGAGATAAGCAATCCAGCTAACTACAATAATGTTGAACCTGCCAAAATGGGGCTCATCAGCAAGTAAAGTGCACAACAAAACTAATGAAGAAGTATATGATGCAAAGCATACCTTGGTATACAGTGCCAACGCATCAGCATAATCATTTTCCTTGAATGTATCATTTCTTGCTCTTTGAAAGCACATCCATAATTTGCATGGAGGAGAGGATCCTGAATCAGATGTACAACCGAAAGTCAAACACAAATACAAAATGCAAACTTACTCGTGAATTCACATAGGTTTCGTGTTGAATTATTAGACCAGTACCTGCAGATCTAGCTACCGAGGATGTGAGAGGGGAAAGAAACTCAACGAATCCATCCATCCTTGGATTGCAGCAAAACAATGCTGCTGCTCTACCAAACTGTACAGAGGGATATCAAGGGTAAATCTCACAAATAAACATGGGAGACTAAATGGAATGAAGAAAAAACGTTCTTTGAGAAGATAGTATGTAACCAAAATTTTGGCAAGTCATACAAAATAGAAGAAATTCAAATACGACGATCAATGAATAACATGGGAGAAGATCTGAGACATGCAAGTAAATTAAACTTTGTATCAGCAATCAAAGCTAAGAGGGCTATTTCACTTGCTTTGAAATAATCACCAGGGGCCTAGAAATATGATACTACAATCAGAAGTCTACAATTGTAGAGACGGTGAGGGCCGAGAGAGACAGACATGCGCCAAATTGTATCCAATGGCTAGAGGTCAAATTATTATCTTAAATATAGATGCTAGAGGTAAAGTGAGAAAGAATGTATGGTGGTGCTCATGTATGCATTATGTGCCGAGTGGAGATTTTTGGCTCCCGAGCTCCAGCGCTCCCTCCGGTTTAAATTTTTTTGAAAACCATATTTGTTAGTTTCAAAAAAATTCTGAAAAAAAATCGGGTGTAGCCAATCGTATATCCCACAAACGTGCAAAATATGAACATAAAAAACTTCGTATTTTGAGCTACACAAAAATAACAAAAGTGTAGATCTAACTATGTATATTTTCAAATCTCCAAGTTTTATCAGATTTTGTTATTTTTGTACAGCTCGGAATACAGAGTATTTGAATTTGATATTTTGCACGCTCGTGGTATATTCTATTGGTTACCCCCAGATTTTTTTTTCAGATTTTTTAAAGCTCACAAATATGATTTTTGAAATTTTTAAAACGGCGGGAGCACTGGAGCTCGGGAGCCAAACACACTTTCTGTTACATGCCACTCTACTCTTTTGCGCCTATTTACGAATTCTATTCTTTTTTTCTCGATACGTAGGGCACTATCTTGTCAGCTAGAGCATTTAAGTATTTGATATGATATTATGATTGATCGTTGACAATACCTAAAGCACGTTAGAAAAGAGATATTAGTAAACCAAATATAATTATTTGGTTTCTTATTTTATGTTCATAGACGTCAAATTATAGCTTTTATCAAAATACACTTAGGTGGAGGCTTGATGTTTTAAGAATACTTCGTGGCCATCTTTTCCATACTTTGTGGTGCATTATATTGACATGTGGTGCAAGAAAAAAAAAGGTTGTGGCAACGCACGGACATCCAATTAGACTCCCTTTTCGACACAAATTATAAATAGTTCTAACTTATTCCCATTATATCATGTTTATAACTTATATAGTTATATGGATAGCCGCCTTAATTATTGAGGGGAACCTGTGGCATGAGTCCACCTAGAGATCCAAAAACATAAGAGGCAACATGTTAAGGAGTGGTATGCGCATATGGATAATCATAAGAAATGTGAACTAATTAAGAAATGTGGTACATCGTTTACTTGTGTCACCCGTAGCAACGCACGGGCATTCAACTAGTATGAATAACAAATTGATCAGTTATAGTGCTGATAATATAGATTACCTAGCATCAACATTAGATAATTACTCTTACATTAACATAATAGCATGTGTTGGCTTAAACACGAATTTCTTCGTGGAGCGCTAGCTCCACAACTTCATCGTAGCGTGGTACCTCAAAGGAGTCACCGTAGATTTTCCGATGTGAGAACACCACTAGTAGGGAAATGGCTAGAGCCGTCAGGCTACCGCTGGCGGACAAAAAAATGTTGTCCAACGGTAATCAACATTTTATTTGTCCGCCAGCGGCAAGATGAATACCGCTGGCGAATAGGTAAAAGTATTCGCCAGCGGTAAGTGCGCCCGTGTGTGGCCACTTACCGCTGGGAACACATTTGCCTGTTCGCCAGCGGTACACACTAGTACAGAAACGTAAATTAGAGCCGGCCCTAGAGAGTCATCTCAGCCGGTTAAATTGTCCGTCTCTGCGCGGGGGTCTCTAATGTCCCATATTGTGCACAAGCGTGCATCCTGGAATAGAGAACAATGTTGCCGAATAAAGTTTTCAATTTCTTTGCACAAAACAAATCATTTTTCATTTTCTGAGTGCCAAAAAGGGTTTTTTTGTGAATAAACTACCAAATATTTGTTGCAAAATTGTAACATGGCATTTCCTAAAACAATTAGACCATATTTCTGTACCAGAAATCAAATGGTTGCCTCTCAAAAGGTTTCCATCCACCTCTTTAAAAAAAGACAAATTTAAGCTGATTCGGTTGGAAGCGGGTCAAATTTAAACTACATGTGCTTCGTAGTTTGCTCATGATTTTTTGAAAAATTAATTTTTAGATACACAAGTATCTATTTCATCAGAGATACACCAAATGTTTTGCAAGATTCAACACCTACCTTGGAACGCTCATGTCCGCCGGTTTTACCGTATTTTGAAATCGACGTAAAGAATTGAAAAAAAATCAAAAAAATGGAAATCCTCCGCAATGTGTCATTATATGTGACCTAGTTTTCGGAAAAAAAATATAAACTTAAAATACAGAAAATAAAATTAGAAAGTGTTCTCAGAAATGACCTATCATGTATGAAGATTCATAGCTTTTAGTCCAAATGTCCAATGTTATGGGGACATTCATGGCATAGTTTGTTGAAATGTGCCCATATTGTGCACAAGCGTGCATCCTGGAATAGAGAACAATGTTTCCTAATAAAGTTTTCAATTTCTTTGCACAAAAAATCATATTTCATTTTCCGAGTGCCAAAAAAGAGTTTTTTTGCGAATAAACTACCAAATATTTGTTGCAAAATTGTAGCATGGCATTTCCTAAAACAATTAGACCATATTTGGTAGTTTGCTCATGATTTTTTGAAAAATTAATTTTAGATACACAAGTATCTATTTCATCAGAGATACACCAAATGTTTTGCAAGATTCAACACCTACCTTGGAACGCTCATGTCCGCCGGTTTGACCGTATTTTGAAATCGACGTAAAGAATTGAAAAAAAATCAAAAAAAATGGAAATCCTCCGCAATGTGTCATTATATGTGACCTAGTTTTGAGAAAAAAAATATAAACTTAAAATAAAGAAAATATATTTAGAAAGTGTTCTCAGAAATGACCTATCATGTATGAAGATTCATAGCTTTTAGTCCAAATGTCCAATGTTATGGCGACATTCATGGCATAGTTTGTTGAAATGTGCCCATATTGTGCACAAGCGTGCATCCTGGAATAGAGAACAATGTTTCCTAATAAAGTTTTCAATTTCTTTGCACAAAAAATCATATTTCATTTTCCGAGTGCCAAAAAAGAGTTTTTTTGTGAATAAACTACCAAATATTTGTTGCAAAATTGTAACATGGCATTTCTTAAAACAATTAGACCATATTTATGTACCAGAAATCAAATGGTTGCCTCTCAAAAGGTTTCCATCCACCTCTTTTAAAAAAGACAAATTTAAGCCTATTCGGTTGGAAGCGGGTCAAAATTGAACTACATGTGCTTCGTACTTTGCTCATGATTTTTTGAAAAAATCACTTCTGGACAGACAAGTATCTATTTCATCACAGATACACCAAATGTTTTGCAAGAATCAACTCCTACCTAGTAACGGTCATGCCCGCCAGTTTGATCGTATTTTGAAATGGCCGTAATGAATTGAAAAGAATTGCTCCGCAATGTTGTGCACAAGCGTGCATCTTGGAACGGAGAATAATGTTATTTAATAAGGTTTTCAATTTATTTCACAAAAGAATCATTTTTCATTTTTTCGAGAGCCAAAAAATGTGCACAGCGAAGATGATCAGGACGACAACAACGAAGAAGGCTGGAACGTCGGTGCCGGCGGGAAGGATGGCGGATTCATGATCGAGGACGGCCCTCGCAGCTGGGGTGGCACCGGGTCATCGACGACGAACGTCGATGGTGGCTGCTGGAGCGGAAGCGCCGGCTCCTCGAAGAACGCCAACGTCAGTACTGGCTGGGGTACTGGCGAGTCGTCGAAGATCGCCGACGGTGGTGGCTGGGGTAGCGAGTCCTCTAATAACAAGCATGTCGACAATGATGGTGGCTGGGGTACCGGTGGCGGCTCGAAGATCGCCGACGAAGGTGGCTGGGGTACCGACTGGAACTGTACGTACTAGCTAGCTAGAGCGCGAGGACTTGTCGTCTCACAAGTGATCTGCGCCATATATATGCACATGCGCGCAGCGCGCGGGCGCGCTCTGTTTTTATAGTAGATCGAGTACGCGCGTACTTTTACTAGTATTTCTGTATATATAAGTACCTCGACTAAATTACTATGTTAATCAGCGCACATACGGAACTATGATCTGAATGCATATTTACTTTTGCATATATAGGTTAGTGCCGGTTTATTTTACTGGCCGTCTCAGAAGTTATGTAATTAGCGACACACAGACGTATTGGCCATCTGCAATATGTCTGCGCCGGGTAATTTTTCTGGCCGTCTACGATGTGTATCCTATGCGAGACGAGCGGTAATATAAACTGTCGCAGATAACATTCGTGACGGACACAAAATAACGGCCGTTTGAGATAGCTCTTCCCAAACGGCCGATAATATTTTTGATTCAACTGGCTCTAGGTCCCGCCTTTTAAGGTCAAGTTTGTCCTAGTGACAATTGTATCACCGACGAACAAATAGGGTGTTCGTCAGCGGTACAATTGTATCTCTTACGAACAAATAGGCATCCGCCAGCGGTAAACACGAGCGACCCGCCCATCGCGCCATCTCTCTCCTCCTTATCCTCTCAGCGCACGCACGCCTCTACCTCTCATTTCTCTCTCCCATCTTGATTCCCTTTCTCTGTCTATCCCAGCGCCGCTCCGACCCTTGCTTCCTCTCCCCGAACAGATCGGTCGTCGTCGCCTTCTTCTACGCTGCCGGGCATGCGCCACCACCGCTCTCGGGCTACCTTCGCCGCCTGCGCAAGCTCCTTCGCCAGGCCCCCTCGGTTCCGTTCAGCGTCTCACATAGCCGCGCCGCCATGTGTTCTGCGGCGGCGGGTCGGAGGAGATGTCGTACAACTTGGAAGAGCTGCTGCGCGCGTTGGCGGAGACGCTGCGGCGCGGCGAGCCCGGGAGCACGTACACTAGTGGAAAACGACGCATTAGTACCGGTTCCAGAGGCCTCTAGTCCCGGTTGGGCAACCGGGACTAGCCAATCGGGACTAGAGGCCCCCCCTCTAGTCCAAGTTGTCCACGAACCGGGACAAGAGGCCCTCCCACGTGGCCACGTTGGAGCCCGCGGGGCTGGAGACCTTTAGTCCCGGTTCGTAACACGAACCGGGACTAAAGGTAGCCCCTTTTTTTTGATTATTTTTCACGGTTTAGGGTTTAGGAGGGGTTTAGGGGTTTCAGATGGTTTCCATTGTACGGGGATCACGTCGATGCGCCAAAAACGTGTTTTGGTATATATAAATTACTACATGAAGATCACGTTGATGCATATATATAACACATACAAATTAAGTAGTACATGAAGATCACGTTTTCGTATAAAGTACTTAATTACATGGAGATCACTATTACATGGAGGCAAACTATTTTACATCATAGTGGTACTCTCCGAATTTAGGTATGACATCCGCAAGGAAAAATCCCGCCAATTCCTCCGCAATTGCTTTGAAGCGGTCCTCTATTGGGAGCGCGTTCTGCTTTCTTGCCAACTATAAAAGAATGAGATCAAAATGAATACATGAGTTGTGTGTATATATATCAAATCATAATAAAACAATTATGAATGAAACTCAACACAACTGATGGTAACAAAATAAAGTTGTGAATAATGTTCACGTACATCTTGATTTCTTCGGTTGTTGATTCTCTCGTTGGTCCTAATGTGAATGTTCTCGCAAACATAGAATCCACATAAATTAGTCTCCTGAGGCTGTTTAAGACAAGTCTGTACAAGAATAGAATTCAATCAAATAATAATCAAGTATGATAATGGTGCGCGGACTTAGGTAGTACTACTTACGTCGTTCAAACGCCATGTCAGCTTCGGTTTCCATTCACCGGGTTCTTCCTTGATGAACGATTTCCAAACGCTGCTCGACAAAGAAAATGAACAAAGGAGTTATTAATTACTTGATATCAGCAAATGAACGAAAGAGGCGATAAGAATTGAAATTACTCTGTGAGCATATCAAAACAGGTCTTGAATTGTTTAGGATCTCTCCTTAATGATTCAAGGACTCCAACTTCTCCAGCGTGAATGTTAATGACGAGAATAATAAAGTGTAACCTGCGCATGTTTATATACGCAGTCATGGATAACTCATCAGTTAAAACTTAACATCTAGTGAGCAAAATAGAACATGTACAAGACAGTAACACTCACTTGAAGTTGTAAGGAAAAAGTATTTCTTTTTTGTCACGTTGTCGCTTCAAAAACCTTAGCAAAATCCCCGGCGTGTCCTTGTTATAAAGGGAATTTTCTATGGTGACTTCATGAACTTTATCCGGGTCAATGAACCCAATGTCCGTGATTTCATCCCTTTTGCATTCGAGAATTTTCATTCCGCATAATATAGCACACAAAAGATTATAGTGAGGATAATTACAGACAATGAACGAGCTGAGCTAATTAAAGACTTAAATTACAGAAATAAATCACTTACAGACAATAGCAACTAATGATAGATTTGTCGAGGGCCCGGAGATTGTATAACTGAAAAAGTTTGTCGAACTCAACGGACACAGCGTATTCTTGGAAGTAGTGCTCTTGCTTAACTCCCACCATGATACTGATTGTCCCTTTCTTTGCGGCTTTCTTGTACTAGTTATGCAAATGACGCATTTTTGTTGTTAACTTGCCCCGTTGGACCAAATTTTCCCCGGCAACATATTGATATGCTAGCTCGAAGATGGGGTAATCAGTTGTCGAACCTATGTGTTGTTGAGAACCTTGAGCGGCCTTGTCGTCAAACACCTTGAGCGGGGGGACCGATTGTGCGTCTTGTTCTCCGAGCTGGGGAACTTGTTTCCCTTTTTTCGGCTCCTCCAACTTATTGCTATATGACTTGTCAATAGAACGCTCATAGTCTGAATCCGGCTTTGGTGGAGGGTTCCATAAGGCAGCGAGGGTGCGCTCAACAACCTCCAGAGGTATTTTCTCCCTTGGCGGCTCGGGCTTTTTCGGTGCAAAATGGGCGACCACCTCGACCCTCGAGATGGCACAGTTTTCCTCGTAAGTCCTTTCCCAAGGTAACTTCTCAAGAGTTTTCTCCTTTCTAGGTTTCTTCCTAACCGGCGAACCGGTGTGGCGCTTCCTCGGGAGCCACTTAACGGGCGCTTCCTCACGCGGCGGAGATCGAGATGGACTCGCGTTGGGGTCCCTCTCAGGTAGGGGTGGACTTTGCTGCTGAGGTGGACTGCTACAAGGAGGAGTCTGTGGCCTTGGCAAGGAGCCTGGAAAGACGATGTATTTCTTGTTCCATAGGACGAAACCACGCTTGACATCTCCCAGTGTCTTCTCCTCGTCACCTCCAGGAATCTCAAGCTCCAGTGTTTGAAATCCCGGCACAATTTCATCCACCCCGACACGAGCATAGCCAGCTGGAATGTCACCAACATGGTAGCTTGCTCCAGGTTGATTTGGTAAAGCATAGCTGTCGGAGAACTGGTCCCAAGGAACTAGGGGTGTGTCTCACTGTTGCCAGGAATCGGAAAGGGGCTGAACACGCAGTCAAACAATCCTCAACTACCTCGGCGACGGTGCTCGTCGAGCTCGGTGAGGAACATCACGACACAGAGCAAACACCAGCACGTACCCAGGTTCAGGCCCACCGCGAGGTGTAAAGACCCTACGTCCTCCTTTTGTTGTATTGCACTGCTTGGAGAGGTTACAGTACAATGAGCTCGCCGAGGCCTCAACTATGGCTATGGTAGACTATGGTGGAAGGAGCTTCGTCTTGCTCGCTCCGGTGTGGATGAAAGGTCCCTAGACCAATCGTCGAATCGAATCCAGACTCCTCCTCTCAAAAATTGGATCCCCTCTCTTGGTCGTACACTGCCTCCTTTTATAGGCGCCCCGGGCCTCTTCCCCCAAATCACAAGGCGGGAAGGGCTACCACATGGTGACAGCAGAGGAGCACAATGCACGGCGAAGGGGTTGTCCATGGACATGGTTCATGGCAGAGAGCAACTTCTCCTTGGCAGAAAAAGCCACCGTCCATCCAGGACGATGGGCTGGCGCTGCAGAGGTCCATGGCGTGCCCCACGGTGACGTCGGCTTGGAGCGTAGCGGCCAACGGTCCCCTTATCACCAAAATGGCAAGGCTTGTTGCCTCCTTTGCTTGGCGCAGCTTTGTTGACCGCTTTAATCACCAGAACGGCAACTGCGGCGTCGTCGTCATCACGCACAGACGCGTGCGTCACTCTGCGGCGGGCGCAGAGGCCATGTGCGCTCTGCAGCGGGTGCAGAGCTTGCTTCCACTTGAAGGAACCCCGCGAGGGCTGGGTACCTCGCCGAGGTTCTGTAGTACTTGACGCCTCGCGAGGGTGGCGCGGATGTGCGCTAGGACTTAGCGACATTTCAGACAAGGGAGGCCCTCTCGAGGGAAAGATCCCTCACGAGGCTCGCCAGGCTGAACGCCTGGTCATTAGCAGAAAAGCTCAATAGAGCGTCGAGGGCTGTGGCAGGCCGGCCCGTGGCACCCTGGTTTCCACTGGGCCGAGAGTAGCCCCCGGGCCCGCGATGGGCACGCTGGAGTCGTGTGGACGTTGGCAAAGCGTCGTGGACCCAAAGAAGCCTGCCCGGCCCGACCCACACGGCCGCCCACGTCGCCACGATCTCCTCGTCTGTAACAGGCGTAGTGGTGGGTCCCACCACGCCTTGGTAACGGCTTCGTCGGGGCGATAAAGCCTGCGAGCGCGGCGCAGGCGCTCATTACTTTGCTCAGTCCCTTTTCGCCTCCTTCTTCCCAGAGCACACATCTCCTCCGAGCTTCTCCCTCTCCGCAATCCAGCTGCGATGGCGCCCAAGAAAGCTGCAGGCTCGAGGAAAGGCAAAGAGGTGGCGCAGACGAGCGAGCCTGCCGCGATGAAGCAAGATGGAGCCCTCAAGCCGGCGCTGGTTGGGTACCGCATCGGCACGGAGGCGCAGCTGGACAAGGTGCGCCACATGGTGGCCTCCAAGACCAATGAGCACAAGGCCACGACACTTAAGCCGGCGAGCGACCTCGGCAAGCTCGGTGCCACCTTCTACCCCGTCTTCCTCCACACTCTCTTCGCTGGGCTTGTCCCCCCTTTCTCCGACTTTTTCTTGGCGGTTCTGGAGTTCTACCAGATCCTGATTCTTCACCTCCACCCAACTCCATTCTCATTCTCGCCATCTTCGCCTACCTCTGTGAGGCGTACATCAACATTCCGCCTTCGGTCGCCCTCTTCCGCAGCTTCTACGCGCTGCGGTTCACGGCGAACAATGAGCGGACGGGTTGCGTCTCCTTCCGCATCACTGATGGCATGGGAGGCGTCTACATCCCATCGCGTGGGCTGGCGAGGTTGCTGTCTCCAATGTGTCGAAGAAGGTGGAGGATTTCCGCAAGCGGTGGCTCTTCGTGAACGCCAAGAGGTCAAGCCCCTTCTTCGAGCTGCCAGATGCGCCCCCGACGAAGAGAACATGCTGGTCGAGCGCGCCTCTCGAGGGCCCAACACTTGGCGCCGTGGTGCAGCGTCTGAAGGAGCTTCGCGACGCTGGCCTTACTGGGCAGATGGTGGCCAAGGACTTCGTGAGGCGCCGCATCGCTCTGCTCCAGGCGCACAAAGATTTGATGTGGTTGTACACAAATCAGGGGGACAAGATGCGCTTGAGTGCTGCCAACTTCCAGAAGGCGGAGCTGGATAGCATCATGGAGGTCCTCTTCACTTCTCCAGCCATCCCCAAACAAGTGTCCGACCATGCATTGCTGCTCCGCAGGTTTGAGATCGGATCTCGAGTTTCATTCGTGGAGTCGATGCCTGAGTTCGACCAGTGGGGCCTGGTGCCTGAGGGGCAAGTTGAGCCCCGCGACAACCCGGAGTCGGCGTCGCAGGCGGCGCCAGTCGATGGCGAGGTGGAGACGATGGCGACGCCCACGGAGTCGGAAGAAGACGTGGCTGAAGCCTCAGGAGGTCCCAATTCGTCTGCGGGAAATCCGAGCTCCCCGAGGGGCGTACCTCCCGAAGCTGAGATCCACGAGGTCTCCTGGCGGGATGCATGGCGGGATGCATGGCCAGCCTTGGCCGTTTCATCTCCAAGTTCGGCGAGAGGGCGCTGCCTTATTTCAAGATCATGAAGAGGTCTGGTACATTCAAGTGGACGCCAGAAGCAGCCAAGGCATTGGAAGACCTGAAGAAGTACCTGGCCAGTGCACCAATCATGGTCGCCCCACGACCTCGCGAGCCTCTGAAGCTGTACTTGGCAGCCACTCCTCAGACGGCAAGCGCGGTCCTGGTGGCAGAAAGGGAAGAGCGAGTCCTCGCCAAAAAAGACACTGCCTCGCCAAGCCCAGAGCCTCCCGACGAGAAAAATGCCTCCCCAAGCCCTGAGCCCCAAGTCGAGCCTGCGCGCCCAACAAACGTCCTCGCCGAGGACCCGCCACAAGAAAACCTCGACAAGTCCCCTGAAGAGCACTGCGAAGAGCCCAGCGCTGATCCACCATCGACAACGCTTGTCGAGCACCCCGTCTACTTCGTCAGCACAGTGCTGCAGGATGCTCGCGAGCGGGACACCATGCAGTAAAAGCTCCTCTTCGCGCTCCTCATCGCCTCCAGGAAGCTACGCCATTACTTCCAGGGCCACCCCATCAGAGTGGTCACATCGTACCCTCTGGAGCAAGTCCTGCGCAACCCAAACACCACAGACCTCGTCGCAGGATGGGGCATCGAGCTACAACCTTTCGAGCTGCAGTTTGACACCACCAGGGTCATCAAGGGCAGGGTGCTGGCAGACTTCACGGCCGAGTAGACAAACACCTGTCAGGAAGTGCCTCAGGAGGACGAGGCACAGCGCCCAATTACTGGACCATGCACTTCGACGGAGCATTCGCATGCCAAAGCGCGGGGGCTGGTGTTGTCCTGACTTCACCAACAGGCGACAAGTTCTTCTACGCTGTCCACCTATGCTTCACGGGCAACGACAAGATCTCCAACAACATCGCTGAGTATGAAGGTCTCCTCGCAGGGCTCAGAGCTGCAATCGCTCTCGACGTCAAACGCATACTTATCAAGGGCGATTCCCAGCTCCTGGTCAACTTCGCCAACAAGATCTACAAGCCTAAGGACGGCCACATGACCGCTTACCTCGAGGAGGTTCGCAGGCTCGAGAAGAAGTTCAGGGGAATGGAGCTGATGCATATCCCTAGAGGGGAGAATCAGGAGGCGGATGACATCGCGAAGCGAGCATCATGAAGGGAAGCCCAGCAAGCAGGCGTATTCGAGGAGAGGCTCACCAGGGCATCAGTCAAACAACCGAAAGAAGCAGCTGCCATGGACATTGACGAAAAGCTCCCGCTAGCGCCAGCAACTGGAGCACCAGACTGTGGTCCGCCCTCAGGAGATCGCCTGCGGCTGACTTTGGTGCGTCAAGCTGCAGACTGGATTGTCGAGATCAAGAAATACCTGCAGGATGGTGTCCTCCCTGAAGAGGATGCAGAAGCAGAAAGAATCGCTTGTCAGGCCAACTCATACTGCCTCCACGAGGGAGATCTGTACCGCAAGCGTCCCAACGGGATCGCGTTGTGATGCGTCCCCTCAGAAGAAGGTCGTCAGCTGATCAGGGACATACACAGTGGAGAATGTGGTCATCACTCATCCAGGCGCACCCTCGCGGGAAAAGTCTACAGAAGTGGCTTCTACTGGCCTACAGTGCTTCAATATGCCACTGCCATTATCCAGTCTTGCAAGGCATGCCAATTCCATGCCAAGCAGATCCACCAGCCTGTGCAGGGTCTTCAAACCATCCCGCTTTCCTGGCCCTTTGCTGTCTGGGGGCTGGACATCCCGGGACCTTTCCCACGAGCGCTCCGGGGCTACCGCTACCTCTACGTCGCCATCGACAAGTTCACCAAATGGGCGGAGGTTGAAGTAGTGCGCACCATCCCGGCGAGGTGGGCGGTGAAATTCATCAAGAGCCTGGTCTGCCGCTTCGGCGTGCTAAATCGCATCATCACCGACAACGGCACACAGTTTACCAGTGGCCTCTTCAAGTCCTACTGCGGCAGCCTCGGCACCCAAATCTGCTATGCCTCGGTGGCTCACCCATGAAGCAACGGGCGAGCCGAGCGAGCAAATGTTGAAGTGCTCAGGGGCCTCAAAACAAGAAGCTTCAATCGCCTCAAGGCCAGCGGCAAGAACTGGATTGATGAGCTCCCATCCGTGCTCTGGTCCATTCGCACGACAGCTACGAAGCCCACTGGTGAAACGCCGTTCTCACTTGTCTACGGAGCTGAAGCAGTCCTCCCCAACGAGCTCAAGCACGGGTCCCGCGAGTCCTCGCCTGGGTCCACGCGTCCCCAAGAGGTCTGGAGGGTCCGATGTCTGCCGAATGCCCCGAAGCCCGGTGCTCAGGGCTTGGGGTAGGCTCAGGTCGCGCCTGGGGGCTCTGGTGAGAGCCTTCTCCCTCTTCCACACCAGGGGCCTCTCGGGGGCACGGGGCATCCTCGTTGTGGGCCTCAGCGTCCTTTTGCACCTGGAGCACGTCCTCCTGGTCGCCAGGGACAGGATCGGCCCGCTTGGCCGTGGCAGCTCCCGCCGCGGCCTCGTAGTCCGTCGCTGCCGCCTCAGGGCCCGTGTTCGGTGGAGGCGGCTGCACGGTGGCCTCCTCCATCTCAGCGTCGACACGTCCCTCCGCCGACATCGTGGCCTTCGCCGCTGCCTCTTCCGTCGCTTTCTCCTGCTGCGCAGGGGGAGTGACGGGACGCAACGGAGACGGCTCCTTCGCCACAGTTTCCTCCGCCACGCGGTGTTCATCCGCGGGAGGAGGGGAAGCTGCAGCCTCGTGATGCGACTCCCCAGCCGCAGGCACCGCAGGCTTCGCTGCGGCACCAGAACTCTCTCCAATCTTCCGGAGTCTGCGCCGCTTCGTCCCCGTGGGACGCCTGATAAAAAGCAAGCAGGTACCCCTCAAGAAGAGTATCCGAATGCACATCTTTAAAAGCAAGCAGAAAAACGAGACTTACTCGGCAGTGTCAATCCACATCTTCGCCATCCGCCGCGGCTGCGAGGCGCTTGCCTCCGCCCCCTCCTGGGGCACATCCGCTCCCTCCTCGTGAGGAGCGCTCTTCGGACTCCCAGCAGGCTTGTCGTGGAGCGCCTTGGTGTGGGGGTCGCGACGGCCTAGCGAGGCCTCATCGTCGTCGCTCTCATCCTCCTCAATGCGTCGCGAGGGGACGACGAGATACGGGTCGTCGCTGCCTGAGGAGACCTCTTGGATCTCAGCTTCAGGCGGTACGTCCCTCGAGGAGCTCGCATCCCTCGCCGAGGGATTGGCGCCCCCTGAGGCACCATCAACATCCGCGTCTGACGCCGCTGGCGCCTCCGCCGCCTCTTCTCCACCATCGGCGGGCGCCGCCTGCTCCACCGACGCCGGGTTGTCGCGGGGCCCTACCTGCCCCTCGGGCACCAGGCCCCACTAATCGAACTTGGGCATCCCCTCCACAAATTCAAGTAGAGATTCGGTCTCGAACTTGTGGAGCGGCTCCGCGAGGTGAGACGACGGCTTGGGGATGGATGGAGAAGTAAACAGGATCTCCATGATGCCATCCACTTCCCCCTTCAAGAAGAGGGCAAAGTTCAGGCGCATCTTGTCCGTCGGGCCTGAGTACATCCACATCGACTGCGAGTGCGCCTGGAGCGGAGCAATGCGACGCCTCAGGAAGTCCTTGGCCACCATCTGGCCAGTAAGGCCAGCCTCTCCAAGCTCCGACAGACGCCCAACCAGGTTGCCAAGTGTTGGGCCCGCGAGAGCCTCGCTCGCCCAGCATATCCGCTTCGTCGGGGGCGCGTCAGGCAACTCGAAGAAAGGACTTGACCTCTTGGCATCCACGAAGAGCCACCGCTTGCGGAAATCCTCCACCTTCTTTGACACTTTGGAGACGTCAACCTCGCCGGCCCACGCAATGGGGATGTAGACGCCTCCCATGTCGTCCGTGATGCGGAAGGAGACGCACCCTGTCCGCTCGTTGTTCACCGTGAACCGGAGCGCGTAGAAGCTGTGGAAGAGGGCGACCGAAGGCGGAACGCCGATGTACGCCTCGCAGAGATAGGCGAAGATGGTGAGAATGAGGATGGAGTTGGGGTGAAGGTGGAGAATCTGGATCTGGTAGAGCTCCAGAACCGCCAGGAAAAAATCAGAGAAAGGGGGCACAAGCCCAGCGAAGAGGGTGTGAAGACGGGGTAGAAGGTGGCACCGAGCTTGCCGAGGTCGCTCGCCGGCTTAAGCGTCGTGGCCTTGTGCTCGTTGGTCTTGGAGGCCACCATGTGGCGCACCTTGTCTAGCTGCGCCTCCGTGCTGACGCGGTACCCCGACATCGCCGGCTTGAGGGCTCCGTCCTGCTTCATCGCGGCAGGCTCTCTCGCCTGCGCCACCTCCTTGACCTTCCTGGAGCATATGCAGCTTTCTTGGGTGCCATCGCAGCTGGATTGCGGAGAAGGAGAAGCTTGGAGAAGATGTGTACTCTGGTAAGGAGGAGGCGAATGGGGAAGAGTGGAGTAATGAGCACCTGCGCCGCGCTCACAGGCTTTATCACCCGGCGAAGCCGTTACCAAGGCGTGGTGGGACCCGCCACTACGCCTGTTACAGACGAGGAGATTGTGGCGACGTGGGCATCCGCTGCTCGCCACGTGTCTCGGCCCAGGCAGGCTTCTTTGGGCCCATGACGCTTCGCCTGCGTCCAAAAGACTCCAGCGTGCCCATCGCGGGCCCGGGGGCTACTGTCGGCCCAGTGGAAACCAGGGTACCATGGGCCGGCCTGCCACAGCCCTCGACACTCTGAAGAGGATTCTGCTAAGGACCAGGCGTTTCAGCCTAGCGAGCCTCGCAAGGAACTTTTCTCTCGCGAGGGCTTCTTCTGTCAAGAAATACCACTAAGTCCTGGCGCACTTCTGCGCCACCCTCGCGAGGCCCCCTCGCGAGGTGTCAAGTAATTCAAAACCTCGGCGAGGCAGCCAAGCCCTCGCGGGGTTAATTCAAGTGGAAACAAGCTCTGTCTCCGCTGCAAAGCGCACATGGCCTCTGCGCCCGCCGCAGAGTGACGCGCGCGCCTGCACGCGATGACGACGACGTCGCAGTTTCCTCTTTAGTGATTAAAGGCGATCAACAAACCTGCACCAAGCAAAGCGGACTACAAGGATTGCCGTTCCGGTGATAAGGGGACCGTTGGCCACAACGCTCCAAGCCGACGTCACCGTAGGACACCTCACGGACCTCTACGGCGCCAACCTATCGTCCTGGATGGACGGTGGCTTTTTCTGCCAAGGAGACATTGCCCTCTGCCATTGACTGTGTCCATGGACAACCCCGTCGCCGTGCACTGTGCTCCTTCTCTGTCGCTATGTGGTAGCCCTTCCCGCCTTGTGAATCGGGGGAAGAGGCCCGAGGCACCTATATAAGGAGGCAGTGTACGACCGAAGGAGGGGGGAGATAATTCATCCACACCATAGCGAAGAAGACGAAGCTCCTTCCACCATAGTCCACCATAGCCATAGCTGAGCCCTCGGCAATCTCATTGTACTTGTTAGCACCCGTTTTTGGCAGATTGCCAGTTTCAGGTTCAAGGAAGATTTGGCGGCTTAAAGAAGGCAGCAAAGAAGGCTAAAATGGTGATCTGGGAAACTTTCCAGGAAAAGGCGGCCGGAAGAAGGCAGCCAATAATCCGGCAACTGGAACAAGGCAGAAGCTGGATTCGGGAGTGCAAAGTTGCCTGAAGACGTAGCCAACTTTGTCAAAACAAGGTGGCAAAAAGGAAGCCAACTTTGTCAAAACAAGGTGGCAAAAAGGAAGTCAACGTTGTCAGGACAAGGCGGCAGAAAAGAAGCCAACTTTGTCAATACAAGCCGGCAAGTCAACTTTCCACCGATCAAGGCAGGAAAATAGAAGACAACTTTCAAGGTCAAGATCAAGGCGGAAAAATAGAAGACAACTTTCCAAGATCAAGGCTGGAAAAGGGAAGGCAACTTTCTAAAAGAAGCCAGACGGATGCTGAAGTCCGGGTCTAATACGAAGCCGATCAAGATATCTCGTCTCTAAGGAAAAAAGGCAACTTTCCAAGTAGCCAGCAAGTTGGAAGCCAATACGGAAGGCAAAACACAGCTTTCCAAAGTTGCCAGCAAGTTTGAAGCCAACGAAGCCGGCCAAGAAGTTGCCTAGTTTAGAGATGGATTCGACTTAGACTACGATTTGTAAGCCTTGTAGAATGCCAATACTTGTACGGGAAGTCCAGCCGCCTCATATATATGTGAGAGGTGATGGCCGATTGAAAGTAAGCAAACAATCGACAACCTATCAATACAACCTACTTTTTCCCTCAAACCCTTGTTTATGCTTCCGTTGTTCGGGGACTTCGCGTAGATTTCACCGGATATCGAAAACCGAGCTGAGAGCGGCCAAGTCCGGCTTAGTTCAGCCAATCGTCGCCGGCTTCCTCTGATGGGACTTCCCGAGGGGCTGGGACGGGTGCTAATAGTACTGTAACCTCTACAAGCAGTGCAGTACAACAAAGCAGGACGTAGGGTCTTTACACCTCGCGGTGGGCCTGAACCTGGGTACGTGCTGATGTTTTCTCTCTGTCGTGATGTTCCTCACCGAGCTCGACGAGCACCGTCGCCGAGGTAGTTGAGAATTGTTTGACTGCGTGTTCAGCCCCTTTCCGATTCCTGGCATCAGTGAGACACACCCCTAGTTCCTTGGGACTAGTCTCCGACAGACGTAACCAAGAGTGTTCTGTTCTGATGAATGTATCCTAATGTACTGATATATATGTATCCCAATGTATATATATGTACTGATGGTTTCTAGAATGTCCAATGAATTATTTGATTGCGATGTGCACTGTTTATATATGAAATATTCAATGAATTATGTGATTCTGATATGCTATACTGTGATTTGGATGAAATAATGCAATTATGGTAATGACTCACACAGTTAAGTTTTGTTAAACGTGGGCGATTGGACGACATACGTAGACGATTCAGTTAGTAGAATCGTGTGCGATGATGAATAAAGCCGCACTCCTAAAGAAATGATGTCGTGATGCTACTTAACGCACACGATTAAGTAAGAACGAAACGTCTGCGATGCTGTCCCGTTCGCACATGGGCGTTTTCCTGTGCCCGTTTGCGAAGTTCGCCTCATCACACATGGTTAGTTCATTCGTGTGCGATATACCACCCCTATCGCCCATCCATGGATAGCGACGGACGCTATACTCGTGTGCGATGGCCAAAGTTGACCGTGTGTGTTTGCCCGATCTGTACTAGTGGTGGTGGAATTAACTGTGGTGCATAAAAGTAGTATTGTATGGAGCATAGTGTTTTCACTCCTCTGAGAAAGGGTGTCAGAAAAGTGAACAAGCCCGAAGTAAGATTGTTGCAAGTATTAAGAACCAAAACCGGGATTCACGGATTCACTTGATATCTCTCATACATAAAATGGAACAAAATAAATCATAAGTATACATGATTAACAAAAGATGGAAGTTCTATCTTAGTACTAGTATTGTTACCCATTATATGGGCATCACATCCTTTTGAGATGATGCAGCACATATCGCTAATACTCTTTAAACAAGTGGGTTGTTCCCATGCTTATAATTAAGTAGTTAAACAGTGCATTGTTGTATGTACGGTGGCATGATCTTCGAAGTTCACACATGCATGTGATTGTAAAACACAAGACCATTCTTTGTCTCACTGGGCAGTTCAACACGTCACATTCCCACTATCCCTAGTGAGGTTTAACAAGAAGAGTAAACACCCTATATGTCTCAGTTTTTTGTTCCGTACTCCCCACAAGTTCTATTCCATCTAATGCACACATCGTCCCTCGTACAACAACCTACTAGGGTATATAGGCCCAATATCATGAACGGTGTAATAATATGCATCTATAAATAAATCGATGACAAACATGAATATGTTTGCATCACATTAACCATCTCGTAGACAAAATACTCACCATAGTAAGTATATAAACGATCTATTGTTTTGATATTGTTTTTGTAGCAAATATTGGGCACTCTGCAGTTTTGGGTGTTCTAGTGTGAGTCTTGGGGAGACCCAAACAGATTTGCCCTTCTTGTTTCTTGTCGAATTTGGATCTAGAATTTGCGACATGGTATATAAAACATGTTCGGTGAATGTTGTTAGTCTTTTGCAACAAAAAATATATTTGTTACTAATCTTGTGGCCCAGTGCACCGGTACACCACGAGACAATATTCTCAACATACCGAGAAAGCTGTTTTGTCTCTGTGCTCATATGCTCCTGCCCGAATAAAAAAGTAATAAGGTAAAAGTTATAAAATTATTGTTCGCAAACATATACAACTGTTTTACATACGTGCCAAGTTTCATGTTCAAATGACATGTGTGCTACTCCGTGCAAAATACAAATCAGTGCTCTGAATAATATTTGTGAAATCCCATTTTGGCCACTCATTTGCTTTTTTCACATAGCACCCTACATGTCCCCGGACCACGAAATTTGACACGTATATAGAACACTTGTATATTTGTTAGTGACCAATTGTTTTTCGAGAAATTGGCAGGAGCTCTGCTTTTCAGTTAGAAGAATAGAACCATAAAGTGCTTACAAAAAACAAGGAGTCCAAAAACTGGCTCCCCCTTTACGACATGGGAATTACTCCCGAATGAAAACTCTACTAGATAGGTGCATGCGAATGTCGGCGAGAGCCAGATGCGCCACCTACAGGGGTATGGCTAGCGCTTGCTCTAAAAAATCTGCATGTTTCTTTCCTTCCAGATGTTCCACCAAGTATAAACGAGGTGCTCGCTACGCTCTCTTGACTTGACATTTGAAGGTAATGAGAGACATTTCTCCCACCATACGTCGAGAGATTCGGTGTGGCTTGTCGCAGGAGGAGGAGGGTGGGAGCCCCAACGCCGAGAGAATTTGTTTTCAATTTTTTTTGTAAATATATTACTTGGTCTATTTTTGTAGCCAATGTGAATATCCGCGGCACACCCAGCGGAAAACGCTTTTGCCCGAAGAGAGAGGAACAAGGTGGAGTGGTATTCAGTAAATAAAGCCGTGCAGAGCAGTGCCTTGCCCACCCTCCCACTAGTAGGGAAAAGCCTATCAGTGGCGCACCACAATATGCTATCAGTGGCGCACTAGTGGTGCGCCGCTAAACTTGCGCCACTGATAAGTGTTACCAGTGGCGCACCAGCGGTGCGCCATAGGTAACTCACTTATCAGTGGCGCACCATTCGGTGCGCCACTGATAGCTGATTCTGGTGCGCCACTGTTAAGCTGTGGTGGGCACACGGATGGCTCACTCGTGCCACATTATCAGTGGCGCACCAGGAGGTGCGCCACAGGTAAGTTTCATGGTGCGCCACAGATAATATGCCCAGTGCGCCACCGATAAGTCCTTGGTGCGCCACTGGTATACTTTTGCAATTTTTTAAAAAAATGCACCGTATTTCGTATTTGCACAGGTATATATGTTGTACAGGTATACAGTACACACATGCAGTAAACAGTTTTTGAATAACACAAGTTCATCACATATGATATTAGAATACATACATCACATGGTTATGAATAATACAAAGTGTTCCTCACCAAGTTCACCACACATTTGATACTAGATAACATACTTAGCAAATTCAAAACAGCAGCAACAATTTTATGAATAACGTTTACAAGACACAAATAAAAGTTGCGACCATCACTGCTTCTTCTTGCTCGCTTTCTTTTTCGGCAACGGCGGGAAAGGGTCCGTGCCATTTAGAGTGTTGAATGGCCTGTAGTCACCCTGATCTTCTGAGCGTCTTTCAACGTCGGCGTTAGCTGGCGGAGAACCATAGTAGAATAGCCCCTCCTTACGGAGAACATCGCCGTTGATTGTTGTCGCAATCGTATGCTAGATGCGAACGAATTCAAGTCTGTGATGCGAATCAGTGGCTTCCGTCATGTTCTTCAGGCACCATGTGCGGAGTTACCCTGGCAACTGTAGTTGCTGCATATCCCTTACATACTCCCGGATGAGCATTAAGACGTAGAAGGCGTCCAGCTTACTGCTTTCCGGCTGCGTGACGGATTTGAAATCCGTTTTGTGGCCGAATACCATGTGAGGACCCCGGATTAGGTATCCGAGATACTCGTTATGTTTCCTGCAACAATCTCATGATCAGTCTGTTGTTGCACATAACTCGAATTGGTATCACAGAACACCCATAAATACCGAATAAATATACTTACTTGATTGAAGTCATAACTTCAACAGGTACTTGCAGCGGAAATCACCAAACAGCGTGGGGCCCAAGTCATTTGCCTCAACCCTATAGGCAGCTGACTGGGAAGCGCCCTAGTTCGCATTGACGTCATTAACCACTTCTTCTTCGAACTGGTACTCTTCAGAATCTGGCTAAGACAATAGCCAGGGACGAAACCAATATGAGTACATTTGAATGTACTCGCAAACTACCCCCGAAATGAGCATGCACTACTCTTTTATTGTTTAAATAAAACTTCGTTTACTTTGAAAACTCCATATCCTTGTTGAAAAGAGTAGGATGGACTTTTGTTTAATAACACTTGTTTTGAAATCTCTATATCTTTATTGAAAAAGAAAAGAAGGCTTTAAGAACTTTTTCCCATAAATCAGTTTTTGTAAGAAGTCGCTTTTAAAACTTTTTCCCGTAAATACATCCTTGTTGAAAAAGGTAAGAAGTCTCTTTAATAAACATTTTCCCGGAAAATCACCATTTGTTTATTTCTCCAAAACTCCTCCTTTTTCGACCATAACCCTTCATGGTCATTCAGTCCCAACAACCTCATACCAGCCCCTTGGTATAGTTGCCTAAAACATTTTCCACTTTCAAATCACAAAACTCTTCACTTCTCGACCATAGCCCGTCATGGTCAAATCATTCTCCAGCAACCTCATACCAGCCCGTCGGTAGAGTTGCAGATACAACACATCTCCATTTTGTTTTCAAATCTCAAAACTTTGCAAAACTTGCACATGGTCAGAGGACAGCCTCCCAACTGTCCATATCCGAGGACTCGGCTATTCGAATAGTTTTACCCTCTGCAGAGGTAGCACGCTTTTCCCACACCCATCCGGCAACTCATCGTGTCAGCCACGTCCCGCCATACAAGGTGTATGCGAAGTTGAGTCACCGACCATAGCCTGTCCTTTGCTCATGCTAGTATAGGATCCTACCGCTACGAAACCGGTTCCATCGACACTTAAATCCAGCCCATTGGAAACTAAGTGTGAGGACTTCGTAGTTCTGCCCGGCGACCCAAAGGTGGCGTCTTCAATCCTCTTTCTCCAATACACTCATACCGGCCTCCGGTAGACTTCTCTTAAGAGGACCCAGGTCAGGGGCAGGTCACCAAACCATCCCCTCATGGAACGAGGTCATCCTCGTTGTTGAGGCTTCCAGTACTAATATGAGCAAACTATATGACTACACCCTTTCCCATATGTGGGTAAATGTGGTCGCACAGATTATCGGCTGGTCGTCATAGTACAAAGACACAATGTGCATTTTTCATAAACATCACCATTCACCACTTCTCCATTTCCACACCGATATCTCGGTATTCCACAACCTCACAAGTATTTTCAAAGGAGTTTTTAGTAAACAATATTTTTTTTCCCATCCTATAGTTTGGAAAAGAAATTCCCGCTAATATCTCCATATAGGGTGTCAAAATAATATACTTGTATTTTGGAAAAGGGTTTTCAAAATCATAGCTTTTGTGGCAAACACCACATAAATCACTTATGCTCTTTATAAGTAAAACATGTGAATCAAAATAGATGTATATAGATGCAAGCTCAGAGAATAGCTTGCCTGATTTCAGCATGATGTTCCTGGACTTCTCCTCATTGATCAAAGAAATAAACTCTCATCGTTCTCCGATAAATCCTTTCCAAATACCACCCCGGTAGCGTTTATCTCTAGCGTCGCAACATGAAAATAAACAACACTCAATAAGCAAACCAAACCACAAGTGGTATACAAACAAGGAACAAACTAAGATCTATATTTACTAGGGAATTATACTAATCAGGAGTATAACACCATTCACATGCCCTAAGCATGGAGTACCAATTACTTTAGCTAAAGTTAAGCACCAAGCATCTTTCCTAAGATAGGAAATACTTCAGACAAAAGTTAGGCCATCGATTAGTCTCTAAGTGGAACCATCACACCAAGCTAGGTTATGATAAAGTGAAACACTAAGAACTTAGCAAAATTGGATTTGCTCCTAAAATCATTACAGATTAATTTATAAAATCCCTTTTTAATCTGTCCTTTTGTTAATTTATTTTAAACAACATTACAAAATAATTATCCATGTTTGGAAACAAGGTGGAATATGAAGGTTATCACTTGCTAAACATTTTAATAGGTCAAACTTAATTTTTGGATCATTATTTTTAAAGATATTAATTTTCCAAATCTGTTTTCTATTCTGCCCTTTTCTTTATTTTAATAAAACAGCAATTAAACTTATTTATTTGGATAGGTGAATTACACCAAAAGACAGGCTTTATTTTTCTGAACATTTTGGTATCTTGTTTGTAACTTTTGGATCAGTATTTAATTAGTTATGAATTTTACAAAATCATTTTATATTCTGCCATTTTACTAAAGTGCAAGGAAAAGTTATTTCCAGTGTTTAGTTCAACATGAAAATGATGTTATGAGGTGAAGTTATTTCTCCTGATCATTTTGATATATTGTTTGCTATTTTTGGATAAGTATTTAAAAAGATATTGAATTTACAAACTTAATCGAATTTCTGTCAGTTTTAATATTCACAGAAAAAGGGCCCGAAACGTTTTTCACCGGGCCGTGGCTAGCCATAGCCACTGACCCGTGGGGCCTTCGGCCACGCTGGCGCTGACGCGGCGCAGGCGGGCGCTGTGTCACTGACGAGCGGGCCCCGACTGTCAGCGAGCGGAATTAAAATGAAAAAGGCAGTGCGCGGCGCGGGATCGAACTCGCGACCTCGCGCGCGTGTGCGTGTGTGCTAGCCACTGGGCTGGCTCGGTGCTGGTGTTGAGATACGTGTACAAACTATTATGAGGGGTGACAGTGCACGTCGACGACGCGCGCGGCCGCGGTGACCACCGGCGGCGACGCGCACGGGATCGAAGTTCTACGGCGTGCAGAGACCAGCTAACGCTCGCACTCGACACGCACGAGTGCGGGCTACCTAGTGGCGGCGTTATGGACCCAAAGGTCGCCGGCAAAAGCTCCGGCGACGAGGTCGGGCGGCGGCAAGCTACGGGCTAACGGTGACGCGACGAACTACGGCGAACCGGGATGAATGGAGATGTCCAGGAGGTGTGCCTGCTCACCCTAGATGCGTGAGTGCGTTCCGTTGGTGCTGAGGTGGTCGGAGGCGGTGGCGAGCTTGATCGGAGTGCGTCGGCCAGAGAGGAAGAAGACGGCGGCGATCTCGCAAACGACGGCGTCCCACCTTGATTCCTTCTACGAGGAGGTGGAGGAGATCATGGCGGAGCTGGTGGTGGTCGTCGCTTGGCTCGAGGTGGCTCCAATCGCCGGCGATGTGTGACGGCGTCCTTGGGTGTGGTTCGGCCGAGGCAGAGGAACTGAGGGAGAGAGAGAGCAGGGGGTGAGTGAGGGAGGGCAGAGGAGAACGTCGTGGGGGGCCTCCTTATCTCCTTCGACGGCAGGAGAGCGGAGGGGGGGGGGGGGGGCCTGGGCGTGCGACGGCAGAGGGACGACACGGCGGCCTAGCGCCATAGCTCCACTGGAGCTACAGGAACACGACGACAGAATTGCAGAAAACCCCCTGGCACATGTTTTTCCATCACAAACAAGTCCCTGTCTGCTTCTTTTATTTTTTCTTTTAAAACCAGTGGCATTGTGGGGATTTATTTGGGGTACCTAAACATTTTTAAAAATTCTGAGAAAATTCATGTAGCCTCCCATATACATGTAGAAGCTCCAAAAAATTGGCTTTTGAAAATAAAATGTTTTGAACCACATTGGTTCATAGGGTTTGAATATATTATTTTTGGATAAAACCAATTTGACAAATGGAAATATCTTTGTAATTGGAGATTAGATATTTTGGGGAGAGAGTAACATGATGATGAGATGGTTATCATCTCATTCCTGGATTTTATAAGATAAAGTAATTGTTATACCAAACTAGAGAATTAGGTAGAGAGGGAATTTAAATAAGATCATTTCTTTTAATCAAGAATTTTAATTTGAGGGTGTAAGTAATCATAGGGGTCTTGTTTTGTTTTCAAGTCACACTCCACCATTGTGATCAGTGTGTTTTACTTTAGTGCTAGGCATAGCTGAGGAATTATCCTCACAAGCAACAAACACCCCAACATCCACATCACAAACATGACCACACACATCAAACCACAAGATTCAATCATACCACCATTTCCACAATTAACAATACTATCTTGTAGAAATGATCACACTCAATTATGACAAGATGATGTTTTAAGGAATATCTCAACTCATAACTTAGTAGTTTTCAGAAGATTTGATGAAGAGAAATATGTGGGGTAATATATTTCCCACTAGTGTTATTTTCAAATGGAGTAAAAATAAGAGTTTATAAAATGGGAGTTGTATACAAATGCAAAATCTCAAGTTTAAAAGATAGATAGGAGATAGCATATAGATCTCCACATTTGTGGGAACACATAGTTTTGGAAATACTTTTACTTTCTCAAATAATGGGTATTAGTTTTGGTTGTTGCTAAACCAAATATCATTGAAATGGAGTTGGCCAAAATAAGAATGGAAAAGATACATGGAATATTTTTCTTGTCATGACATGATCACCAAAGTTAAATATATTTTTATATTGGTTGGGTCTTATATTTACTAGTCAAACAACTTAAACAACAAGTCACACAAGGTCAACATAGCAATGGGAAGGAAAACACAATCATTAGTGAAAACATTTCAAAAAGTTTTTGTTGGTTCTGAATTTTGGGTCTGGTAAAACTAAGTTTTTCTTAGTTCCAAAATTTGGGATGTGACAGCTCTTCCCCCCTAAAAAAATAAATCTCGTCCTCGAGATTTTCCCGGTGGTAACAGGGGAGTACGAGGGCACGGGTTTTGGGCTGGCTAGACTTCCGAGGTCGTTGCTTCTTCAGTAAGGTCGCCATGTGAGATCTTGACAAATTGATGTTGCGAGGCTTGCTTTGTCGACGATCTTCTGTGCTGAGTTCGGATCCTTGACGATGGGTTCGTCTTGACGATCGAGACGGATGGACAGTCGTGGTTGGCTGTTTCCAGATACTACAAGACTGAGGCGCAAGGAGCTAATTATTAAAATTTTCTTGTATACCTATTGCAGGTCTTCCCCCCTTAAAAAGGGATTTTTAAACGGTCATGTAGAAGGTTGCATCTGGGGTTGACTTGAAGGCATCGTCCTTCTTGGGTAGCTTGACGATCTTCGTCTTGGGTTTCATTCCTCGGTGCTTGGGGTCGGTGCAGATATCACTTTCTGATATTTTCTCCTTACGAGGGTCGCGGGTGGGGACGCGTTGTTCTCAGGATGCGTCTCTCCTGTTTCTAGTTAGTAGAGGGATGTTATAAACTTCTAAGGGCGTCTGAACTTGCTTGGTGGTTGATGTTGCCAACAGCAGGTGCTTCCATTGTTTGATTCTTCTTAGTGACTTCCGGTAGATTTTCTTCACGCTTTTCTTCCTTCGGCTTGGCGAGAAAAAGGCTGTCCTGAAAGACTTCTTTGGTTCGGGTTCTTCAGGAAGCTTTGCAGGTGTCTTCACAAGTAAGTTAGAGTGCACCAGAATAGTTAGGGTTTCCGGGAAAACTTTCTGGTTGAGGGGCTTAAGTTAGTTTTCAAGGGAGTTGGGTACCATACCTGAACATCAAACTTATTATACCTAAGATCCAAAACAACCAACTTTACATAGGCCTCTAATTCTCGAGTCTTCAAAATACCACTCCAATATCTCTGGTAAGGCCACTACTATCAACTGGTTTACTGGATCATGGCTTTTGCCCAAGCTAAAGTCATTAGTCCACCATCATCTTCTTCGGGCATAACTCTTTATCATAATATAGTTCAATCTATCGGATATCCATCAAACCTTTCAGGCATAGTCTTCCCATCACATTCTATCACCGAAATCGTAGTGGTTCACCAATTATTTCTTGATTGATTAATTCCTTAGATAGGCATATCTCAATTATCTGACTCCTTCAGGTTGCCATTTTCCCACGATCATATCATCAAAGCTAAATAAAGCATCCAACAATCATGTGATCATACCATCAAGAATTTGACCCACTTTCTAACCAAATTCAGATTTCATCTCGACACTTTCGGGCCTTGATCTCTTAATCAAATATAAACGATCTTTCTAAGAATAATCCAAACAGAGCGTGACAAGCTCTGAAAACTACTGTCACCTAGAATGTCTTGCTACTAGACCAAGTCATATTGATTCCTAGAATCCGATAAACATTCACTTATCCTCCACCAATTATTTCTTGCATACAACGATCTATTCATTTGCTAACTCATCTTTGACCACTTCCTATAATTCCATAAGAATTTAGTACAAGGTCACTTGCGCTAGGAATCACCCTAAACATTCCAACACCGGAGTATTCTTCTTAATTTACTTGCTTCTAACCAATCCAACATCATTTTATCAGCAAGTGCTTCCTAAAAATCCAATAACTTTCACCTTTATTTCTAAACCTTAAATCAAGGGTCACGTCTTCTAGCTCCAGATAACCACCAGTGGTTGGGGACCACAACTGGTTAGCCCCTGAGTATTAATTAAATATATCATCTGTCCAAACCCAATTGATTTATCGATCCACTCCAAGCTTTCACTTTTATTCTAAACCCCAAATTTTTGATATTACCAACCTTATCCACCAAAGTTTGATCTCATCAACTAGATTCTTAAGGGATCCTTTTGACTAATAATCTTATAGTCCAACACTCTTATATCCTCCTAAAGTCTCCTTTGTACCAACTAGTTTTGAGTCGTCCTATGGCACTTATTCCCTTGGTCTAGAAAAAGCAGTTAGTATTTTGCAAAATTTGGTTAGATGAGAGATTTAAAGTTAGATAAATTATGTTAGTTATGTTAGTTTTTCATATTTTTTGTTAGTCCGACGGGATACGACCAGTGTCATCTACCGTCGGGTCTTGAATCTTCATCTTTCTCGATGGCTTGATGTGGTTGTACAAAACGACGAATGAGACCGCTATCAGTCTTGCAGAAGGTCGCAGAGTCTTGGGGTAGCGAGTATTCCATACCTTGCTCCTCTTACTAAGAGAAAATTTTCTGAAGGGTTTTCCAAGTCGGACTCTTGAAAGGATACAAAAAGTACATCTATGGCCAACAAGGCAAAAAGGTTTTGTTGCTAACAGTCAAAATAAAAGCAACAGATAAAAGTGTGGTTACTTTGGGTTCCGACAAGGCGGTTTTGTGAAACACACAAGGAAACAACACACATAAATGCAACATACAAGCAAAGATTAATCAAGGCACTTTTAGCACCAACAGACGTTTAATACCGTGGAAGGTGGGGATTGCTCAAGTAAAACGAGCTTATCCTATCGATCCTATGGGTCTGGTTTGGGATATCGTCAAGTATGTAAGTTTGAATGGAGGTAAGACAAGAGATGGAAACTTTTGATAAACCTTTAAACGAGAGACAAGGTTTAGAATAATTCGAGAAGTTGAAAAGAATGGAAGTTATACTTAGGCCTCCTTAGATACAAATAATTTAGGTAGTAATATATTTCTTTCCAAAAATAGTTTTCGCCTTAGTCTTCAGCTGGAATACTTGAGATTGTCGAGGTAGTAACTGAGTGGAATTGTTGATATTGAGTGAGGTCTTCGAGGTCTCTTGCTTTGTTGATACTGACGATCTTGGTATTCACACATCAAGCGCCTTTATGTTAAATGTTGAGTATTTGAGATGGAAACTTCTTCTTGTAGGTGCTAGCTAATCAGGTCTCACTTGGGTTCATCGTCAAGTAATTTCAATGGGTAAGAGGGAGTAGAGAAATCCTTGGAAAATCTTAAATAGAGGGATAAGACTCAGAAATATTTGAGAAGGTGAGAAGAGTGTAGCCATTTTCGGGCTTCTCTAGATAAAATATATTTTGGTAGTAATATATTTTAATAAAATATTCCCTTTCCTAACTAACGTCCATGCTAACTAAGGTCAGTCAGGATGGCTCTGATACCAAGTCTGTGAGGACCCCGGATTAGGTATCCGAGATACTCGTTATGTTTCCTGCAACAATCCCATGATCAGTCTGTTGTTGCACATAACTCGAATTGGTATCACAGAACACCCATAAATACCGAATAAATATACTTACTTGATTGAAGTCATAACTTCAACAGGTACTTGCAGCGGAAATCACCAAACAGCGTGGGCCCAAGTCATTTGCCAACCCTACAGGCAGCTGACTGGGAAGCGCCCTAGTTCGCATTGACGTCATTAACCACTTCTTCTTCGAACTGCTACTCTTCAGAATCTGGCTAAGACAATAGCCAGGGACGAAACCAATATGAGTACATTTGAATGTACTCGCAAACTACCCCCGAAATGAGCATGCACTACTCTTTTATTGTTTAAATAAAACTTCGTTTACTTTGAAAACTCCATATCCTTGTTGAAAAGAGTA
Organism: Poa pratensis; assembly: GCA_947311845.1. Taxonomy (NCBI): domain Eukaryota; kingdom Viridiplantae; phylum Streptophyta; class Magnoliopsida; order Poales; family Poaceae; genus Poa; species Poa pratensis. The sequence goes on along the minus strand of CAMZMU010000042.1, from coordinate 80,920,934 downwards.
GGATGGACTTTTGTTTAATAACACTTGTTTTGAAATCTCTATATCTTTATTGAAAAAGAAAAGAAGGCTTTAAGAACTTTTTCCCATAAATCAGTTTTTGTAAGAAGTCGCTTTTAAAACTTTTTCCCGTAAATACATCCTTGTTGAAAAAGGTAAGAAGTCTCTTTAATAAACATTTTCCCGGAAAATCACCATTTGTTTATTTCTCCAAAACTCCTCCTTTTTCGACCATAACCCTTCATGGTCATTCAGTCCCAACAACCTCATACCAGCCCTTGGTATAGTTGCCTAAAACATTTTCCACTTTCAAATCACAAAACTCTTCACTTCTCGACCATAGCCCGTCATGGTCAAATCATTCTCCAGCAACCTCATACCAGCCCGTCGGTAGAGTTGCAGATACAACACATCTCCATTTTGTTTTCAAATCTCAAAACTTTGCAAAACTTGCACATGGTCAGAGGACAGCCTCCCAACTGTCCATATCCGAGGACTCGGCTATTCGAATAGTTTTACCCTCTGCAGAGGTAGCACGCTTTTCCCATACCCATCCGGCAACTCATCGTGTCAGCCACGTCCCGCCATACAAGGTGTATGCGAAGTTGAGTCACCGACCATAGCCTGTCCTTTGCTCATGCTAGTATAGGATCCTACCGCTACGAAACCGTTCCATCGACACTTAAATCCAGCCCGTCGGAAACTAAGTGTGAGGACTTCGTAGTTCTGCCCGGTGACCCAAAGGTGGCGTCTTCAATCCTCTTTCTCCAATACACTCATACCGGCCTCCGGTAGACTTCTCTTAAGAGGACCCAGGTCAGGGGCAGGTCACCAAAGCATCCCCTCATGGAACGAGGTCATCCTCGTTGTTGAGGCTTCCAGTACGAATATGAGCAAACTATATGACTACGCCCTTTCCCATATGTGGGTAAATGTGGTCGCACAGATTATCGGCTGGTCGTCATAGTACAAAGACACAATGTGCATTTTTCATAAACATCACCATTCACCACTTCTCCATTTCCACACCGATATCTCGGTATTCCACAACCTCACAAGTATTTTCAAAGGAGTTTTGAGTAAACAATATTTTTTCCCATCCTATAGTTTGGAAAAGAAATTCCCGCTAATATCTCCATATAGGGTGTCAAAATAATATACTTGTATTTTGGAAAAGGGTTTTCAAAATCATAGCTTTTGTGGCAAACACCACATAAATCACTTATGCTCTTTATAAGTAAAACATGTGAATCAAAATAGATGTATATAGATGCAAGCTCAGAGAATAGCTTGCCTGATTTCAGCATGATGTTCCTGGACTTCTCCTCATTGATCAAAGAAATAAACTCTCATCGTTCTCCGATAAATCCTTTCCAAATACCACCCCGGTAGCGTTTATCTCTAGCGTCGCAACATGAAAATAAACAACACTCAATAAGCAAACCAAACCACAAGTGGTATACAAACAAGGAACAAACTAAGATCTATATTTACTAGGGAATTATACTAATCAGGAGTATAACACCATTCACATGCCCTAAGCATGGAGTACCAATTACTTTAGCTAAAGTTAAGCACCAAGCATCTTTCCTAAGATAGGAAATACTTCAGACAAAAGTTAGGCCATCGATTAGTCTCTAAGTGGAACCATCACACCAAGCTAGGTTATGATAAAGTGAAACACTAAGAACTTAGCAAAATTGGATTTGCTCCTAAAATCATTACAGATTAATTTATAAAATCCCTTTTTAATCTGCCCTTTTGTTAATTTATTTTAAACAACATTACAAAATAATTATCCATGTTTGGAAACAAGGTGGAATATGAAGGTTATCACTTGCTAAACATTTTAATAGGTCAAACTTAATTTTTGGATCATTATTTTTAAAGATATTAATTTTCCAAATCTGTTTTCTATTCTGCCCTTTTCTTTATTTTAATAAAACAGCAATTAAACTTATTTATTTGGATAGGTGAATTACACCAAAAGACAGGCTTTATTTTTCTGAACATTTTGGTATCTTGTTTGTAACTTTTGGATCAGTATTTAATTAGTTATGAATTTTACAAAATCATTTTATATTCTGCCATTTTACTAAAGTGCAAGGAAAAGTTATTTCCAGTGTTTAGTTCAACATGAAAATGATGTTATGAGGTGAAGTTATTTCTCCTGATCATTTTGATATATTGTTTGCTATTTTTGGATAAGTATTTAAAAAGATATTGAATTTACAAACTTAATCAAATTTCTGTCAGTTTTAATATTCACAGAAAAAGGGCCCGAAATGTTTTTCACCGGGCCGTGGCTAGCCATAGCCACTGACCCGTGGGGCCTTCGGCCACGCTGGCGCTGACGCGGCGCAGGCGGGCGCTGTGTCACTGACGAGCGGGCCCCGGCTGTCAGCGAGCGGAATTAAAATGAAAAAGGCAGTGCGCGGCGCGGGATCGAACTCGCGACCTCGCGCGCGTGTGCGTGTGTGCTAGCCACTGGGCTGGCTCGGTGCTGGTGTTGAGATACGTGTACAAACTAATATGAGGGGTGAAAGTGCACGTCGACGACGCGCGCGGCCGCGGTGACCACCGGCGGCGACGCGCACGGGATCGAAGTTCTACGGCGTGCGGAGACCAGCTAACGCTCGCACTCGACACGCACGAGTGCGGGCTACCTAGTGGCGGCGTTATGGACCCAAAGGTCGCCGGCAAAAGCTCCGGCGACGAGGTCGGGCGGCGGCAAGCTACGGGCTAACGGTGACGCGACGAACTACGGCGAACCGGGATGAATGGAGATGTCCAGGAGGTGCGCCTGCTCACCCTAGATGCGTGAGTGCGTTCCGTTGGTGCTGAGGTGGTCGGAGGCGGTGGCGAGCTTGATCGGAGTGCGTCGGCCGGAGAGGAAGAAGACGGCGGCTTTCTCGCGAACGACGGCGTCCCACCTTGATTCCTTCTACGAGGAGGTGGAGGAGATCATGGCGGAGCTGGTGGTGGTCGTCGCTTGGCTCGGGGTGGCTCCAATCGCCGGCGATGTGCGACGGCGTTCTTGGGTGTGGTTCGGCCGAGGCAGAGGAACTGAGGGAGATAGAGAGCAGGGGGGGTGAGTGAGGGAGGGCAGAGGAGAACGTCGTGGGGGGCCTCCTTATCTCCTTCGACGGCAGGAGAGCGGAGGGGGGGGGGGCCTGGGCGTGCGACGGCAGAGGGACGACACGGCGGCCTAGCGCCATAGCTCCACTGGAGCTACAGGAACACGACGACAGAATTGCAGAAAACCCCTGGCACATGTTTTTCCATCACAAACAAGTCCCTGTCTGCTTCTTTTATTTTTTTCTTTTAAAACCAGTGGCATTGTGGGGATTTATTTGGGGTACCTAACATTTTTAAAAATTCTGAGAAAATTCATGTAGCCTCCCATATACATGTAGAAGCTCCACAAAAATTGGCTTTTGAAATAAAATGTTTTGAACCACATTGGTTCATAGGGTTTGAATATATTATTTTTGGATAAAACCAATTTGACAAATGGAAATATCTTTGTAATTGGAGATTAGATATTTTGGGGAGAGAGTAACATGATGATGAGATGGTTATCGTCTCATTCCTGGATTTTATAAGATAAAGTAATTGTTATACCAAACTAGAGAATTAGGTAGAGAGGGAATTTAAATAAGATCATTTCTTTTAATCAAGAATTTTAATTTGAGGGTGTAAGTAATCATAGGGGTCTTGTTTTGTTTTCAAGTCACACTCCACCATTGTGATCAGTGTGTTTTACTTTAGTGCTAGGCATAGCTGAGGAATTATCCTCACAAGCAACAAACACCACAAGATCCACATCACAAACATGACCACACACATCAAACCACAAGATTCAATCATACCACCATTTCCACAATTAACAATACTATCTTGTAGAAATGATCACACTCAATTATGACAAGATGATGTTTTAAGGAATATCTCAACTCATAACTTAGTAGTTTTCAGAAGATTTGATGAAGAGAAATATGTGGGGTAATATATTTCCCACTAGTGTTATTTTCAAATGGAGTAAAAATAAGAGTTTATAAAATGGGAGTTGTATACAAATGCAAAATCTCAAGTTTAAAAGATAGATAGGAGATAGCATATAGATCTCCACATTTGTGGGAACACATAGTTTTGGAAATACTTTTACTTTATCAAATAATGGGTATTAGTTTTGGTTGTTGCTAAACCAAATATCATTGAAATGGAGTTGGCCAAAATAAGAATGGAAAAGATACATGGAATATTTTTCTTGTCATGACATGATCACCAAAGTTAAATATATTTTTATATTGGTTGGGTCTTATATTTACTAGTCAAACAACTTAAACAACAAGTCACACAAGGTCAACATAGCAATGGGAAGGAAAACACAATCATTAGTGAAAACATTTCAAAAAGTTTTTGTTGGTTCTGAATTTTGGGTCTGGTAAAACTAAGTTTTTCTTAGTTCCAAAATTTGGGATGTGACATACCAGCTTTCCTTCTTTAACATATTGTCTCTCCACCGGGTACCCATGGAAGGCGCATCCGGTGAGAGCCTCATCCATAACATTCCTGATGGGTCCATAGTCTTTCTTCTTATGATGCCTCCCCGAGTCCAAATAAATGGCCTCCGACCTTTTTGGAAATGCAACAATGAGGACACAGTATTTGTTCCTGCAAAAGGAGACCATCATACTCAAATTAACCATTGTATGGACAAAACTCGACGAAAAGCATGTAATGGCGGCTAGCGAATGACTTACTCGGGAAAGTATGGCATTAGAATGGCTCTCTTGTCCTGATGCTGTATGAAGAATTTTTGTATGTAGAGTGCCGCTTCTCGCGCACCATCACTGTGGTTCAGGTGGCCCTCTTGCAGGTGGTAGGGGTCCATTATCGCTATGAGCTTGGTTTCCTCTTTCATAAGCTGGTACTGCATATTGAGACATAGCAGGCGGACGAAGCATATGGGGAGTCGTTTCATATGGTACATGTCGAAGATCTCTTCAAATCTAACAAAGAACACATCCGCGGGGTATTCATCGGCATAGCCAAGGTTCTTTGGTACCTTTACCGGGTAAAGAGGGTATAATGGATTTGAGGAGCTGAGAAGAAGTTTCTCCACACGATGAATACCTTCATGGAGACTCCTCATATCTCCCCTTAGTAGTTTCGATAGTCTCAGCGGCAGGATCGGTTTAGCCAACTGATGAAACGAATGCCATTCGGAGACGCCTACGTTGTCTTTAGCCCGTAACGGCTCTTTGGTCTTTGGCGCTGGTTGGCTGCTGGAGGCAAAGTCATTCTTCACTTTTCTTTTCCGTGCTTTATTACGCCTCTTCTCTGCCGCTGTGGGAGGGATGGTCCCTTTCTCAATCTCCGGCATGACCGCCTTGAGGAGTGTCTCCTGGTTGAAAGGCTTGTTGCCTTGTTGATCCTCGGTGAAGGGGGCAGCTTCAGGCGTTCCTTGAGAATGGAACAGACGCTTAGAGCATTGACGAGGAGCCTGAAGATCCTGATCCACTAAGTCATCACTATCATGGTCATCATCCCCTCCTTGCATTAGCTGATCGACACGATGAATCGCCGACCCTGGTGGAAAGACTAGTGCACGTGCAGGTTCATCTTGAGTCTTGTGGTCTGGTGGCATGCCCCAGATGTACTGCGTCAACTGTTCTTCTTGTTCTCGATCCGGCGCCGGCGCCGACTCTACCAGTGTTGGCTGTGGCGGGGTGCAGGTGATAGGAGGGTCCAAACGGATCAGTGCCTTTGGCCATGTCATGGGATAACCCAAGCATCCTTGGAGGGTTTTCTCTGAATCGGCACCCGCGGGTTGAATTGGAGGATAAAGATCACCACAACCCGAGAGCACCAGATGAATATGTACCCGAAACACGTCAGGGGGCATAGGCAGGTTGTGCATCACGCGTTGAAGTGGTGACATGATGTTTGCCGTTGCCACATCCTGAAACTCATTCTCGGCCACACGCAATAGCAACGTGCATCCCACCTCGTCGGCCTGCGAAAACATGCATGTTAAGGCGTAAGAGAGGGCGCCAAGGATGAGGTACATACATAATTTGTTGATACTTGTGACGCTTAATTACCGTGAGAGCTTCGAGCTCGGCCAATGGCGTTGGACCGCGGGCGGGCGTGGAAGAGATGATGGAGGGGCTGCTAAGATTCACACTGGCTGGCGAAACCCCTTTAGCAACTTCATTGTTGGCGGCCGGCGTCGCATCCTCCCTACCACAAGTGGGGTTGGCGGCCGGACCATCCATCGTAGGCGCCAGATTGTTGGAGTTGCTTCCGACAAAGTTAGGCATGATAAACGGCCCTTGTTGCCCTTGGACCATCCAAGTCTTGACCGACTCCATCAGGCTAGGCATGATGGCCGTGAGCGACTGCTGCAGTTGGTTTTGGACTAACACGGGCACGGTTGCTTTCACCTCCTTATCCACAGCCTCCTTTAAATCCATCTCGGTGAACCTCTTCCTCTCGTTTCGCACCTCCTTGGACTCCGTAGGATAATAATAAGAGTGTTTGTGATGCTTACCGGCGCCTACCACACGGCCTGGTGCGCCACTGGTATTCTCTCTCCACTGTGGGAAATACCTGTGGACAAATACCTGTGGCGCACCAGCCCCAGTGCGCCACTGCTAAAAAATTTACCTGTGGCGCACCAGGAAATGGTGCGCCACAGGTAAAAAATTTACCAGTGGCGCACAAGTGGATGGTGTGCCACTGGTACTCTCTCTCTCCACCTCGAAATTTTTCAAATTTATCTGGAACTTACCTGTGGCGCACCACGTTTACGGTGCGCCACTGCTAAAGATTTACCTGTGGCGCACTGCAATCTGATGCGCCACTGGTATTTTTTTTTCAAAATCCAGGAAACCTGGTGAGAGACTATTAGTGGCGCACAAGTGGCTGGTACGCCACTGATAGCATCTCACGTATAAGGTTTTCCCTACTAGTGTCCTGCCATCCACTCCCTCACCTGCCCTCGCATTTCACGTGCTTCTTTCTCGCCGTTTGCCCAACACACACACACGCAAGCCAAACAACAGCACGACTGTCCCAGCTATATAAAAACACGAGCACGCGCCGACTCCTCGCAAGCCACCGAGAGAGACCAAACCGCGCCGGCCGTAAAAACCTCACCACCGCTCCCACAGCACGGCAGTTGATTCCTGGAAGAAGAGATGGCCGTGGCTGGCAGCAGCAGTAGGTTCGCCGTCACCTGCGGGCTCATGCGGCAGTACATGAGGGACCAGCAGCACGGAGGCGCCGCGCCACGTCCACCGCCGGTGAGGAGCCTCCTCCCGCCTACCTCCGATTCCGATAAGACCGACGCCAGGACCATGCAGCTCTTCCCCGCGACCGCTACCGGCCTGTCGCAACAACCGTGAGTTCATGCCCTGCGCTCAACTAATTGCTCTATTTTGTTTTCTTGTTTCCTCCCTTTGATTAATTCGTCAGCATGCATGCAGGCCGGAAGAGCAGACGAAGGCGCCTCTGAGCATCTTCTACGACGGGCGGGTGCTCGTGTTCGACGACTTCCCAGCCGAGAAGGCCAAGGAGCTGATGCAGCTGGCGGGGTCCGAGGAGCCCTCTCGGGAGCCGGAGCCGGCCAAGAAGGTAGCGCCGTCGTCGGTCGTGCCGGCGCTCTCCGACCTGCCGATCGCCAGGAAGGCGTCTCTGCAGCGGTTCCTCCAAAAGAGGAAGCACAGGTGAGTCCATCTTCATGGCCATCACTCAACCTCCAACCAATTCATTTGTCTCGTTCTTTCCTTCCCGACATTAATTCTCAAGATATCCCGCGCGTGCTAACCAACATACTATGCTTGGTTCACAAAACGTTGCTTCTAGAGATAACAAAGAAATATCCTTGCCTTGTTAGCGGATGGATAGCTTGTGCGAGGAGCACTAACTATTAAGATGATAATTAACAGGATCTCCACAAACGATCCATACTGGAAGGCGATGACGGAGAAAGACGCAGCCGTCAAGCCGGTTAAAGATGAGCCTGCATCCTGGCTCGGGCTCTGAAGAGCAGAGCTTCAGGAAGGGGGAAAAGAAGCACTGACTTGCAATTCATGGTCGTCTCGATCTGTTTGAGAATTCTTCGCGCAAAGAGAATTCTTTTCACTAATTATTTGCTCGTCGTGGGCATATGTAAGTTCAGTTGGCACCTTCAGTATTCGATCTGGAACTAGCTACAGTAGTATATTAGGTGGTGTCTTAGACATTTATTTATGTTAATTGCATGCACAAGTATCACCTTCCATTGAAGAATAATAATAGATCATAACTAAGTCTTTCTTGTTTTATTGTTTGCGGGGAAATTTGATTTTCGTACGTAAAAGAGAAGTAAAGCAGAAAACTACTAATTGTCCATAACACAGTTTTTCTGTTTCTATTTTAACAAACATTTCTAGGACAATCTAAAGAAAAGCACATGTCGACTACGGTTCATGAGAAAGTTTCTTGGTTCGATGTCTTGTTATTATCGGTTTAGGGTTGGTGAGGAAGTTAATTATAGTATTGCAGTTTAGAGTTGTAATGTGAAGGAAGACACTAAGGAAGACGAAACATGTGTAGAGTTCATGTGAACTTCTCTTGGACACGTCTGCTTCGACGAAGGGTCATAAGTCTTTGGTCTATGTTCATTTAGTTTACCATTTCAAACCAGGAGAGCTTAAGCAATTGGAATTGACGTGTCGTCCTTCTGTGTTTTTCTTATAGGCTTTTGGTTTTGTATGTTGACTATGTGGTGCCTTGTGTCACTTTGTGAGTCAACAAAGGGAAAAGCTAGCTAGAGTTACGGGGAGAAGGCTACAGAGATAGAGGGGAGGTGGTTGAGTCAGGCTTCTCTAACTCTCCTAGTGTGTCTGGCATTAATTAGCAATATATTTCAGTTTGTTCAACATGTTTAGGGGTTATGGTTATTGGAGATAAGACTAAGAAATTAACCATGGTTCAACATGTTTAATTTTTATATTTAAATTTACGTGGATGATTAAGATAAGACTATGAGGTCGGGAGGACTTGGCGGTGTGGGCGACGGAAGGATGACGTGGGCAGATGGTCGTGGAGTGGTGGTCGTTGTGGTGGCTAGGGGCCTGGCCTAGCACGAGCAGTCTGTCTTCCTCGTTGCTGGGTGTGTGGGCTCTATTTGGTTGTCTGGATGGCGACCCTGAATGGTGGGAGTCGTGGCGCCGAGGTGAGGTCACGTCGGTTTTATTAACCATCATACGTATCGGCGAACAAGAGTCGTGGCGCCGAGGCGAGGTCAAGTCTCAGATGCTGGTTGTTCGCCGATACGTATGATGGTTAATAAAACCGACGTGACCTCGCCTCGGCGCCACGACTCCCACCATTCAGGGTCGCCTCGGGGTGATCATATTTTATTTGTGTGTAGAGGTGTTTTATTAACCATCATACGTATCGGATGGCAATTGCACTTATGTAGTAGTTCAGGCCAAGATTATCGTGATCCGACAGCAGCCTAACCCCACGGGAGAGGAGGAGAAAGATGGTGAGCGGTGACATTTGACGCGGCCTAACGTAAAATAACCACGTTATTTACCCCGCGTCGCGCGAACACCCAACCACGCCCGCCGTGTGAGCTGAGGTGAAGAGGAGAATGCCAACGTACGTAGGAGTATTCTTCTTCTTCTGCCTGACAGAGACGCCTACTTTCCTGTCGGCTGTTCACGGTTCACACAATACAAATACAATACTCTTCGATTCATTTTGTTTCGTATTCCCGCAAGAGATTTCCTGTTGCCGTCCGCGTTTTGGGGCCACCAGCGTTGGGAGGAGAAGCACGTGACGAATCCACGCGGGCGCGGGCGCGGGCGTCAACGTCGCCGACCTCACGCGGCAACTTCCCAGCGAGCGAGACCGAGGCGGCAGGCCGGAGTCCCGGAATTATCTGTCTTTGCCGTCGCTTTCGCGTGCGCCAGGTCTCTGTCTGTCTGTCTTCCTCCTCCCTGTGTCTTTGCCAAACGCACGGTACTTGTATGTGTGTCACCTATGTAAATAGGAGTAACAAAGTAGATCAGTGATAGTGCTAAAAGGATAGTATTGACTACCTAGCATCAACATATAGATAATTACTCTTTCATTAACATAATATTGATTACAATTGCATCAACATATAGATAATATTGATTACCTAACGTAAACATATAAAATATACAATTAAATGCACGCAAGTTCAAATGGACTTAACAGAAAATACAACTGCTAGAAGACCGTAAATAGCATGGAGAGGGAGAGAACAAAACCGACTTTTTCGCAACTCAGCGAATTGCTGGGATAGGGAAGGTGCAAATGGGGAGAAATTCTTGTAGACATTTACCGAGCATGCATGATCCAATATGCGTGCTTAGTGAGCAGAAATATTTAGCAAATGTGTATGCTTTTAGACACTTTATTGGCCTTTTGTGTATGTTGGGGGCTTGATATCTTTATATTTGTCTTTGTACGTTTAACTTACATCTCTGACATCTAGTTAATATATATTACCTCCATTACGTAATATAAGGCGTATTTATTTGCTTTGACATACAATTAGTCTATTAATATATAATTTATGTGACATATTATTGTATTTTCTACTCAAAAGTAGTTTACTATGTTATTGATTTTTATCACATAAGTCACATGTTAAACGAGTAACTTTAGGATCCACCTCTCAGTCGTGCCGATCTTTGGTATGATGTTGCTCGATCGCTCGATGAAGACCCCCGTGGCCCTTGAGAAGATCTTGGGTGGGTTCCTGTGGAATGGTTGCTAAGACGTGCATGGGGACACTGCCTTGTGGCATGGGACCGGGTTTGTATGCCTAGAGAGTTTGGGGGTCTAGGCATACTGAACCTGAGAAAGATGAATGCGCCCCACAGAGCTAGATGGTTGTGGCTGGAGCATGCTGACTCGGACAAATCTTGGTGGGAGTTTACCCTCTAAGTGTTGAGTATGATCAGATAGGTGTTTGAGACCGCTACACGCTCGATGTTGGCGACGGAGCTATGACGCTTTTCTGGACAGACAGGTGGCTCCAGTGGCGGAGCTCGAAAAGAAATCATGGGCGGGCCAGACTACAAGAAAGCACAAAAATTGCTTTAAACCAATACCACTTCATATCAGTCATTTGTTCATCAGCAGATGAATGCATGATACATATATATATTATATATAGAATTACTACTAAACAAAAGAAGCTATACCAAAAGAAGCTAGACAACACTACAGTCAACAGATGTACACAGGGAGATACATACTACAAATCAGCACTTCGATTCTTGATCCTTCTAAAATCTGCAATGACATCATCGTAGTTGTATTCCTCCAGAAGTTCACCCTCTATGTTAATTAACATCTGGTTCGTAAGATTGTCATCTTCCATCTTATTGCGCAACCTTGTTTTAATAATCTTCAGCGTAGAAAATGCGCGTTCAGCGGTCGCCGTAGAAACCGGAAGGGTAATAAGCAGGCGGAGTAGCCTGTCAATCAAATTTTAAATAGTATGTCTTCCCGTCTCCACATGGTATCGACAAAGATCAATCAATGTTGATATCTTCTTCAACTCTTCATCTTTGGAAGCATCCGAAACAAAATGTCTTAGTTGTTGCTGCAATCCATAAATATCTTGGGCAAAATCAGTTGGATAGTACTTCTTCACCACCTCACATATATCACTAGCTTTGAACCCTTTGAATTTGTATTTAGGAATCAAAGTGGCACTAGTAGATAAAACGTCCATTACCTTCTCACTGAACCTTCGGTTTAATTTAAATAGTTGAGTATCCAATGTTGCACGGAAAATTTCCACTCGAAAGTAATGCTCCTTTGTGAGCTTATCAGGCTGATGACGTGCACGAGCACCATGCAGAATGTATGTTTCGCCAAAGTCAGGAATGGCAATGGAGTGGTTTACACAAAATTCAATAACCGTGTCAACAAATTGTTGGTACCCATCATCTGATCTTAGCTCTTGAAGACATTGTTTTGTTGAGAATACTAGGCGGACAGCATTTACAATATATTGTGGCTTCTTCTGAACAGCTTGGCCAAGTATTTCAGTTATCTCAAATGTTTCCTTCATCAAACATAAGATAAATATGAACTAAAAGGATGATAAGTAGCCAAAGGAAGTGTCTGCATCAGCACGTATTGATCCAAGTGATCCATCGGCAGCCATATCTTGGATATGAGAATAAACAACACCAAATAAGTTCATAAGGCTGTCAACTGCAGCAAAATGAGAGCCCCATCTCGTGTCTCCTGGTCGCTTAAGTGCGAGGATCTGATTTGCCCCTTGACCTGTCTCGATGCTACCATTAGAGATTCCATTTTCTAGTTCAACTACTTGTGCAAGATGAAGCTCATCGTGGCGCTTTGAAGAGGAGTCAGCGGTGTTTATAACAAAGATAAATTTTTGGAAGAACTGTGAAATAGGAACCACTTCTTTGGATGCATCAACTAGAGCAAGTTGCAGGCGATGTGCATAGCAATGGACATAATAAGCATATGGGCATTCTTTGAGAAAAAGAGCTTGGAGTCCATTCAACTCACCTCTCATGTTACTAGCACCATCATAACCCTGTCCTCGAAGGTTCTGAATGTCGAAACCATGCTTTGATAAAACAACGGTCAGCTCATCTTTAAGTGTCAAAGACCTTGTGTTAGCCACATGTATCAAATCAAAGAATCTCTCTTGTAAAATACCATCTTTATCAACAAATCTCAGAATCAACGCCATTTGCTCTCTCTTTGCCACATCACATGTTTCATCTACTAAAATAGAGAATTTAGAATCCCCAATTTCCGCACGGATATGCTTCCGGATTTTGTATGCATATATACTCAAGATCTCCTTCTGAATCTTAGGAGATGTGTATTTTGAATGGTATGGAGCATTCCCCCTCACAACTTTAGCAATCTCGGGGTTGAATTCTGCAAGAAGATCCACCATTTCAAGGAAGTTGCCTTTATTCTTTGACTGATCACTTTCATCATGCCCTCTAAAAGCACAAGCTTGAGATGCAAGCCACTTGACACTAGCAACTGAGACTCTTAGCCGCAAGCGGTTTCTTTCTACCTTCTCCTTGTCCTTCACAGCTATTACATTTTCTATGTGGCACGGTTGATGCATTAAAGCATGGCACTTACTTGCTGCATTGTTGTGTGGAGAGCATGGTCCAGAACCAATGTGAGTCAAGAATGCACAATTTCTCCCACTTATCCTCTTCCAACTATTAAATCCATCTACTGTGAAGACATGCGAACCACCTCGTGTATTCTCCTTATTGTTGGACAGAAAGCAAAATAGACAATGACGAGGGGTAGACTCATCAAGACCCATGGTTAAGGTCCCTAGGTTATGAATATGGGGAGAGAACGTGGTAGAGCTGGAAGTATCGTCGGCTGACAAGCAGGGCAAAGATTTTACCCAGGTTCAGGGCCCTCGTGTGGAGGTAACACCCCTACGTCCTGCCTGTCTGTTATTGCTTTGTGAATATGATGGTTACAAGAGTCCCGGCGAGATGTCGATCTCGCTAGGGTTTTGGTGGCTCTGAAAGTACGTGGTCTGGTTCGATGGCCCTCCCAGTCCTTAAATAATAGGCTGGGTCTCGGGTGTTCGTAACCGACTCGATTTACAAGTAAGGAAACTCTAAACCGACTATTGCTTCGCCAAACTTGGAGGATACTCCATCTTCGTGGGCCTCCCTTCATGGGCTTCATGTAGGCTCTGATAGTTGGGCCTAGTCGATACGTGCACCAGGTACCCTCATGGTAGGGTACCCGATAGGCATACCCATGTCAGTAGCCCCCGAGTACTTGTCTGATTCGAAGAGTCGGGCATGGACTCATACATCATGCACGTTATATTTTTTACATCTGTATTTAGAATTCTTATGAAATAGCACATGTTGGCTATGTCGAGTGTTTCATCGACTATGAGTTTTTGCTTATGATAGTCAAGGGATATTAGCTTAGCAGGCCCGGCACACACGACGGATCGGGGCCAGTTAACTACCATTTGTGGCAAAACCATACTAGCTTTCAATCAAACTCGAGTCCCCGGACTCGAATCTGGAACAAACTGGACAGACTCGAAACAGCCGTTGAGGTCTTACGGAATCGAACTGCAGTATAATTTTGAATCAACCCAACGCGTCCGTCGGGGATAATTCATCATGTCTGCTGACACGGAAAATTTAAGGATAACGCTGCTGGAGCGGTCCTTAGCCCAGCTCGACTGATCGGTGGGTCTTACCTTTGCACTATGCATGCAGCATCCAAGGATCGTCGGATCAACTCGGGAATATTTTGAGTGTGATTTTGCTTATGAACTTAGTCGAATGTTTCGTCGACTGACACTTTTGCCATTATTCTATCGGGTGCGCGACAGCGCTCCCGATGGGAGTAGCCCCCGAGATTGTGCTTTATTGCTTGCAATGGAGGATAATCTCAAAATCTTTTACCCTGCACATTTTAGTCAAAGAAATTTTTTGATACGCTCCCGATGGGAGTATGATGCTGCAGTCGAAAGAATTTCGACTGGCCTCTATGACTTTGCTAAAAACCAACCGAGACTTATGCGAGAGACCACCCGAAGATATCATCGAGTGACTTTTATGCCAGTTGTGAAAGAGAAACAACGTCAGCAATGACGCATTTTGCGACTGCTATCTCTGACAAGCGGTGGCGTGCTTGGAGAGGCTTTGATAAGACGTGACCCTGTTTTGTGGGCCCGTTTTGCAGAGCTGACCAGGGATGACGCCGCGTGGACTTGATTTGACCGTTCTGGCGCGATTTTCACGGGGCGTGATGATGGTTTCCTATTTCGTGCGTAGTGGGCGGAGTGGCCGGCGACGGTTGCCTCCGGGCTGCCACGTGTATGGCCAGATTTCGCGCGGAGCGTATGCTTTGTTTTGACGGTTGCGATCGTTTTGCGATCTGTGGTAAATAGGGACGCGCTGGCAGAATTTTTTACTTGCCATTTGCCTCTGCGCCGCCCCTCGTCTCATCTTCTTCCTCGCGCCCACCTCCATTGCTCTGCGCCCAAGCTCTCTTCTCCACCCTCATCCATCGTTGCAATGGCGAAAGGTGGAGGCTCCAAGCGTGGTGCCGCCGCCGCTGCCGCGACCGATGCGGCCAAGGGCAAGAAGACTGGCGGGTACATCTGCGTCCGCCGCGCTGAAGAAGGGCAGCGGGGACTGGGCGAAGTCCACCGTCAAGGACGCCCATTGCTCAAGCTCCGCGAGCAGGGATATCTGCCACCCGCGGAGCAACTCGCCGTCCGCGCTCCATCGCCCAAGGAGGTATGCCCCGAACCACGCGCCAACGAGCGCGTTTGCTTTGCGGAGTTTGTGTCCAGGGGCTTCTCGCTTCCCCTCCACGACTTTGTTCGTGGCCTCCTTTATGCCTACGGGGTGCAGATCCACGATCTCACCCCGAACGGTATTATGCATATTGCGTGTTTATCACGCTATGCGAGTGCTTCCTTGGCGTCGCACCCAGCTGGGCGCTATGGAAGACCATATTCATGGTGCGACCCAACAGAGGAGGTGGTCGCACCTACCCCGTGGGCGGCTGCGGCATCCAGGTGCGCAGCGACACCCGCTATTTCCGCCTGAAGACCGTCGACTCCGCGCAAGGCTGGAGGAAAGGGTGGTTTTATGCGAGTGTCGAGCAAGACGGAGTCGCCACCTTCTCGACTGCGCTTACGTCAGGACCAAGGCGTGGGATCACCAGCTCTCAGCCGAAGAAATGGAGGAAGCACGCCCTTTGCTGACTCGAATCGACGGACTGCTGGACAAGGTCACAGGCATTCATTTGATCGCCACCTTTGTGAAGAGGCGGGTGTGGCCACTCCGTGCCCGAGCGCACCCCATGTGGGAGTTGAGGGCGCGGTGACTCCACTCGGATGAGCCCAGAGGAACTGTCAAGGAACGAGCTTGTGACGCACGTGCGCCACATCACCAGCCTGACGACAGCCGACCCTTGCAACATCGATTGTCCCATTGAGCCATGGGCGGAAAACCCTTTGCTTGAGGTATGTCTGTAGTTTAATAGTTTGCCACTCGTAGTTTCTACGATATGTGTTTTTGATTCTGACTTTGCAATTTGTGATGTATGCTATGCAGGGTCACTCGACTGCTGCCTCCCTTCCTCCTCTGCCTGAAAATGGCGAGACTGAAGAAACACAGGCACAGGTGGTGGACCCGAAAGGGGATCAGTCGCCCATCCCTTCTGCCACCACTTCACATGTGGAGGAGGTCGAGGAGGAAGCAGCAGAAGAGGTCCAATCTGAAGACAAGGCCACCTCTGACCAAGAAGTCGATACCGCGCCACCGAAGCGGCGTCGACTGGCCAAGAAGGCGCCTTCTGCTGTGAGTTCACCCGCGAGGGGCAGGGCTTGGAGGATGACGAGGAATCAGGCTCACCACCTGTTTTCCAAGCCGCTCCTTTGCGTGCGTGCTCAACAAGCTCAACTCTTCCTCTTCAGTCGAGTGGTACCCCAGCCTTTGGGGACCAATTTTTGGCGACTCCGAAGATGAGGAGATGAGGACACAGGTATGTGTTTTTGAGTATGATATGAGAATTTTGTGCTGTCACATATTTGTGCTGACCGTCTTTTTGCTTTGTTGTGTTGCCCACAGCGCTGAAAACAATCAGCCTGGGACTCCTCCAGTCGAGAATGTTCCAACCCTGGAGCACTCGAATTATGCACCGACTGGAAACGAGGCTGCCCAGCCAATGGCCACTGATGCTGTCGTTGAGACAGCCAAGGCGGCAACTCCAGATGTCGGGACATCAGTCGCGGCTCCTGAGCCGTGGATGAACCACGTAAGTAGCTTTTTGCTTGACCCGTTTAGTTGTAGGTCTGTGAGAGTTTGAATTTTTGCTGAATTCGTGCTTGCAGCCCTTCTACCACACCTTGGCAGATTCTGCCAAGGCTTATGTCCAGGTGGAGCAGGAGAGGGATACCATGCGCGCCGAGCTAGAGCGGCTCAGTCGTGAGTTCTCCTTTTTGCTTTTGTTTTGCGAATTTCTTTTTGCAATGCTTGATTTTGTCGAGTATTGAATGCACGTGATTTTGCTGGGCCAGGCGAGAAGAAGGAGCTGGAAGACACACTCGCCGCGCAGCGCGAAGAGTCGAAGAAAGAGCTGGCTGCCGCCACCAACTCAGCCGCTGCACGCGAGCGAGGATATGCTGACCAGCTCGCGGCACTCGCGCAGGCCATGGGAGGTGAGTAATCTTTTCTCCTTTTGATATGATGATATAACTGTCGAGTGTCATGAAATGACTTTTGCCTTTTTTGAATTGTGCAGAAGCTGTTGGCGCACCGGCCTCTGCGGACGTGGCGAGTGACGATCTTTCGCTGGAACAGGCTGTGGGCGGCTTAGGCGCCTATGCAACCAGGCGAAAGAAGCACTCGCCAAATCGACGAGCACACTTGGCGCTGTATACCAGGTGGTGTTCCCGACTGGCGTAGTGCCGTCGACGGTGGATGACTTCGCCGACGTGTTTGGCCCCGGGACGTCCACCATGGCGGGTTTCGCTCGCGCCAACACGGTACGCGGATCCGAGTCCACCATCAAGCTTCTTATGGGACATGGGATAGATTGCGACTATGAGGCAGCACTGTCTGCGTTCCCTCGGAAGCCAGATGGGAAGCCCATTTCTCTGAAGGGGGTGAGCGGAGCCGCCGCGCGACTGGCCGAGGTTTTTATGAACACCATGGAGCGCCGGGCACTCGAGACTGCCAATCGTCTGCTTAGGAAATCGAATCTTAGGTTTAGGGTAGCTGTACCCTTTTGTTTTTATGCCTTGTAATGATACCTTCTGAACTGCGCGAGTCTGCGCTTTGTTTGTGCTACCTTGTTTATGCAAACAGTCTTTTGCTAATGTCTTTCACTCGAAGAGTTGTATGCTTATGACATGAGTTTTAGCTTCTGACACAAACTTTGTGTTTGTGATTATGCTCTTTGAACAGTCACGAGAACCTGCTACTGCGACTAGTTCCTCGCAGGCTCCAATCACCACCCGATCCCAGGGTCAATGGTAAATGATGCCAAGGTGATGGAGTATATGAAGGCCAAATTTGTGAGAATGGAGCAAGATCTGAAGGACGCCCAGGCTGAGCTGAATCGATTGAGGGCGAGACCCGCGTTGGCCACCCAACGCGAGGAATATGTGCTCGGGGAGATGGATCTTGTGAACAGGCAACTCGAGTGTAAGTTCGAGTCTTGCTCTGTTTACAAGCTTTTTGCGTAGCTATTGTCCTTTTGATCTGACTGGTGCGCCCGTGTTTGTAGGCTTTGTCGACAACTTCCAGGCTGAAAAGATTCGCGTGGAAGGGCGTCTGGATAGCGTGGTTGACGACCCTACGACTGGGCGTCAACACTTTTGGCTTGATAGGTACCATGCCCGCATACTCGCCACCCTGAAGGATCGCGTCTGGCGAAGTGCTGAACTGCTGGAGTTATGCCGGGCAGCGTTTATTCGCCTGAACGAGACTCTTTTTCCTGCGGGGCCACAACCACAAGGGATTCGTGCTTTGTTGAACATCTTCCGTCAAACAAATCCCATTCGAGAGTTGCTGTCTCAGAGACTTGTGATTGGAGCCAACGCTGCAATGGCGTATATGCGTAGTCGAAAACCAAGGTTGGTGTTGCGGACACCTGCAGCCGGAGAGGTTCTCGAACAAAAGACCTGGATGACACGATCCAGCTGCGGAGACACTAATCGAGTGCACTCGCGAACAGCTTTGCGGTCCCGAGCTGCCCGTAAAGGACGAGCCTGAGGATTAGAATAGTTTGCGAGTGCAATTTTTGTATAGGGGGCAGCCCCCGAGTGTAATTTTTGACTCTTTGTATATTGTATAGTTTGTATACTTTGATTTTTTGTCGAGCCCCCGAGTCAGTCGAGCGGGGTTTGTGAAATATGGTGTTGGTTGTGAACCAATGACTGTGCAGCCCCCGAGTATTCGAGTGCGGCTGCAGAGTTTTTGTGTTTTTGTTTGGATCCTTGTTACGCAGCCCCCGAGCATTCGGGTGCGGCTAAGGCATTGTGTTTCTGCAAGAGCGAGAGCTCATTTGATCGATAACACAGCCCCCGAGGGTTTCGGGTGCGGTTAAGGTATGAATTATGCGGGTAGTAGCCACAGAAGTCGAAGGAACATTGATTTTATTCCTCTTTTGAATGTTAGGCTGCAGGCCGCCTCATTAAAAACCTTCCAGTCCCCTTAGGTACCCTGGTAAGGAAAAGAGCGCGTCTGAAACCTGCAGCCATCCGACATATAGCCTATTACATTGTATGACTGTGAGCACTTTATGCGTAGAAACGGCGCAGATGCGCAACGTTCCAAGGATTATGAGAGAGTTCGCCTGTCTTCGCGTGCTTCAGTCGATATGCGCCTCCACCAAGGACCTCCGTGATGATGAAGGGACCTCCCATGGGGAAGCGAGCTTGTGCACCTTCTTTTGCTTCAGTCGAAGAACCAGGTCGCCAACGACGAAGGACCTGGTTCGCAGTCGACGGCTATGGTAGTTGCGAATCCTGCTGGTAAACAGCTGTGCGGGCCAAGGCCGTGTCGCGCCTCATCGAGCAAGTCGACTGCGTCTTCGAGTGCTTCTTCCGCGTCTTCTTCATTGTATGCTTCAACTCGTGGCGCATTGAACCTTACATCTGATGGCAGAATTGCCTCTGCACCATAGACCATGAAGAATGGGGTGAACTGCGTAGAAGTGTTGGGAGTTGTGCGTAGGCTCCATAGCACAGATGGTAGTTCTTCGACCCAAGCACCCGCAGCTCTTTTGAGTGGCACCAGGAGGCGCTTCTTGATCCCACTCGTCACAAGTCCGTTGGCCTTTTCGACTTGGCCATTGGATTGTGGATGCCACGGATGCGTAGTTGAGCGTAATGTCCTGCTCTTTGCAGAAGGTTTTGAACTCCTCAGCCGTGAAGTTTGTGCCGTTATCAGTGATGATACTGTTTGGGACACCGAAGCGGTAGATGATGCTCTTTATGAAGTTGACTGCCGTAGTAGCAGTCGAATTTGTGATGGGGACCGCCTCGATCCACTTTGTGAACTTGTCGACTGCCACCAGTAGGTGAGTATGCCCGCCATGCGATGATTTTTTGAGTGGCCCAACCATATCGAGCCCCCATTGGGCGAAAGGCCAGGCCAGCGGTATAGTCTTCAACGCCGATGCGGGTGCGTGCGGCCTTGTTGCGAATTTCTGGCAGCCGACGCACCTTTTGACTATGTCCTCCGCGTCTTTGAGTGCTGTAGGCCAGTAAAACCCTGCGCGAAAGGCTTTGGCTACGAGTGATCGACTGCTGGCGTGATGCCCACAGGTACCTGCATGAATGTCTCGAAGTATGGCTTGGCCATCTTCGAATGCGATGCATCTTTGGAACATACCTGATATGCTGCGCTTGTATAACTCGCCGTTGATAACGGTGTATGCTTTTGATCTTCGAGTCACGCGTCGGGACTCGGTTATGTCATCTGGTAGCTCGCCACGGAGTATGTAAGCCAGAAAAGGTTGAGTCCAGTTGGCTCAATGAGAAATACCTCGACTGGGGGGTCCTCTGTGCTAGGCACTTTGCTTTTGGGTGGCGTAGTCGACGGAGGAGGCTCTCGTTTCTCCTTGATAGATCTGTGTTCGATGCGCTCGAGGAAGACACCAGGTGGAATTTGTGCGCCAGTTGAGCCAAGATTGGCTAGCATGTCTGCTTCTTCGTTACTTTCCCTTCCTATGTGCCTCAACTCACAGCCCTCGAAGCTGCCCTCCAGTGTGTTGTACAGGTCGCGATAAGCGATCATGTTGTCCGCGATTGCGTCGCAGGCCTTCATTGTTTGCTGCACCACGAGATTGGAGTCGCCGTAGATCATCAATCGAGTGCACCCAAGTGCTTTTGCCATCCGCATGCCATGGATCAGGCCTCGTATTCAGCCTCGTTATTGGAGGGTAGTTTGAATCCCATCTGCAAAACATAACGTAGCTTGTCCCCTTTTGGTGATATGAGGATGACGCCTGCGCCTGCGCCTTCGTGTTTCTTGGACCCATCGAAGTACATGGTCCAGGAATTGGACACGTCTGGTGCTCCAGGTAATTGGGCCTCTATCCACTCGGTTGTGAAGTCGGGTAGGACTTGTGCTTTGATAGCCTTCGGGTGCTCGTACTTGATGTCTCTTGGAGCCAGCTCGATGAGCCATTTTGCGACTCGACCCGTTGCATTGGGGTTTGTGAGGATATCACCGATTGCTGAGTTACTTACCACGGTGATCGGGTGCTCGGTGAAGTAGTGTGTCAACTTCCTTGAGGACATGAATACAGCGTATGCCAGCTTTTGATAGTGCGGGTACCGCTGTTTTGATATGGAGAGAACCTCGCTCAGGTAGTAGACTGGACGTTGTATGCTTTGGATGTGCCCCTCCTCCATGCGTTCGACTACCAGTACGGTGCTCACCACCCTGTTTGTAGCCGAGACATACAGGTAGAGTGGTTCCCGTTCCTTAGGTGCGACGAGGATCGGAGGGCTTGTGAGGATCCGCTTGAGATCTGTGAAGGCTGCTTCAGCTTCTGGCGTCCACTCGAACTTGTCCGCCTTCTTCATCAGTCGATAGAATGGTAAGCCTTTTCACCCAGTTTGCTGATGAATCGACTGAGCGCTGCTACTCGTCCTGCTAGTTTCTGCACATCATGAAGCTTTGAAGGCCTTTGCATTGTGAGGATGGCCTGTATTTTCTCCGGGTCTGCTTCGATTCCACGGGCAGAGACTAGGTACCCTAGAGCTGCCCGGCTGGAACGCCGAACGTACACTTCTTAGGATTGAGCTTGATATGGAAGCGTTTGAGGTTTGCGAACGTCTCCCTCAAATCGTCGAGTAGTGTGTGTTCTTCCCTTGTGGTAATGACAATGTCATCCACGTAGACCTGGACGTTGCGTCCATTTGCTTTTTGAGGCAGTCCTGCATCATGCGCTGGTATGTTGCACCCGCGTTTTTGAGCCCAAAGGGCATAGTTGTGTAGCAGTAGACCCCGAGTGGGGTTATGAACGCCGTTTTTTCTTCGTCTTCTTGCTTCATCCTTATCTGGTGATAACCTGAGTAAGCATCCAGAAAGGAGAGTCGTGCGCATCCGGCGGTGGAGTCGACGATCTGGTCGATTCGGGTAGCGGGAAGTGATCCTTTGGACAGCACTTGTTCAGCGCTGTGAAGTCCACGCACATCCGAAGGATGTCTGTATGCTTCTTTCTACGAGTACGGGGTTGGCCACCCATTGTGATTTCTTGATTTCCCTAATGAATCCTGCTGCGAGTAACCGGTCGACTTCAGATTCGACTGCGGTTCGCTTTGGGCCGGAGATTCGACGCATCGTTTGCTTGACTGGCTTTGCATCTGGAAACAATTGGAGAGAGTGCTCGGCGAATTCCCTGGGAATACCTGGCATGTCGGCTGGACACCACGCAAATATTTCCCAGTTCTCACGGAGGAATTCGACGAGCGCGCCTTCCTATGCGATAGGCAGGCTCGAAGATATGTTGACTGTCTTGGACGGATCGGTCGGGTGCACCTGATGCGACCTTGTGTCATTTGTAGCATTGAAGGATCTGTCGACTGCCAACTTCTTATGCTCCGGAAGGAGTGTGCGGTCGTTGGAATCGCCAAGTCGGCGAGTGATTCTTCCACCCCGAACATCTCGGAGATTTTGCTGAACTCGCGGTCGCAAGCATCGGACCTTTGAAAGTTTCCACGGACAGTGATGACTCCCTTTGGTCCTGGCATCTTCAGCGTGAGGTACGCGTAGTGTGGCACCGCCATGAATCGAGCAAACGTCGGGCGACCAAGAATAGCATGGTATTGTGATTTCCAGTCGACGACCTCGAACTCAATCGACTCTGTCCTGAAGTGGCTTTTGTCCCCGAACGTAACGTCGAGTTGTATGGTGCCTTCTGGGCTAATTGCTTTGCCAGGAACAATACCGTGGAAGGTATTTGAAGATTTTGGGAGGTTTTCGACTGACCTGTTCATTTTGCGGAGCGTGTCCGCGAAGATGATGTTTATGCCGCTGCCTCCATCCATGAAGACCTTGGTCATGGCGTAGCCTCCTATTTGCGCGTCGAGTACCAGAGCCGCGTGCCCTGGTCGAACTACAGCTGGGGGATGATCCTCTCGACTGAAGCTTATGATGGTTTCCGATCCCTTCAGAAATTCGGCACGGCAGGAGGTGCCATGACAGCCATGTTCACTGTCGAGTGATTAGCTTTTGCTGCCTGTTGGAGGGGCGACCCTTTTGTATCATGTACATCTGCCCGTGGGGCTGTGGATATTGATCATCTTCCGCCCGTAGTACGGGTTGTATGGCACCTGCGAGGTTTGCGCCTGGAGCAGGCTGTGGTGGTGGTTGCGGTGGCGGCTGTGGCGCCATGAGAGCGGGCACAGCGTTCGGCTGTGGTGCGGGTGCAGGCGTGGGCTGAGCAGGTGCTGGGCCGTACCTTTTGAGTCGTATCATGTAGTCAGTCGCCATTTGGTCGAATTCCCTGCAGTTCCTTAGGGTGTGATTGGAGCGTAGTTTTCCGTCGTCCCCCTTGAAGAGGTGGAATCTGCACCAGTCGTCCATCTTTTCCTCGAATGACCGCTCGGGTTTTGCGTCGCTGCGTTTGCGCCATTCTTGCCTTTTGTAGCTGTCGCTCCGCTGCTCGCGATCTCGACTGTCCCGTCGATCATCCGAGCGTCGATTGCTTCTATCTTGGTCCTCCCGGGTTGTGTGTATCCAGCCGCCATGAACTCGGGTCTGTTATCGTCGTAAGGACGTTTGGAACGTTTGCGCCTGCGATCTTCTCTGTATGAATCTCTGCGGCCTCGACTGCCGCTTTCGTAGTTGTCGCGTGTGGGGAAGCACGGGATCTGCGTACAGAATCCTCTCCATCTGCCCACTCAGTCGCAACTTTGATGAGGTCAGCCAGGGAGGTTGGCTTTTCACGACCAAGTGCCTCTTTGAAGTCCTTCCTGGCGAGACCTTGTATGAAGGCATCCATGGCCCTGTCTTCTGACACTTTGCCAACCGAATTGCGTATTTCGGTCCACCGCCGTATGTATGATCTCAACGACTCGTCTGATCGTTGAGTGCATGTCCTTAATTCTCGAATGTCTTCGGGCGCTCACACAGAGGCTCGAAGTTTTTGATGAAGTCTCTGCGGAAATCGTCCCACGAGTCGTATGATGATGGAGGGAGCGATTGAGCCAGTCGCGGGCAGTTCCTTCGAGCATAGTCGTATGTACTGCATCGCCGTGGTGTTCGTGCCACGCTGGCATGCCACGGCGAGTCTGTAATCTTCTAACCACCCGAAGGTTCTTGGCGACCGTTGTACTTGGGTTGTTCGCCTGTCAACTTGAACCGTTTGGGCATCCGCGTCTCACGGATGCGTCGAGTGAAGCACAATGCTCCGCATGGCTCTGGTTCACGATCAGAGTATGAATCGCTGCTATAGGATCTTCGAGATCTGCTTCTGCTGGACCTGTGCCGGCGCGTGCTTCTCCTTCCTTCATCCGAGTGGTGGCTGCGACCACTGCGATGATGTGCTGCGTGTCGTGAGTCGACTATGTCGCGATCGCGATTCCTTGCTGGAGTTTTGTCTTCTGGCTGTATAGCCTGTGCCGCTAGAGCTAGCGATTTGAGTTGTTGGCGATGCAGGGCTGCGTTAGGGTCATTCGCCGGAGGTTGCATTGCCTTGAGGTAAGCACCTACGGAGAATAATGCACCCGCAGCAGTTTTGGGCACTGGGATTCCGTTAGCGTCCTCTGTCATGAACGACAGGTTACGGGTGATTGCTACCCTTTCATGTTCTGGAAGGCTTGCCAACCGCGACCTAGGTCGTGGGGTTGGTTGCATTGTGGACCCGAGGGATTGCTCCCTTCTTCGGGCACTCGAGAGGCTGGCTTGCCTTTTGCGCTCTCGAGCGTCGCTCGGTAGTTTTGCAGTCGAATTGACTCCTGCCAGTTGAAGTACTGGAAGGTCAACATCTCCTCTGGGGTGGAATTTGGTGGCATCATTGTGCACTCCTTTATGACTTTATCTGCTTTTGCTGCCATCTCCTCCGTGATTGTCAAGGTTGTGACCCCATCCGGCATGGTTACCGTGCATGGGAATTGTGCAGGCCTGCGAGCGGCTGCGTCTGCGGATGATTCTGCGGTGAAGGCCACGTAGACCTGATGGGGCGTGACCCGAGGACAGGTGTATGTGCTGTCGATTCCAGTCATGGACTCGACGTCGCCGTCGAGGCTCATGTCAGAGCCAGTATGTTCATCGAGTAGATCTTCGAGGCGAATCTCGTTGTCGATGTGCTCATCGCCTATGCTCATCTCGGTGTTGGCGAAGCCATTATGGATTTCTGAGTCGAGGTTGGTGTTGGTGAAGATCTCCGAGTCGACGTTGCTGTCGTTATGAATCGCGGGCTCGTAGAAGTCATCGAGGGAGATCCCGCAGTCGAAACTCTCGTCGAGTGGTAGGTTGAAGTCGACGTTGCTTGTGCGGTATGCTGATTCTGCCTCCTCGCCTTGGAGTTCCGTCATCATGAACCTGTCGAGCTCGCCGGTCGACATGGTTGTTGCGGGCGAGCAGGCTTCAGGAATCGACGACGGGGCGAGCGCAGTCGACGGAGCCTCGAGTGCGCCCAGCGCCAGTTGTTGCGGATCTGTCGAGTCCTGCGTGCCAAGATTGTTTACGAAAAAATTGAATGCTCCAACAGTTAAGCTCAAACCTGATTCAAGGCCGAAAACGCCTCCTGAAGCTCTGGCGAGTGCGGATTGAAATTCATTGGAAGAGCAGATGCGCTTTTTGCAGGTGAAGCGGGCAGGCTGCCGCTTTTCGAGTGGATCGGCGAGTCGCCGTGTGTCGCCTGGATCGGCGAGTTGCTGTTTGCTGACATGGCCGGCGAGTTGCCGTTTGCAGATGAGATCGGCGAGTTGCCGTTTGCTGGTGTGATCGGCGATTTGCCGTTTGCTGTTGGGACCGGCGAAACTTCGAGTCCAGCGCTATTCTTTCCCACAGACGGCGCCACTTGACGAGGGGTAGACTCATCAAGACCCATGGTTAAGGTCCCTAGGTTATGAATATGGGGGAGAGAACGTGGTAGAGCTGGAAGTATCGTCGGCTGACAAGCAGGGCAAAGATTTTACCCAGGTTCAGGGCCCTCGTGTGGAGGTAACACCCCTACGTCCTGCCTGTCTGTTATTGCTTTGTGAATATGATGGTTACAAGGATCCCGGCGAGATGTCGATCTCGCTAGGGTTTTGGTGGCTCTGAAAGTACGTGGTCTGGTTCGATGGCCCTCCCAGTCCTTAAATAATAGGCTGGGTCTCGGGTGTTCGTAACCGACTCGATTTACAAGTAAGGAAACTCTAAACCGACTATTGCTTCGCCAAACTTGGAGGATACTCCATCTTCGTGGGCCTCCCTTCATGGGCTTCATGTAGGCTCTGATAGTTGGGCCTAGTCGATACGTGCACCAGGTACCCTCATGGTAGGGTACCCGATAGGCATACCCATGTCAGACAATATGCACAATCTTTGTCCTCCGAGTACTCAAGCCATGTTGGAAAATGACCAAACCAGCCAACCTGGAAGCAGCGTTGATGCCCTTCTTCACCGGAAAGTTTATAATTTGTTAGACGGGGCTGCATAGGGCCTAAGAACAAATATGCTCTTCTCACACTATCTCTCTGATCTGGTGGATATTGCCAAATCTGAGGGCGCAATCCTGGGTCTCGCTGCAAGAACTCAACACCTCGAAATATAACCGGCTCATTTGTGCGAGTGCGAAGACCTTCGGCATGGTTCTGTTGATGTTGTTCCAATTCAAGCAAGGGCAAAGGATCATCTGCTGCTGGTAAAGGATCTTCTTCAACTTCACTAATGTCATCTATTTACCTTTTCAAAACAAAATCAATTCTTCTCTGAGCTGCCTTTCCCATGGCTGTGCAATATTGAACAACAAAATCGGTAAGGAATCAACCGTGCCATCAAATTAATAACCAAAAAAAATTGGGGAAAGAAAGGAGAAGCACCTGAGCAGCGAAATTGGAGAAGAACGAGGCTCATCTGAGGTCGCAGCTTCGATCGATCCGGTTGCTGGACCTCCGGCATGTGCTTGTGCGGCCGTGCCCTGCCCGACGCCCGTCGATGACTAGTGGCCGCCCCAAGTGCGGGCGACGCGGCGGCGTTGCTGCTTGCCCAGTTGCCCTCCACCGATTCCCCCCTTTTCAACTTATTTCATGTCTAATCCATGTCCAAATCACACCTAGACCTAGCCATCTCGCCGTGGTTCTGTACTAGCAGAAAGCAGCATGAGATGAGGAGGAGAACTTGGAGAGGAGAGGAGACGCACATGTGAGAAATTGGCCCTGTGTGCATTGATGGGCTGGGCCACATACGAGGGAGTAGTAGTTAAATTTTTTTTGGCAAAAACCTGGGCGGGCCGTGGCCCGGGTGGGCCTTAACTGAGCTCCGCCAGTGGGTGGCTCCCCGAGGGACGTATCCGGGATCTCGCTGCTCACTTGGTTGGTCTCGAAGAGGGCGACGAGAGATCGGCGAGTCCGAGAGATGTTTGTAGGAGGTTGGCTCGAGATATCTCGCCAGACCTCTTGGTGGAGCTCTTTGCTTGACAAGGGTAGAACTTACGTCAGGGAGGGCGAACTCCTTTCAGTGTTGTGGGATGTGAAGGAGACTTACAAGTTCCGATCGTGCTATGCAATGCTCTTCATGGTGTCGGTGGCCATTGTTGGAGCCACACAAATTTGGCGGTCTAAGGCACTGTCAAAATGCAAGATCTTCATGTGGTTGGCTCTGCAGAATCGTTGCTAGCCGGCAGACGCCTTGCGCGGCGAGGGCTCCCTTGTCGTGGTGCTTGCCCCTATGTGACCAGCACGATGACACCATCAACCACATTCTGGTCGGCTATGTCTTTGCGCGAGATGTGTGGATGAGCTGATGGAGGGGCTGAGGCTACCACAGCTGGATCCCTGGACAGGAGAGTTCTTGGACGATTGGATCACCACGAGGACGGCGCCCAAGAAAGAAGCCCGGATCTTAGGACGGCTTGTGTCGTGGACCCTCTGGAACCATCGTAACGACATAATCTTCAACGAGGTTTGAGGGTAAGATCTAGAGAGTTGTTGGACTTCTCCGAGATACCCTAGGATAGGCGGGGCGGTGGAACTTTAGCGAGTAGTTCGGCAGGTTCCCTGGTTGCTAGGAAGTGTGGTGTGCGCGCCCGGCGTCGGTCCTAACCCGCATTGTAATATCAGCCGCTTGGCTCTTCTTCCATTAAAAACGGCGTGCCTTCTATACAATGTTAGAGATATCACTTATCTGAAACTTATTCAACTGGAGTCAAGATAAAGGATAAATCGGCATATCGACGATTTATCTTATCGGTCATACATCGAGAACAGATGAATCGGCCAATTTATTATAATATCAAAAGATATCTTGAATGGTGCTTCTAGGGTATATATCCTTGAAAAGAACAAAATATGCATTATATTTTAAATGGGGCGAGTATGGCGAAGTATCCAGTGAAAACTATGATTAGGTGAAAATCAGAAAACTTTCGTTCCCTTCCATCGGATCAACAGCAGACAGTCTAGATCAAAAGTGGGAGACGTCCCAGCAACTTAATCACACATTTTTCGATAACCCCCTACGAGAGTTACCCATTTGCTTGAAAAGTTTCAAGCAAGAAAAAAAAACACACACACGATCTATTCCACGATCTGTGCTGCCGTGGAGTTGGAGACTCGAGCCGATCGCCGTCGACGCTAACCCTCCGACGGCCGTGTGCCCTAGCGCATCTCAGGCCCCTACCACGAGCACTCTCCCTTCCCCTCCACCAGTGTCCAGATTGCCTCCGCAGTTCGTGACCCGCCGCGCGCCGCCGCCATCGGACGTCGGACGGCCGATCCTTTCCGTTCGGTGGTCGTAATTCGCCCTTCGGAGCACGTATCTATGCCGTACCTCGTAAGAAACAACATCACTGCGCCTGCGCCGCTGTCCCTGGCCATGCGCCTCCAGAAAGATTGGCCCTCCACTTAGAGAGGATGAAAATTGTACAGTACAATTAACTCATTTGTATGCGCGCGGCTCAAAAAACCCAGCTGAATTTGAGGCAAAATGGTCTTCCATGATTTCTGAATTTGGTCTTGAGGACAACACATGGTTTGCCAAGAGATATGAACTTCAAGAATTGTTCTCCTTAAGATGAAAAAAATGTGCCACAAAGGGTTGCTGCCAATTATTCTACAGTAGTAGACAAGATGAGTTTGAGGCGTATATTGGTTGCACTATGCCTAGTAAACAAAATTTATATGTTTATGTCAAACTGCAGGTTTTGCTCGAGATCCACAAAATCTTCTCATTTCTGGAATCATATGATGCATTTCTGCATGACAACCTAGTGCAGAAGCTCATGTGTTGGATGATTTCAAGATCTACAGATTATCATTTCATCTCTGAATATGTGTTAGACATACAACACTGTAGTAATGTCTTGAATTAGGGAAAGTTCTAGGTGAAGCTTGACATACAACGTCGTAGTATTTATACATTAGACCTATATTAGGCTGCAGTGAACTATGTTCAGTCACGAGATTTGCATAGTATATGGCCTAGTGCTTCTAAGGTATCCATTACTGTCCCAGAACTGCTCAGGCATTGGCATATCTTCAGTTTCTAGATGACTGACAGTTGCATTCCTTTAAGCCTGAAAATTGCACGTGCGCATAGGAGAATCATCATGGAGTTCATTGCCGTCCACTTCATTATGTTTATCAGTGGATAACTTGCGCCTTGCGTTTACTGTTTAGCAGTCAGTGCCTGGTGAAAGGTTAGTTTGAGGCAATCATCTCTACTGTTTTATTCTTGTCTTGATTGAGTATTGATTGAGCAAAGTACCGTTTATGGACCCGTATTTGAGATTCACTTACACTTATTAGATTGCCACATTGATTCAGCAGATCATAACTAAGTCAAAATTTACATCCACAAATTACTTCAGATGTACAGGAAGCCAAGCCACATTCTTCAGATAAGCTACAGATGAGCAAAATGCCACATTCTTCATATAAGCTACAGAGATGCGCTGAACCAAAACTTCAGAGAAGCAGCGCCGGCGCCGCTGTGTCGCCGTCAGATGGGGGAAGCACTGCTGACGGCGGGTATTCCTCATGCCGGAACCGTGGCCGCCGGGGACAACGCCGCAACCGCCACCAGGTCGCTGTTGCATGGGGCATCCACCGTCCGCAAGTAGCCCGCGCATGGAGCCTATCGGCCGATCCACAGACTCGTCGTCGCATGGCAGCGAAACCACGGCCTCGCTGCCGCAGTTCTCCACCGAGGCACCAGGAGTCGAAGGCAAGATTGGGAAGGATGAGTCAAACAGATCGTGTTTTCTTACTTGAAACTTTTCAAGCAAATGGGTAACTCTCGTAGGGGTTATTGAAAAAAGTGTGATTAAGTGGCTGGGACGTCTCCCACTTTTGATCTAAGCCGTCTGCTGTATATCCGACGGACGGGAACGAAAGTTTTCAGGTTTTCACCTAACCACAGTTTTCACCGGATACTTCGCCGGGCGAGTATAGGCTTGCGCCAGCTCAATTGAGGTTGAGGGCTTAGCGGTCTGATCACGAGCTCAATTACGTGATAATTGATCGCAATAATCTTTCCGCCTAATCTCTAATATTTATGGGGCCACATTGTGGTTAGGGGGTTCAGACGTGCAGCACAACAAGCATGGAACCCATATTCCATTTCTTTTTTAATAATCTGAGGGACCCATATTCCCACCGGCACAACTTTCACGTGTTTTTTGTGTTCTTGGCGAGTGCCGACGACCAACCGCCCCGCGTGCGCGCGCTTCACACTTCTGAACCACGATATTCGATCCTCCTCACCTATATATGAAACCAAACTCCAAACGACCATGAGAAAACAAATACCCAAGATTCGTTTCCGAGCCTGATCGATCGAGCGCAAGAAGCAAATTACCAAGAATCCCACTACAGGTTCATCGAGTCATCGAGGATATCCATGGCAGCGGCGGCGGCTACAGGCGCCACCAGCCGATTCGCTGCGGCGTGCGGCGCTCTCAGCCAGTACGTGAAGGAGGCTGCGGATCACAGGACGCAGCTTGCGCGGCCGACTCTCGCTCCGGCCGTGCGGCCTCTCCCCCTCATGCCGGGCGCCGATGTCAGGGAAGAGCCCGAGGCGGATCCGGCGAGCAGGGCGGCGGCAGCGCAGCTCACCATCTTCTACGGCGGGAGGGTCCTGGTGCTTGACGACTGCCCGGCTGACAAGGCGGCCGTTCTACTGCGGCTCGCCGCTGCCGCGGCCGCCAAGCCAGAGACGGAGACCCAAGGCGGTGCGTGTGCTGATGTGCTCGTCGCCGCCGCGGACCTGCCGGTGGCGAGGAAGGCGTCGCTGCAGCGGTTCATGGATAAGAGGAAAGGCAGGCTCGCCGCGCGGGCTCAGCCGTACCAACGTCCGGATGCCGGCCGCCGTGATCATCTCGCGCTTGCACTCTGAATATCTCTCTTCATATGGATTTGTTTTCATTTACCTTTTTTGCCCACCAGGAAGACATTAGTAGCAGCTAGTCGTAGAGTGTGTCAATCCTTGCGATCATCATATTTGCAAGCTTGTACAGGGGAGAATGGGAGATGCATTGTAACGTCAAAGGAAAAGGATGAAAATACAGATAACACCTGCTTACTGCTTAGTTTTTGTATGTCTGGTACTGCGGTATACCCACGGAAAACACCATCAGAATTCAGAGATCGAGTCAAATTACTTTGCCTCCGGAATTCCCCGGGGATTCCTTTATAAAAAAAATTATAAACTGTATCTCGAAAAAAAATCTGCATGTAGTCAATGATGCATACTATACCCGCAAAAAAAAATGATGCATACCACAAGCATGCAAAATCACAATGTGAAATCTTTGTATAATCGGCTACACAAAAATGACAAAATCTTCCAAATATTAGAGATTTTTTCGGGGACACCCAAAGAAAAAAACTTTGCATTTCAATGCGTTGATGGAAAAGAAGTTCATGTACAATTTCTAGATAGGACCAACACGCCACCATACAACTCACCCAAATCTAGACTAGCGGAGACGTTGGTGAAGATCCCGGGCCTTGTACTTGCCCACTCGCGTGCCTCGGATTTGATTGTGTCAAGCAAGGTAGCCCCAGATGGACGCGTGTTGTCGAAGACCACCATGTTTCGGTGCTTCCAGATCCAACAAGTCGTGAGCCCGATCAACGATGAGGTGCATTTACACATCTGGATAGAGGTTGAACGCAACATTAGCGACCACCAAATGATGACAACCGCAACGGAGGTGTCGAGATGAAATTTGGAGATTTGAAAGTGTGCATCCATACAGTTTCAGTTTTATATGTTTTTGAATATCAGATATTTCAAGCTAAGATTTTGTACGTTTGTGGGACATGCATTTTTTTATTTCTAAACTTTATAAATATGATTTTTTTTAATTTAAACTAAAGATCACGGGAGTTCGGAGGCAGAAATCTCTATTTAAATACGAAATATTAAAACGTTAAAATGTCTAAAGAAAAGAAAATTGTTTGAGTAATTAAGAATGGATGTTTTAGGAAGCTTCCCCCAACTGCTTAATCGAAAGGGACCCTGAACAGAATGATCCTGATTGGCGCCATGGTTGCACGTTCTTTCTTCTTTTGTGCCACACGCATGATAGCTTAATCAATTGGACTCACACACCCCGTACTTGACTGACCACGGCTACTTTTACGTGCCACGCCGAGGTGCTCGTGAGTTTCAGGCAAACAACCTCCTCCTGGTTTCCGTCACAAAATGCTTTCCGATCGGACACCATTCTGCCTGCCTCGCTTCGGCCTTCGGCCAACGCACGAACCTGTGCCGTGTCCAAACCGTGTTTCTCCTGTTTCCCACCGTGGAGTCCACGGGATTTTTAGGCACAAAGAGACAAGAGCTGTTGTAGGTTGATCAACTTTGAGATGCAAATGGATTATTTATCTCTTGGCTAAAGTAAGACAACATGTTTTTGTTTTTTATAGATGTATGCAAGGTAAGATAATATCATCTTATGTACTTGGAAAGCGGCGTCCCGCATACGGCCCGTTTAGTAGGTTGCACACAAAAATATGTCGACCAGCACAAAAATTGCCTAATTTTGGTTGGAGCGGGCCGGATCCTGCACCGCTTTGCAACCCTAAACTAAGATTTCTTCGGTAAATATACACATGTGATCCCTGTAAAAAAACATATTCCGTATTGTAGAAAGAGCTAGCGTCAGTTATTATTGGTTTCCCCTTATCTCGAAACACCGTAAGGTCTAAGGTGCACGAACTAAAATCGGATAGAGCCTACGCCTTCTTGTCCACTCTCTCCATGATCGGGCTTTGTTGTAATCTCCGTACTTTGTTTTCCATGCACTAAAGTATGGGTCGACAAATCGCCAGGGATCTATGCATGGTTGTTGCCGGATAACATAAGGATCTCCCCAAATTGCTCCTCGGTGCTTTGCAATGTTCTTTCATGCTCCACATTGAGGCTGTTTTGTGATAATTTTGTTTCATTTCATTAGAAGACTACAATGGATCAAAAGGAACAAGGTTTGCTCACTTACGAGAGTAATTTCTATACTGTCGGGTGATACAGATAGCCAACGAAAACCTATTTACGCAGAAGAAATTTTCTATTTCCAAAGATATTTACGCATTGAGTTTACGAGCTTTGACTGGATTAAGTGGAACACCTTACATGAGGAATTTTCTATTTTCCCAAGATATTTACGCAGAAACAGTATATGTCCATGCATAAAGTCAGCATACATTGAACTAGCAGTGTGTTTCTTGGTATTTCTCAACTTCCGTAGAAAAGCATTGATACGTCTCCAACGTATCCATATTTTCTGATGTTCCATGCTTATATTATACCAATTGCTACATGTTTTATTTACACTTTATATCATTTTTATGCATTTTCTGGGACTAACCTATTAACAAGATGCCATAGTGTCAGTTCCTATTTTCTGCTGTTTTTGTATTCCAGAAAAGTTGTTCTGAAAATATTCTCGGCATTGGACGAAACAGAAGCCCATGGTCCTATTTTTCTGTCACGTACACGGAGTCCGAAGGAGAGACGAAGAGGGGCACCGAGGCGCCCACACCATGCCACGGCGCGGGCCCCCTTCTGCCGCGCCGCCACGTGGTGAGGGGCCCACGGGTGCCCACCGACGCCGCCCCTTCGCCTATAAATTCATCTATTCGGGAAAAACCCTAAACACCCGAGCCATATTCCACGAAAAGTTCCAGAGCCGCCGCCGCCGTCAACCCAAACTCCGGGGGGGGGGGGGTCTGAAGCTCTTCCCGGAGGGCTCTAAATAGCCATGCCTGCCTCCGGAGTGATGTGTGAGTAGTTCATCCTTGAACTATGGGTCCATAGCAGTAGCTAGATGGTTGTCTTCTCCTCTTGTGCCACCATGTTTAGATCTTGTGAGCTGCCTATCATGATCAAGATCATATTATTGTAATGCTACATGTTGTGTTTGCTGGGATCCGATTAATATTGAGTACTATGTCAAGTTGATTATTGAATTATCTTATATATGTTATTTATCATCTTGCATGCTCTCCGTTACTAGTAGATGCTCTGGCCAAGTTGATACTTATAACTCCAAGAGGGAGTATTTATGCTAGATAGTGGGTTGAGTCTCCATTTAATCTAGGGGAGTGACAGCAACCTCTAAATTTGTGGATGTGCTGTTCCCACTAGGGGTAAAACAGCGATGCTTTGTCTAAGGATAATTGTGTTGCTTACATTATGAACTTTACTTAATGCAATAATCTGTTGCTTGGAACTTAATACTAAAAGGGGTGCGGATGCTAACCTGAAGGTGGATTATTAGTCATAGATGCAGTTGGATTACAGTCTATAAATCATGTTGTAATGTCCAAATGAATCTTATATTAGCCATCATGACTAGTACATGCATTGTTACGCACTTGATGTATGTAAAATGCATACATGAAATTTGCACTTTAATTGCTTATATTCCAATCATATTTGCATCATAAAAGGGTTATATCAATGTTTTATCATGATTTTGGAAATATCTTAATGATTTCCTATTTTTATGGAATTAACCCTGCGCAGGCAGAAAACCCGTTTTCTTATTTTAATGTTTCAGGGACCCAAACGTCAACGAAATCACCTGGAAATTTACGGGCGTCAATATTTGGAAGGAAGAAGGACTACGGAAAAAGGAAGCGAGCAAACGGAGGCCCGAGGGCCAAACGAGCAGGGCCCACGCGGCCAGGTACATGGGCCGCGTGGGACCCACCCGTTTGGGCCTCGTGGCTCCGTTGCCTTCGATCTCTTCTCCACCGACATCGTCTTGACCTAAAAACGCCTATAAAAAAGGTCCCCCGACGTTCTCTGGAAGGAGCGCCGCACAAACACAGAAACACCGAAACGGAGATCAGGAGCTGCAGATTGGAGGGGGAAAACTCCGGCGGGGCGCTGCCGGCGTGGTCTCCATCTTCTCCATCGACTTCTCCACCGTCTCCATGATGAAGAGGGAGTAGTCCACCTCTGGACTATGGGTTTGTGGAAGTAACTTATGTATCTCTCCTCTCTTGAGCTTCACTAATTAGCACCGTATGAGCTGCTGAACATGATTACGGTCACCGTTGTAATACCTTTGTGGTGGATCTTTATGAGTTAATATATGTTTGAGATTGCAATGTTTGTTTCAGTTATGAGTATAGATGCATATTATGTACCCCGTTCTTGTCTACTTGTTTTGATCAAGCATGTTTATGAGAGCGTGTGTGGGGGAACGTGTGCATTAGTTGGAGTAACGGGGGGTGGCTAGTGCAGTGAACGTGAGAGAAAGTTCTGCGATCCACTTTGGTATCTTTACCTTACTTTGTTACCTCACTAGGGATAAACTAAAATACCATGCTACCGGGGATGTGGGTGTGACCATTGCCACTACTCCATGACTAGATCTAGCATGTTCTTATTTTCACTTCATGTCATGATACTTAATGCTATACTCTGAGTTATCTTAATTACTGAGGTGTTATGATTTAGTTCGCATCTTGGTGGAGTATAAGAGAGGTTAATAACCAAAAGATCTCTATGTTAGGACGTGATGCCCATATATCTAAGTAACTTGTTATCAAACCCTGTGTTGCAATCTCATATGTTAACTTTGTGTGTTCCATTGTCTACCACTTTATAAAGAGAGAGTGCATTTGTGAAACCATGAACCCCAGTCCATTTTTAATCATAAGAAACACCTTTCCAACACCATATACCACTTTTCTATTTTCAGCCATCATTAAATCCGAAAATACAAAAATACTTTTCATCTTGCATACATCATTCAAAAACCCAAAAATATCATTTATCATTGCATCCACCATCATTGCATATTTATTTTTGTTTGCATTGCATAACTATCCTGATATCATTCTTACACCTTGTGCTTGACAACCACAGGTGAGGTTGAGGACCAAAACATCTAACCTTGTTTTGTAGGTAACCAAAAGAAGGATAAGAAGATAAATCTACCACTTCAGATTCCCCGAGAGTTCGATATTAAACCCTCGAGTCACCCCTCGTGGGGAAAACTGTCTTCCACTTACTATACACTCTGCACTTGGAGTCTCAACCTAATCCCGTTTATTTGTGCAGGCATCAAGACTTGCTCTTCGGGATCATCAAGACGTTTTCTGGCGCCGTTGCCGGGGAATCGTAGCTGAGAGATTTATCCAAGGGTGTGCATCATCGCATTCATCTCACAACAAAGTCAACGTCACCAACTTGTGCTAACACCTAAGCTTGGGGAGGTTGCACCTACGTGAGCACCATCTTATCCATCTTTACTTACAAAGCAATTTATTTGTTTTGTTAGTGTCATTGCATATCATATCATATTTATTTCAGTTTTGCATAAAAAATCAAAAAACAAAAAAAACTTGCTAAAATGGGAGAAAAGCCCATTGCCACACCTGAGAGAAAAGCCAAAAATTATTGATGCTTCGACTATGGCTTTTATGAATCATGCACCGCTGCACCTTGCTTTATATGAAAGTGCTTATGCCACTACTGCTAAAGTGGTTGAAACTACTGTGTCTGAGGTACCTAAAGTGGGATATAAAATTCCCATTGGCCATGTTAAAAGAGTTATGAAAAATCCATTTACAGGGGATGGAACTAAGTCTGCATGTGAACACATAGAAACAATTGATGAAATATGTGGTTTATTTAGGCTTCCTGGTATTTCTGATGATCAAATAAAAAGGAAGCTATTATATTTGTCTTTATCTGGTAATGCTCGTGATTGGTACATGTCTTTGGATGAAGAAGTGAAAACTGATTGGAGTATTTTGATGGAGGTTTTTCTTAAATATTTTACTCCCCAAGAAAGTACTAATATTTTGCAGGAAAAAGAAGATGAACAACTGGAGAATGATGAGTTGGATCTCCCAACTTCACCTTCAACAAATGATAGTAACACTCAAACTCAAAAATCCTTTGTTATTTATGAGAACCCATGTTATGATGAGTGTGAAACTGAAAATTCTATGGTCCTATATGATAACCCATGCTATTATGATGAAACTAATAATGCTACTAGTAAACTCATTGATGATAATGAGGAGTGTTGCTTAAATGAGCTATATGATAATGCTTTAGATGATGGTCCTATGCTTATTGATAATCCTACATGTTTGGAAGTTGTTACTTCTCTATGTGAGGATAAAAATGATATACTTGCTGTTTGTGACAATACTCTCACCCATGAGAGTCCCACTTTGTTCTTGAATTCTCCTAATAACACCATAGAGGAGAAATTTGCTTATGTTGAGAAATACTTATGTGGTTTGCAATTATCTTAGTTCCAAATCTTTGTTGCAACCATGATATTAAACTTGATATTGATCTCAACAACTATTTTGAAAGAGGGAAGCATGCTAATGAATTCCAAAATAAATTTAATGATCCTCATCATGTTCCCAAATTATCTAAGTTGGTATTGGTTATATGGTTGAATACACTTTTACTACTTGCAACTATTATGAAAGAGGAGGTGATAAGAATCCTCTTTATGCTACTAATAATAATGGGCTGCAAGTGACTATTGTTAATATGCATTGGAAAACTTCATTCATATACAAAATGCCAATGCATAGAAGAAAGTTAGACTTCGTTGTTATTACTTTTGTGTTCTATTTTTCTCTCAACCAGGTTTCAACTTGACTATTATTTTGATCGGTTTGAGAGCACCATGGGACCCTGGTATATGCATGGAACACTTCCCAAGGAAGAGGGAACCACAAAGTTCAAGCTCCCTCATGAGCTTCGTCCACAATAAAACAACAAGTAAGAAGCCTAGCTATATGGCTATAAAGAAAGCGCTTTGCGGGAGGCAACCCGGTTATTTTTTGTGTGATTTTTCTTTGTGTCCTCTTGCTGTAACAAGAGATTTGTTTTTAGTTAGGTTCTGGAGTTTTTAATAAAGTGCCAAGTTTTACCCTTTTTGGTTTGAAAAAGTTGCTTATAGCGTTCGGAGATTTTATTCCTGCACGAGTCAGTGCACGGTATGATTTTTAATTCTTATTCTGTAACTCCGAATGAGCTCATATTTGAACTGTAGTTGCAACTTTTCATCCTCTGTATGCATGAATTTTTTCGGAATTTTTCGAGAAAGTTTGGTAGGGTAGAAAAATACGTTTTGCTGCTGCTGTTTTTCTGGACAGATTCTGTCCCATTTTGTTTGATGCATGCTTTGAGCTTTTAAGTTGAATCTTTTTGATCCAATTGAGTTTATGAGTAGGCATACAACATTATATACTTTCTGGACATGTCATATGAATTTTTGTTCAAGGATTATATGCAGCAAGGAACCTATTTGTTTATCACTATTAATGCACCCCACAGAAAAGAGATGGGAGAAACGGTGTTTTGAAGTTTTTTCACAGGGATTGGAGGAGATGCACCAAGAGCTATCCAAGGATGGTGAAGACCATAAGCTTGGGGATGTGAAGACAACCCCACTGGACCTACACACTCTCGGTTTGCACACGTCCAACTTCTGTTTTTCGATCGAAACACTTTATCGCATAAACTTGGAGCGTCGTTTTTTTTTTTGTTTGAGTCTTGAGAGACCACCACACTATCAATTATATATGAGAGAGCTACTGGAAATATGGGTTGAAATATGTTGGATGCTTTTATAAGATTGGGAAAAGGGATGTTTGACTTGATTTTTAATGATACATATAGTTGCATGATTCATGAGCTTGTTTATGAGTAATAGTTTGCAAATTCTTTTTGTAGAGCTATCACTTATTCATGTTTTGGTGCTGATTGTTATTTACTTGGTTTAACATGGATTAGTTAGTTCTATGGACACTCATGCATGCATCTAGATGGTCAACTTTCTCCCTTTTGCTAGCCCAAAAACTCCAACAAGCAAAAACTTGTTTCCAACACCTTCAACCAAAGTTATTCCAGTGAGTCCACCATATCTACCTATTGGCTTTATGCTATTCCGAGTATGTTTAACATGTTGTTTGTGTTATCTTACCTCTGAATGAAAATGTTTATGTTATTGATTGCAATGGAAAAAATTGGTTATATAGCTCTCACGAACTTGATGCACAATGTTCTTTTATTTGCATAATAAAACTTGACCCATTGTGATTAAGATTATGATGTTTGTGGCTTGATGAATGTTTTGGGTTGGAAGTTAGCCCATATGTGCTGTCACATGGCAAGCTTTCAACACGCTCTTCATCTCATTTAGTTGATATCATGTGCTTTTGTCTATGGATGCTTATCATGTTGAAATAAATGTGGAAATAAGTGAGTTTAAATGAGTTTGTGTAAATGGTTAGAGAGACGCCTGGGCCGCTAATCTAAGCCATGCATCATTCATGGTGGAAATTTACTTACATACTATGGTGAACCTTCTGTGATACACCTTGCAATAAAAAACTATTCCAAATGGTAAATAAAAAGGGTGTTGAGATTGTTCATTTTGTTTGTTTGTCTTGTCATTTTGATATGGGCTTGTTCCATATCTTGGGACAAGAGGTACCCCAGTTGACGCTCTTGATGATACTATTATGCTTACAATGATATTTAATTGAACTTGCTTTGTTTCCAAGTTGAGTAACACATGGTGTAAGTACTTGTATTCAAGGGGCATGAGACATTCAACCATTCTTTATCAAGCACACTACTCATATTTGCTTTCACTTTAACCTTAATCATTCAAGATGCTATGATAGGGGCAATGAGAGCTTGACA